>VZRF01010188.1:35361-136245 GCA_013396875.1 Vireo altiloquus | reverse complement strand
CCGAGGTTTGGAACACCACGGTGAGCCCTTACTTACTGGGTTCCCAGAGGACAAGAGCTACATAACCACCACTGGACCTTCAGAGGAGGACCAGACCCTTCTACAGGATCACCCTTCAACAGAACCACTTCAAAGAGGACTGCAGGCACCACTTAATCAGACTGCGACACCAGCCTGCCCGGCAGGGTGACAGGTTGTGTCCTGACTCTGTCGGGTTAAGCCAGTATTTCTGTATTACTGCCTTGTTATATGTACTAGTAAAGAACTGTTATTCCTATTTCTCACATAACTGCCTGAAAGCCCCTTAATTTCAAAATTACACTAATTCAGAGGGAAGGCAGTTACATTTTCCATTCCAAGGGAAGCTCTTGCCTTCCTGGGCAGACACCTGTCTTTCAAACCAAGACACTAATTTAGTGTTACCTGCAGATTTGCTGCAAGAGGGTATTTCTGTCACTGTGCTGGCCATTGATGAACATATTGAACAGCCTCAGAGAAACTAGACCGTTGTCATGGCTGGGCTTCAAGAGGCCACATTCCAATCTCTTACCCATACTGGAGGCTGAAGAATGGTGGCACAACCTCACCATCCTCACTAGGACAGTGCCCAGCTTTACCAAACACAACCCTCTATTTCCCCATTCCCTTCCTGTTCCTATTCAGCTCTTACCCTCTGCACAGTCTTTCTCTTTGTGCGTCAGAGTTGGGTTCTGCATCCTTGTACTGAATTTTCTGCTGAGAGTGCCATGGAGAGGATGCAGCATGGTAGTGAGGGTGGTCTTTTGTGAGAAGGACTAATGCCTTGAGAAGAAGACAGACACTATTTGCTCCTAGACAGTAGGGGCACTGAGCTGCTCTCCAGGTTCATTCAAAGCATAAAAATTACCTCTTTTGTATATGACTACTAGTGGGTTGTACGTCTATTCAGTCTTCATGTTAAAGTTGGTCTCTTTGGTTTACAAAATGAAACAGCTGAGTTGTAATGCATGTAACCAAAATGGGGGATAGTGACGTGGAGGACCTTTAGCCAAGCCAGCAAACCTCCTGTTCACTCTGCTATGTGATTAAGAGCTGGAAAACCCTGACGTATAAATACCTTAAAGTAGAACTGCCTGCAGGCTATTTCTGTTCTTCAGTTTCTATAGACAGGCCTGAACCAGCTTTAGAATAGAAACTAGAAATATTGCAGTTGTGTGTGGAGGCCACCTGACAAAAATTAGTCCCATGGATATTCCCTCATCTCCTGCATGGATTTCACAAGACACACAAACTCCTTCACTGCCCCAACTCTGTCACCAGCGGTGCCTCCTGCAAAGCTGGCTGGAAGCTCCATGGCTGCACAGACTAGAGGTGCCTCTTCCACCTCTGGAGCAAGGATATGGCACCCCTACAATGCAGCTCAGCTTTCATTTCATGTTCCAGAGAGGTGGCCAAGAGGCAGCAGCTTGAGCTGGGGAGGTTATGAGCAACAGCCACTACTGACCTCACTGGACTCATTGGAGAGTTGGATAACTGGTCTACAGCTCCTTCCTGCTGCTCCTGTTTCACATCTCCTTTTTTATCCTTTCTTGCAAACTTCCCAGTGGTGAAGCTGCATGGTACCACAGATATTTTTAATGTTGCTTATGCCTATGCAAATAGCTCCAACTATTTATGTAGGAAGTAAAAGGATTAAAGGGATTGCTTTATTTACTGATACCCAAATGCTCCACATCAGCAACAACATTTTTATGTATTCATATAGCTACCATTTAACTGCTCACAGACAGTTTCTATATGCATTAGAATTGGGATGTGTCTTATAGGATTACTGCCACTGACAGCACACCAATCCTGGCAAATGTTATGGTAACACATTATGGCAACAATTCATCACAAATGTCCCTTTGTTATGAAACGATTTTTGCTTTGAACTCAGTGTGTTGCAACATTGGAACAGACAGCATGACACAAGCTTCTCAGGAACAGTGATGTTCCTCTTGTGATCTCTTCTCTTTTCACCTCCCATTGTCCTGCAGGGAAACATGCTGCCAGCAGCATCTGAAGGGACACACTTGGTTATTTTTGATGTTGCTAAAGAACAGAAGAGAACATATTACCCTTTGTGATGTGAATGGTAACTAAGCTACTTGAAGGATATTTATTCAATACATGAATTAAATTTCAGGAATTCAAAAATAAACATCACTGGAAGTTTAAAAATATACTTTTCCAAGTGCTATTTTTGCAAGGTTTTTATTTGCTGAAACACCTTTGTTTTTACGGGAGATGATATTTAGCTGTAAGGTGAAAACATTATGTACTCTTTAATAGGTAATTCAAAAATTAATTAACTGCTTAGGTATAAGATATTTATCTAAGGGGCTGTCTTGAAGGACCAGAGCCTCTTAGGGCAGGGTTTCTGCTTCATCTCAAAAATATAAGAGCAGGGTCAGGATGATTCTCCATGTGATGGAAGCCTGCAGTTTTCAGTGATCAAGGACAGAGGTTGTCGTGGCAGGACCTCTGCGTGTCCTGCCAGCTTTTGGCCACAAAAGCCTTGGGACCTTGACAGAAGCAGTTTGTGAACTGCCTGGGTTAACCAACCCAGCAAGCTTCTTCATGGGGCATTCAGGATCTGCAAATACTGTAAATGCCACCCAGCCACCCAGTCCTGACACAGAGGGGAGGAAGGGCCACGACTGGAGGAGAGGACCAATATGCGTTCTCCTGGTCCTTGCTGTGGTCTCAGACTGTTGTGTCTGGCCGGCTTGGGGAGGTCAGTCCAGAAACGTGGCAGGGGTGCAGAGGTGTGATGAGAGACAAACCTATTCACATCTTGATTTCAGCTCCATGAGAGAGCTCATCTCTATCTCAGCATGCCCTGAGAACACTGTTCCTTCACTATGGGCAAAGTTGTGCATGGACATGGGGCTGGCTAAACAAGATGAGCTGACAGTATTGGCTAATACAGCTGCAACAGCTCTCTGAGAGTGGGGTGCAGAGGTCTGGTAGCAAGGACAGGCCTTTTTGACTTGTCTCTTTGCTCTGGCTCCTATAATCAGTGGAGCTGCTGTTGCAAAAGACTGTGTAGACCAACATCAATTTTTGCACACATTCAAACTGAAGCTCATGGCTCCAAAAGCACCCTGTTGATCTTTCAGCTGTTTGTGTTCTATACCCCAATTCATAGCCTGAAAACAGATGTAGGCACTATGTACTTCTTTCCTACCATCTCTTCCTACCCCCTCTGCAGTTCCCACATGACAGGACAGCTGTCTGGCAGCTTCTTGCCTTTTTCTTGTATGTGAATCCCTGTAGTCCTGTTCTCTAGCTCAGGAGCAGCACACAGAGATACCCAGGGGTCTCCCATGAAAAAACCAGCATCCAGTCCTGCTCTGCCTGTGCCACACTCCTTTTCCTTTTCAGTCTCACTTTCCTGTCTCACGCTGTGACTTCTGCCTCCCGCAGCAGCTCTGAAGCCAGCAGTGAGGCTGCCTCATATTCAGGTGCAAGTGGCAGGGCAGATCTTTTCACTCTGTATGGGAGATAGCAGCAGCAGTGAGGACTTTGTGGGAGGCATTGCTTGAGGACAGTTTGAAGCTCACCTTTGTGCTTGCCTGGTTCTGCTGACTGTGGGGAGTGAGCCAAGACTGGCATGAAACAGAGACACTAGAGTGGGAAGACAGCAGATCCTGTCCTTTGTTCTCTGCCCTGCATGACGGCTTATTGCCAGCTCCTAATTACTTTCCAGTATTTTCCCTTTTAATGTTAACACCGGTGTTGATAATAAAGACTGTCACTTGATTTATCAGAACCAAGATGGCCAGTCATTCTGAAAGTAAAATAGGCACAATCAATTCCTTTTTACCCGTTTTGCATTCACATACTCACTATCCTTCTTGGGCCTTCTGCTTCTTTACAGTTTCAGGACAGAAGAAAATTTTGTTTAGCAAGTTATCTTTGAGTCACCCTTTTTTTGGAGAAGCCAGGCATACCTTTCTGGACTTCTCTGTCATGGGGTGACACATGAAATAATGCACTAAGTAATTTGATCTGGCAACTAAAAGCACAGCATTAATTACACTAACAATGATCATGGACAGAAAATTAATTCTCTTGTAGCTACAATGGTACCTGTACAGTGGTATCACAGGTGATTAAAAACCGATTGTGATGAGCCAAACTGTCTCAGGAAACAGAGAAGGCTTTGTAAACATGCTCACAAGCATAGTTCTGCACCCTAGGTGTGAGGGGCCTGAGACCTTGCTTTACAGTTTAATCTGTAGTCACTGGGAACATCAGCAGGGGATTGTAGAACCGCTGTGTGAGTAGATTATATCAGTATTCACCTTTATACATCACCAGCAACTTCCTGTTAGCTTTAATGAGTCTCCTCAAATGTAACACTCCATGGCATCAGTTAATGTTCTCTGTGACTTCTGAGGGTAATGGCGACTTAAGTTACCAAGTATGAAACCTCATTTCTGATGTTAACCCATGTTCACATCTTACAGCCTTTACATCAGTTCTGACTTTCTCTCTCACATACACACAAAACTAAAATACAAAACCTAAACCAAACAAAAAAGCTGAAAAACACATTCTGGTTTTCCTTTGTGTTATTCCAGAATTAAGTTTCTTAATGCACTGTAATAAAGCATGCTGAATTTTTTCCCTAACCTCAGAGCACTAGATGGGAGAGGCCAGTACCAGCCATCATGGCCAGCCTGATGCTATCACAGGCTGTCACATCATCGAATCCATCTCATTAACTCACAGTATGGAGAACACAAGAACTTCATTGACTGAGAAAATTTACTGGAGGGTGGTGAATGAAGAGAGAATGAGGACAAAATTACAATTCACATATATAAGTGGAACAGAAACAGAGCGGCCTTTATGGTCATGATGCTGTCATACAATGCATGAGTCCAACAGGTCTATCAGGAATGTTATGCCTGTCTCCCAGCTATTTACACATCACTGCCATAAAAGTGTGTTTAGGACATACACAATAAATACTGCCCTCAGAAAACTGTTTTGAGAGTCATGAAATCAATTTGCACATGAAGCAGCAAGGTTAGGGATTCATGGTCAGTCAAATCTGATTTTCTCTGCATGGTCATCCTGGCAGAGCAGATCAGGTAACTGTCTTGAGGGCACCTTGTCAGCAGTCTCATGTGGCCCATTGCAAGTCCCAGCTTCACAGGGCCCACATGTCCTTCTAATTTGTGACTGAAGGCAGAGGGAGAGTTCCTTCACTGCGTGTGTGCCCACCCTGCTGCTGAGCAGGCTGGGGTATGGCTGCTTGTACTTCCTCTGACAAAATGCACACTAGGGAAATTAGGCTTTACTCACAGCCTCCTCCCTTTTTAGCATTACTTTACTGTTTTATTTCCATTATTTGGCCCTTCCTTGTCTAGCACTACTTTCACAACAGAGCTGTCCTCTAACTGTCAGTAGAGATGGCTAATTAGGAAAAGTTGTTTTTGTGGACCAACTGGCTCATTTGGATGCCAAGTTGAGAGCAGGAGTGGGGTCTGTCAGCAGGCTGCAGTGACTCAGCAGAGTGAGTCCCTGCTACAGCACTTGGACAACAATGGCAACCTTTCTGGTGGAAATGCATAGAAAACATTTGAAGAAAAATGTGCAAAATTCTTCCAACTCATTAAAATGAAACCAGTACTTTGGAACAACACTTCTGGGAGAAGAGTTTAGTTTTCACAGGTTTGCAGAACAGGAAGTATTTGTCACCCTGAACAAGTTGAGAATATTATTTTTAACTTGTTTAATTACAATTGGCATCTCTGCAGCACAGCCAAATGCTAGAGGTGGTCAGCTCTATGAAAAATGATCATTACCACACTGGTACTATGGGAGCCCTGCAGGGGTAACTGTGAGCCAGTTTCCAACTCTTTTTTATCATTAAGCCACCTTTAACAGCTACGCTCTCTGCTTCATTTGAAGTGGCTGAACATTAAGGATTTTACTCAAAACAGCATTAAAAGCAGGAATAACTTGGTTTTTACCATCAGACAGATTGTCTTTCCCTCTAGAAATGACGAGAGAATCGTTACCTTTGCCATAAAGTGATTATCACCCTCCAATTCTAGTTATAAACCATGCACACATACATGAATTCCACTTATATGGTTTGGGGTGATAAGTGCTTCTTATCTTCCAAACTCTTAGAACAAGACACTGACAACAGTTTTAAGTCCTTTTCTCTTTGTGGACTAATTAACCCCCTCCCCGCCTCCCACAGTGGACAGTTTTAAGACTGTGCTGGATAATAAATTGTCATGGAAATAGATAATTTGGGAATTTGTCCTTATATTCGTTATGATTCTAGGACCTCCCTCCCAGCATCAATAGGCAAGGGTCCATTGCGTCTGTCTCCATGTGGCCGCTTCCTCATCACAGTGATGTTTTCCTCACTCCTGCAATAAAATAGGAGTAACAACAGAAACCAAGAGCTGTGAATTGCTGTCCCAAGCAGAGGTTCTTTGGCACATACTGTTGGGTCATAGTCATGACTGCAAGCCAGCTCTGAGGCTGGAAGAAGCATGCATGCACACAGGCATCAGGGTGACATGATTATGGGTTAAGTTCCTAAACACTGTGAGAGGTCTCCTTAGTGGCTGCCCCATGAGGAAGCCAGGCAGCTCCCAGCAGCATCCTTCTGTGGTGCTGCAGTCCCTGCACAGGCGCCCCAGGGTGCACAGGGACAAGCAGAGCTGTCTGACATGATGCTGCACCAGCAGGCAGAGCTGCACCTGGAGCTGTGCTAAAGCAGAGGTGAAATAACTTGAAAGCTGTTGCCAGGAGCTGCTCTGACTGGGGATGCCATGAGAGTGGAAGGAAGGTGTTAGTGATCGCAACCATTTCTTCCATGGGAGAGCTAGGAAAACAGTTCCTGAACTCATGGACAAACTGATCATTTCCCTGGACCAATTCCTCAGGCTGGGTGTTTTCTTTATTAGCATCCGTCATTACAGACTTTCTTTCTCCTTCAGACTTATTATTGTTTCAGCTTTAACAAGATTGTAAAGTGTTAAAATTACTAAACAATGGACCAGATTCATAATTCTTTAACATCTGTTAATTCACCCTGTCTCTAAAAAGGGAACTGCTACACAAAAATAACATGACCAGATCAGTATCTCTCTAGCACTTCTACAGTAGCTTTCATATCATACTTATTTTCTACAAAAATGCGGTCTGTAATTCAAATAAGACCTTGTGATTTGTAAGTTTACTGCAAATCAATTCAAGTTACAACATCTTCTGTTGTTATTACATTTTTATATTTAAAAGTAATACATTTTGCCATTTGCTATTCTGGTTACGATTGTGAAGAATTCGTTGAGAATAAACACATTTTTGTGGTACATTTTGTACCTCTTTATAGTTTTAAGGTGTTCTCAATAATGGATTAATTCAATGCCACTTTTCACAATTTATCCTGAGAAAAAAAAATAAAATAGTTATGCAATTTCAGCAACCAGTATTCTCTAGCTATTTTGTTGTCAGTCTAGAGATTTTAACAAGAAGAAAAATAGTAAGAAGATGTATAATTCTGCTTGAGAGAGAATGCAAAAGGAATGAGTAAAATGGTGCAGGTGACCCAATCCTTGTGACTGTCTCAAGGTCAAAATCTCAAGTCCTGTTCAGATGCTATAATTAAAAAGATTTGGTTTTCATTAAGTCAGTGTTTCCCAAGTGGAGTGAGAACAATTATTTAAAAATTAATATTTGAAAAAATTAAAGCTCTGCCATTCAGGTTCCAGAATTAATAAATTTGTGGTCATTATGAAAACCTGAAATAAAAACTAAACAAAATAAACAGTGTATATTCAAAGAGCAATAGATTGTATTAGTAACTGAGTACATACTCTGTCTCAAACTACCAGGAAGACAAACTTCTGTCTTTTCTTGCCACATGCTGTCTACTACGAGAACAGGATACCTACCTTGCCTCACCTTGCCTAACCTACGGAAGAAGCAGAGCATGAAGAATAAGTGCCAGGTTGCATCCAAGCCAAAACTGGACAAGAAATTCAAGTTTTATTGCTCTGGGCTTTGGCAATTAATTTTGTCTCCTCAAAACCCCAACTGTGATATGAATAAACTACAGCAAGGGGAAATTTTTTTCTGCCTGCAGACTACTTCTTTTAATCTACTGCATTAAATAAGCCAGTGATCCTAAGTATGACTGGATATACATAGTTGGCATCTTCTTACCAGCTCATTATTGAACTAAAAATTAACTTCTTTTGATGAACTCCTCTAAGAATCACTTTTGCAGCAAGAGTTTGCCTGGACAGACTGGAGATCTAACTCCTGTGCCCGGGGCCACCCTTAATCTCTTCTGTGGCTAACTCAAGGCATTTGCCTGGCTTGAGACTATACAAACTCTAAATCTTGTAAAATTAAGAAAGAAATGTGTCTTTCCACATAGACAGCATTAAACCCCTAATTTTTAACTTTTTTAACTATTAAAAAGAGTTATGAGGTTTTTAATAAGTAACATTTACTGTTTAAAATTGTTACAGCCTGAAATTGCACCTGACTTGCCACTACACAATTTGAAAGATTTACAGGTGCAGGTTTTCAGTGCTCTCTGAATAAAAAGGAGAACAGAGAGGTGGAACAACAACAGAAAAATAAACAGGCGCTGTCAGAGCCAGCAGTGCACTGCCAAACCTTACCATGCGTGCCCATCCCATCCCTTATCCAGGCAATCCCCAAAAGATGCCAAATGCCTAGAGCTGTCCAGGCACCCCTAGACCCAGCTCTGGCACCCCAAGAGACACTCAGAGCAGACAGAGATGTCTAGTGTAGTCCTTCTGTCACCAATATTCAAGGTGCTCATTGTGCTGGGCCAAGATGCAAATATGAGCCTGAGGCTTTGCTGCAAAAGGACATCATTATTGCCAGTGGATGAGAAAATGTTCTAAATGAGCAAAGAAGCTTCATTTGATCTTACATGCTTGCTTGCTCTGATGAAAATCTTAATTTTTGGAGATCTTTTCTGTAAATGTTCTCAGAAGACGTTTTAGGTCAGCACACAATTTACAAAGAACAGATGTGGCATGAAAATATGAGGAATGCTACTGGCAATGATCCTATTTGAACTATAAGCATAAATAATACCCAGATTGGTCCTGCGGGGTCTGGAACCTGCAGAGACTGCTGGGTCTTGTCTTCCTGCTCGCCTTTTCCCCAGTGTTTTGTACAGCTGATTCTTAGCTTTGGTTCGATTTTTAATAAATATTTATGATTAGAGAGAGACATTAGACTTTACTGGAGGTGGCACTAATAGCAATTATGAGAAAATCAAATGTTCCTCCAAACCATTTGTGAAGTTAATAGGATCCTAATACAGGACCAAAACTATGACTCAAAGCGAGAAATGCTAAAGTTCAGTTAGTTAAAAACACAATCCAACTTTAGCCATCTGTCTGTCCTGTAGATTTGCAGACAGGAAGAAAGGAGCAAAACCTGCCTTACTTTGTCAACTGCTATTGCATTCATATTCTGCACTGCATTTGGACTGACATCAGTACAGTTTTCTGCCAATTAATGTGATTACAGTTGCCAAAATGCTTATTCACACATAGGCTAGACTGTTGTCTGCATTAAGTCCTATTTTTAATTAATTTTTCAAACCAAAAATTACTTGATCAAGAAAAGAGGCATGTAAAAAGACATTTCAATGCATAATTTTCATTAATATTTTACATATGTGTCATGTTGTTATTACTTATTTCAGTCTCTGAAAGCCCTCTAGTTCTTTTTCCTAGTCTGAAAATCTTGCCTAAAACTAATTCTGGGCAACCAGTTGGTTTCATTACGGAAGTATGATATGATCACAATTAAGTCCTATCATAAATTACTTTGTATTCTCTCTAAACATATTTTAATAAATTTTTTATATGTGATTCCTCTCTGTCTCTTGCTTAAACTTCAGCAGACTCTTTAGGAGTCCATAAAAAGGAAAATTATATTCCTGGAGCAGGTGGTGGAGTTTTCACAAGTTCCTCTATCCCCAGAACACCAGATCCACCCGTATCTGCCAAATACAGATACAATGTATTGGTGGTCATGTGGTCTGATTGACAAACCAGATCAATCATGCTCCTTATCATTACAAGGTGATGGAATTGCCAAAGACGGTTGAAAAGATGCTGGCACCCGAGAGGAAATTTTTTCTTTAAATGAGTACCTCTGTACATCTTTGGGCAGATGGGTCTCTCTTTGCAGGGCCCGGCTGGTGCACCCAATGTGAGAGTTTTGTTACAGGGCCTGTAATTAGCAGCTAATGAAATCCCCCTCATCCCCAGCCTCCCCGTAGGCCAGCAGCAGGTGCTCCTATTTTCAGACGTACGCAAAATATCTGCCAGATTATTTGGCACATCTCAGAGAGAGATGTGCCAAATTACCTGTCACAGCTGAACTGCCTTTTTAAAAGAAAGACAAATGATCCCGCGGCTGGGTTTGCGCGGACCGCGACTGCCCTCCGGTGGAGCCGCGCTGCGCTGGGGACCCGGCCGGGACCCGGCCCCGAGTCCGCCCCCGGCACGGTCCCGCTGGGCTTCACCTCGCTTCCAGCTGAGGAAATGCATCGCCCTGGGAGCCCGCCGTGCTGCCGGGAAGCCGTGAGCGGTTCTTGGGTGCGGTCGCACCGTGCCGGCGGTGTGGGGGAAGCGGGGCCGCGGCTCCGGTGCGCCGCTCGGCTCGGAACGGGCACCGCCACGGCAGCACTGGAATCTCAGCACCGGGTAAGTGACCGACCTTAGCAGAAAGCATCCCGGAGCAGAATGGAATGAACTTTTCTGGAGGACAGAAGAAGAGGGAGGTGTTTTGCTGTTACTAACAGCTGACGGTGACTGATGAAATTGATTAAATTCTCTTTCATCTAATTTTTTTGATTGAGATGTTTGAGACATCATTCTTGGATATTTCCTGATTTTCTTCCCTTTTTTCATGATCTCGGGCTCCCTTTTTGGAAATTTTAATTATCTTGCCATGTGTTCTTCCAGTATGAATAAGTTATTTTATTTATAGCCATCCTTATAAAAGATACTTCAAAAACCTGATCTAGCAGAAACTTAGCTGCAAGTAACACTTGATAGTGTTCTTGCTGTGCTCCCTTCTTCCAGCTCACAGCTCTCATATGACCAAACTACAGGGGTAATAGCAAGACAGGGTTGACTGTGTCCCCAAAGAAGTCATCATACCATGTCACAAAGCTTTGGCTTTCAAATCCATCTGAGTAAAGGAGCAGACTCCCAGGGTAATCTTGTAATTATCCACAGCTCACCTACTGCAAAGCAGTGCGGAGCCTGAGCTCACTGACTTTTCACTTATCTATGATGATTGTTTTAAATACAGTAAAGTCCCCAGTTAAAAAAAAAAAAGACATTTAACCCAATCCTGAGGCTGCACCAAGCAGAACCCTGGCCTGCATAGCCTCCTCTGCCTCAGGTATCAGCAAAGTCACTGAGCACCTTCTGGTGATACATCAGGCAATGTAACCAGAACCTGTCCTGTTTGTTTTTTCCGCTTGTACATGGGGGAGAGGCGTCTCTATGGCTTTGCACCACTGACACCTTGCTAAGCCACTTCTAGCATTTTCTCAGCCTGATGTCTTCTTGTGGCTTCACTACTAATAGTCAATTGCTAACTGCCTCAGATTGTGGCTCAGTTGAAAATTCCTGCCATGAAAAGTTAATACCTACTATCATTATCATTACTATAGCAGCTTACCATTCCATGGCCCCTTCAAAACAAAGCAAGACAGCGAAAGAACACTGAAATGCCACCTCCTTGGGGCTGAAGAGCAACTGATGTTGCAGTGCACGCTGTATGACTGAGGGAGAATACCTGTTTGGACAAGCGCACAGAGACCAGTTCCCCTAATGAAAACACCCGGTGAGTATGCTGAGAAGATTGCAGAGTGCAGAACAGTCCTTTTCCAAATTCATTTTGACAGTGTGCAATGAGGAGCTTACTTTCTTTGGGAGATGATGTTCTCTGATACTCCTGCAGAGAAACCCTGTTCTCTGGACTTCGCTGTAAAGACAGAGCCATCCCTTCTCTTTTCCCATGCTGCCAGGTCTGAAAGGCAGATCAAGCAGACATGGACTGGCTGTGTCCAGACTTGTCTGTGTGCACGTGATGTGTCTGCATGGACACATGTATGTGTGCACATGCATTGGGCAGTCCCAGGCTGTGGGACATCTCCAGTAGCTTTTAGTGGATACATCCACAGCTGTGATTCAGCACTTGGCAGCCCATGAAACCATTTCTCACACTCACTCTCTGTACTGAAATGTTCCATCTTTCCAGTCTTAAAACATTTACCTTGCTATCTAAATGCACCCTGAAGCGAAGACGGTATTTTCCTTGTGTACTCATCCTGCTTTCAGGAAGGAGCTATGGGGCAGCTGAGAGCAGCCCAGTGAGGATGAACATGCAGCCATGGGAGATCTTGCACAACAGTCACTTTGAGCTCTGAACCACACTAGGTTTGTAGTTATTTTTCTTAACTGTGATACACAAAGGCACAACTGGCTTTGTACAAGAGAGAAGGAGAAGAAGTGGGAAGGACCTCACTGTGGGAGACCTTAAGCAGAACTCCTGCCACTGTTGGGGCCAGCAGGTCAGTCAAAGCCTGAATTAATTAACTTTACCATCAGAACCTGAGGTTTAGAGTGCCTTGAAATACACAGATCAAGCCAAAATGTCTGGCCTTGTCCCAAACTGTGGCTGCAAAGGATGGTACCTTTCCTTCCCCTTGGGTGGGAATACCCAGGCTCACAATGCCAATTGCATCAGGCACTCTTTCAGCAGTTTGATTTTCTGTGTGGTATGCCATGCATGCACTTGCAGAGGGATAATTCACAATTTTCACTGCAAGTTATGAAATAATAATAGGTGTGGGATGGTCCTCAAGCACTTGAGCAGGTGCAGCACCAACAAGATGTCCCAAGGGTACATCCTGCAGCAGGAGCTCTGGCAGGGAAAAACAAGTAGCAGTGAAAGGCAGGCATTTGTTACATGTGAGCAAGTCAGTGATTTGCTCTTTGAAACAGCAGTTCTGGTTTTAGCCCTCAATTAATGGAAAGGGGGAGGAAACTGCATGACAGGCCTGTAGCACTGAATCGGAAGATAAGTAAATTATATGCTTCATCTGAACACATGTAATTGCTTCTCATGCTCCGTCTGTCTTCCTTTTCCCTCTCTCCTCCCCACATGGAAGCAAGGCTGGGAAGGCAAGCAGCACAAGCCCTCCTCCTGTTTGTGCAAATACAAACAAGCAGTGAGGTGTCTGGATGGGTTTTTCCACATGTCCAGCAAAGGGTTCACAGTGGTTTGCCTCAACTAAGAGCTGGTGTCAGTAGCTAACTAGGCCTCTCCCTGTGGGCAAAGGTACAGTCTCAGTAGACTCAGCAGCAGAAGGGAACAAGGACTGTTCTTCCATTTCCTTTGCTCTGAGCAGGGTGATGAGCCATTGACAGGCCACAATGATTTGTTTCTTTTTAAATTGGAGCTGAATTTCTTACACATACACACACATATGCACTTGCTAGCTTTGGATATGTTCTGAAACACTCAATACATTTTCAGCTCCTACCAGTCCTGGTAAGTGCAGGAATGAAGAAATTGAGAAAACAGCAAGGCCAATGTTTGCACTCTTCAGCGTCAGTGACAGAGAGAAAATGCAGAATCAAGAAATACAGTTCAAAGTGAGATTTGGTAGCATATGGACATTAGACTATCCAGAGTGGCTACAACTACTGCTGACAAATATGCCTTCCAAGCCTGACTGCCTGTGAGCAGGATCTCCTGTCTCACACATAGATCCCATAGGCAAAAGGTTCCTATTGCCTCTCCTGAAAAGCTAGTATCAGCCATAATTAAAGATGTAGTCTGAGATGAGATGAACATTGAGTCTGACTGAACAAGGCAGCTCCTCATCCAGCTGTGCCAGATCCCTGGTCTGTAAAGGCAGAGCAAATTAAATAGAAAAAAACAGATTAAAATACCAGAGTAGCCTTTAGGCAGCAAGGTAGGGATAGACAGTGGTAATTAAAAATAGTAGCCAGAAGTGTACTTGGCCACAGTAGGAATGCACAGTCATGAGCTGAGGGTTTCCAGCCTCCAGGCATCCACTGTGTGCTCCCCTGAACCACAGGGCATAACCCCTGCAACACACTGAAGGTCCCCACAGCTGTCATGGTGGTGGATGGATGAGGTCAGCTACACCAGTGTGACACTGAAGTAATTTCCGTACAAAGCAGAGCAGCTTTTAGGAGATTTACATTTAGTTTGGCCTAAATGGGAATAGTCCCCCTTGTTCCTGCACTGTGGAATGGCCTGGAGAGAGGAAGGCATGGCCTTGACTGAGGAAGGCATGGCCTTGCTGGAAAAGCAACTGCTGTTAGTACACATTGCTCTTGATCCCCTTCCCATAAGAGTTGGGAGTTTCTTTTGTGCAACGTGAATTCAGCACTACTGAATGTGGAGAGATCAAATTCAGTGTAAATCTGTTCCATCACTTTTTTTTCAGCCTTTTTTTTTTGCTCCAGACACACGAGGTGATCCAATTACATGTGAATAGATTTGTGGTACCCAGAGCTATTTCAATACTGATGTACCTCTGTTCCTCCTTGCAAAATATGTCAAAACAATTTATATGCACATTTAAATAAGTCATCTATACAAATACTCTCCTTCAGGTAGAAATTTAATTTCTTCCATAGAAGGTTTCTGTTGCCATACAAACATGTGTAAGTCACAGTTAATTGCACAGCTATCCCTGAACTTTTATTTTTGAAGTTAGAGAAGTCATTAGAAAATATCTCTGGATTCTCTAACTGAAACAAAGATTTGGTAAACACAGATATTAAGATTAAACCATTAAAGAAGATTTCTTCAGAGAGTTGGTATTTTTAAAGAGGAACGTTTCTCTTACAAATTGTCTCTTCCCTGCTCTTGCACAACTGGAGAGCTCTCATTAGGACTGCCTCCATGGAACTCACATTAAACAGAGCTCCAACCCTTCCCTCCTGTCTGTGCAAATCTTTGCTCAGATGAGCAGGCAGAACAAGCACATTATTCTGGAGGGAAATCATATAAATATGGAACCCATCTCAGTGCAAGAATAGGAATTAAAACAGTAGTTTCACATAGCACGTGCTGGCTCTGCTGAAGGGAGGAAGGGTACTGGGTTCCTGACCTTGCTCACCAAGTTCATAGTCACAACTTTGCTGTAGGCTGATAGGAGGTAAAATGTGATGTCAGCAGGTCTTAAAAAGTGAACAAAAGGAGCTTAATGGAATGGGAAATAGAGCAAGGGGCTATGAGAAATGGCCTCCCCTGCTGATCCCTGCCGAATGATGTCTCCCCAGGGGAGACTGGGAAAATGCAGGTCTCAAAGTCTCTCTGGCTGGACAGCAAGGGTCAGAGCAGTGAAGAAACACAGCCTCTAAAGCAAAAGAAGGAATTAATGCTTGCTGTTCCTGTGCAGCTAAGTTTGATTATTAGCTATAATAATTATATATCTGTTTTTTCCAGTCTCCTCATGGCCTCAGTTCACCTGTTGAGGACCTGATCTTGCAATTATTGCTCAGGCTTGATACTCAGTGCCACAACTCCTCTCTTCCCAGCCACTCCATTTTTCCTATGTGCAGTTTCCTGCCAAGTACCATTTCTAGCTCATCCATGCAACATCTCCAGTAGCTGACATCAGCATCCAGCTAGGGCTGCTGAGAGCTGGGATACACTCTGGGATAGGCTGTAACAGACCAGGGCTTGGACGGATGGATGGATGAACTCTGTCAGCATCGACTGATGATAAGCAGATATGGCAAGACAGGACTCTTTGGGATATGACACTCAGATGTCTTCCCGATGGTGAAATTGGTGTGCACAGGTAGGTCTTCTGTGTCTCTTTCTCTGCCTGGAACAGGTACAAAAATGTCTCCTTGTCATACCACTAGGGAGATGGATGCATGGACACAATGCAGGACACACTGCCACAGAAGCACCTTTCTATTACACAAGAGGAGTCTTTTGGCTGGGAATTTGCTGGCCTGCTCCAGAAACTCACTGCCCTCTGCTCCAGACCCAGGGCCATGGGTCACTTCATCCTGCTATGCTCATTTCACATGGCTATCCCTATGGCACAAGATGTGCATGGACAGTAATCAGTTTCCTGAAGTTGCATTGACAGTCTGCTGGACAGACTGCACCTGTTCCATGCAGTGACTGAAAACACGAGTTAGATACTCAAATATCTCACTGCCTTTTTTAAGTGCATCCCTTGAAAACTACAGGCCTGTCAGCCTCACTTCAGTGACTGGTAAAATTATGGAGACAATTATTCTGGGAGTTGTTGAAAAAACACCTGAAGAACAGCAAAATCACTGGTCACAACCAGCTTTCATGAGAGGAAGCCCTCCTTGTCAAATGTAGTTTCCTCTTATGACAAGGTAGCCCACCTATCGGATCAAGGGATGCCAGTTTATGTAATCCTTTTGGATTATAGCTTTTGATGCTGTCTCTCACAGTGTCCTGCTGGACAGAATGTCCAGCCCACAGCCGGATAAACACATCATGTGATGGGTGAGCAGCTGGCTCACGGGTCAGACACAAAGGGTTACGGTGACTGGGGTGACATCAGACTGGAGACTTGTCACTGGGGGAGTTCCACAGGGCTCCATCCTCAGCCCTGTGCTCTTCAACATCTTCTACATGACTTGGGTGCCCAACTGGGAGGGATATGAAGTTTGCAGATGATACAAAACTGGGAGGAGCTGTTGACTCCCTCAAGGGCAGAGAAGCCCTGCAGAGAGACCTTGACAAATTAGAGGGTTGGGCAATCACCAACCATGTGAAGTTCTACAGGAGAAAGTGCCAGGTTCTGCACCTGGATTGGGGCAAGCCTGGATGTACAGACAGACTGTGGATTGAAAGGCTGGAGAGCAGTGCCATGGAAAGGAACCTGAGGGGCCTGGTGGATGGCAAGTTGAATACGAGTCAGCAGTGCCCTGGCAGCCAGGAGGGCCAACCCAGTCCTGGGGGCATCAGGCACAGCATCACTAGCCAGGCAAGGGAGGGAATTGTCCCCTCTGCTCTGCACTGGGGCAGCTTCACCTCCAGTGCTGGGGCATTTTTGGGTGCCACAGTATAGAAAGGACAGTACTAGAGAGTGTCCAGTGAGGGGGCATGAAGATGGTGAAGGGCCTTGAGGGGAAGCTGTATGAGGAGCAGCTGAGGTCACTTGGTCTGTTCAGCCTGGAGGAGACTGAGGGGAGACCTCACTGCAGCTACAACTTCCTCATGAGGGGAAGAGGAGGGGCAGGCATTGAACTCTTCTCTGTGAGCAGTGGCAGGACTGAAGGAATGGCCTGAAGTTGTGTCAGGGGAGGGTTAGGATGGGTATTAGGAAAAGGTTTTTCACTCAGAGGGTGGTTGAGCACTAGGACAGGCTGCCCAAGGAGTGGTCACAGCACCAAGGCTGCGAGACTTAAAGCTTTTTGGACGATGTGCTCAGGCGCATGCTGTGATTTTTGGGGCTGTCCTGTGCAGAGTCAGGTGTTGAACTTCTATGATACTTGTGGGTCCCTTCCATGTCAGGACACATAAATGATTCTGTAAACTCATGTTCTTTTCCTTTCCAAGTTCAAGTACTTTCTTAGAGCCACACTGGCAGATCACAGACCTTGTAAATTCAGGAAGAACCAAAAGTACCCAGTGTAGTCCTTGGATAAAAGGTTCGGCAAATTGATGCTATAGAAAGTGCTCAGTCTCAATTAGATTCTTAATAAGTAGGTTGGGGTAAAGCGACCCTGCACATAACTTTGCTTTCCTTTGTACAGGTATGTCATTACATCAAACAATAACCTCTGATGTAAAGGCAGGAGTGAGTCACCTCCAAGGGGCTCTCTGAAGAGGTAATACACCAGAGGCACGGAAATTACTTCAGCTTTTCCTCAGAAATATGATAGAATTAGGTTCATGCAAGCTCCCTCTCCAGCTAAGGGCTGCACGTCTTACCCTTACCAACACAGTCAGTACTCCAGCTTGTTCCAGCCTGGATGGCTGCTGGCCATCGCATTTGACATCAGTCACCAAGACTTCCATCCATCAGCCTCTTCTTGAGTCACATATCACCTGCACAGTATTTCTTGTACATGTGATGGTGCTCAGAGACACTAAGTGCCTGTTCTGGCTGCTGCTTTTCCCACATACAGAGTAAAAGTGAGAACAGGAAGAGAGAAGAGCAAAACCCAAGCCACTGGCAGCTGCTTGCAGAATTTAACTTTCATGTTTATCATGACATGGGGATAGGGATTAATATTTCTTATTTTAGTAACCTACAGCCTCTAAAAGGAGGGACTGAGCCCTGCAAGGCCTATTCCCCCTCTGGCCTCCCTTTGCACCAAATAAATGCAGTGTATGGTCCTGTGTTCACCTGCAGTTCAAGTACTCTAATGAGGTGAAAATCCAGAGGAGGGGAGCAAAGCTGGTGAGAGGGCTGGAAGGAATGTCCTGTGGGAAGTGCCTGAGGACATTGGTCTTGTCTAGTTTGGAGAGAAGAAGCATGAGAGGTGACCTCATTGCTCTTTGCAGTGTCTTGAGGAGGAGAGGTGAAGAGGGAGATGCTGAACTCCTCTCCAGGTATCCAGTGATAGGACACACAGGAATGGTTCAAAGCCAAGGCAGGGGAGGTTTAGAAAGTATTTCTTTACCAAGAGAGAGGTCAAACACTGCAACAGCTTCCTAGAGAGATGGTTGATGCTCCCAGCTTGCCAGTGTTTAGGAGGCATTTGGACAATGCCCTTTATAACATGCTGTAGCTTTTGGTCAGCCCTGAAGTCGTCAGACAGTTGGACTGGATGAAAGTTTTACGTAGCTTCCAACTGAAATAGTCTGTTCTGCTGTGTACTAAAGAAGCACTGAAAAGATGTAATTTTGAAAATGCATGGGGTTCCCATTTAAGACTCTAATAATCATCTAGAAGAAAAGAGAAAAAAAACCCTGAAAAGCTGTCTACTCTAAACAAGAGTCAGTTCTGCACAGTTAAAGATGAGCCAATATCATAAAGCAGTACACAGATCCTGCCAAGCCTGATGCATACAAAATTAGATCAGTTTTCTATTCTTTACTTTGCATAATCTAAACCCAACTGAAAGAGCCTCTTGTAACCTGATTCTCCCCATTCATGAATGAGAAGAAAACCTGAGATCTTCTGCCCAATGATTCTAAAATTTCAGCAGCACAGCTAAACTGCAAACTGCAGCCAACATTAGTGAGTAAAAATTCAAATGACTGGGATAGAAATTAAAATCTTAATTATCCTGGCCCTTTTTGACCCAAAGATTTTGTGTTAATACAAAAAGCCCATGCAGAGTTTCCATTTTAGTGGTTTTCATGACCTTGTACACCTTTCTGTACCTGCTATTTTCTCTCATGCAGCACAGAAGTATGTGCTTTTACATATGAATCACAGGATACATATCCAGCAAACAGTTTCCATTGTGGGTTATTACAGCTCCCGAAAACAGTGTTGGAACTTTATGAATAGCAGCATCTAACTGAGATTAAGCTGATGGTTTAAAAAACCATATACTGTTTTCTTTTTTCTGATTATGCTCTGAAATATTCTTTTAAACATACAAAATACTAGTAAAACTTAAGTAAACAAATTATTTATAATAAATATTAAGTTAAATAATCTAGGCATTTAGTAATTCTAAATTAATTCTTTGCAAAAAACAGATGTTAAGCACCAGAGAACAACAGTTCATAGAATCATAGAACCACAGAATCACAGAATATGCTGAGTTGGAAGGGATTCACTAGGATCATCAAAATCCAACTCCTGTCCCTGTGCAGGACACCCCAAGAGTCACACCTGTGCCTGAAAGCACTGTGCCAATACTTCTTGGACTCTGTCAGGCTTGGTGTTGTGACCACTTCCCCAGGGAGCCTGTACCGGTGTCCAGCCACCCCCTAGGCAAAAAGCTTTTCTCCTGATATCCAACCTAAACCTCTCCTGACACAGCTTCAGGCCATTTCCTCAAGTCCTGCCACTGGTCATGACAGTGAAGAGATCGGTACCTGCTTCCCCTTGAGAGGATTTTGAAGAGCTCAGTGAGGCCTCCCCTCAGTCTCCTCCAGGCCGAACACATCAAGTGACCTCAGCCCCTTCTCGTATGGCCTCATACTGGTCATGACAGTGAAGAGATCGGTACCTGCTTCCCCTTGAGAGGATTTTGAAGAGCTCAGTGAGGCCTCCCCTCAGTCTCCTCCAGGCCGAACACATCAAGTGACCTCAGCCCCTTCTCGTATGGCCTCATGTCAAGGCCCTTCACCATCCTCGTGCCCTCCTTCGTACACTTTCCAATAGCTTCATGTCTTTTTTATATTATGGCACCCAAAACTGCCCCTAGGACCCATGCTGAAGCCACCCCAGTGCAGAGCAGAGCTGGACAGTTCCCTCCCTTGTCCAGCAAGTGATGCTGTGCCTGATGTACCTCAGGACACAACTGGCCATCCTATATTACCATTTAAGTGTTGAGGGTTGCTACAGATGTAGTTTTAAGTATTTTATTGCTTTTATAAATTGATAAATAGTATTTACAATATTGATATTCCCAATACATCACCACCACCACTGTTTTTCACTGTTTGGAGTTGAAATAGTGGAAAAAATATCTAAAAGCAAATTACATCCAAGCCTCAAAACAATTAAAAATACATGTAAATTATGGTGCTCCAGAAGTTAATCACTCCAACAGATGGCTGGTATCTTGTTAATAAGAGTGAAGCAGACATTTGTCTTTTTTTTGGAATCTCGTACCTTTGAGAGAATAGGAATGCCAAGGGACCACCAAAAATGGGACTGCTGAAGCAAAGGGATCTGACTGTAAAGTAGTGATTAAAATATCTCTGGAACACCAGAAACAAACCATTTGGGGCAATTCCAATTCAGTTTTCCACTCTTCCTTATTCCCCATCCTGTTATGGCCTTGAATGTAAGCAGTATCCCCTAAATGGGGATTTGGATATGGTCTGTGAATGTGGGCTGTGGATGTGACTTCACAGGCTGGCTTACAGCTGGGATTGCAGCTATACTAACAGCCACAGAGACATTTCACAGGAGCTTTGCAGAGCAAACCCTGGTGCGCAGAGGCAGCTCTTGGATCCTGGAAAGCAGAACTTCAGCTTACTCTTAGCAAAACATTCCAAAGTTGGCTTTGAAGATGAAATTCCTTTGAATGTACCTGTGGGGCTGAGAGGACAAGGTCCTGGGGGTCTAGAAGAATGTGTGCTCTGTTGTGCTGTTGCCTATTATCAAGAGAAAAAAGCTCTTTGCAACGGTGTTAGATTAGTAAAGTAAAAAGCAGACCTTTATTTGGAAGCTTCCAGGAGTCCCAGTGGTGATGGACACACCCAGCAGCTGATATCCACAATTTTATGAGGTTGATTAATTAGGATATCTAACAGGTACATCCAATAGGAGATTCAGTTGCCTCAGTAACCCACCCCTGGGTCAAACCCTTGGAGTTGGTCCAAGGGCTTCTTTGCCCCACTTTTTGTTATGACTTTTCAGATTCTGGTTTGAAAATAAATGTTCTTCTTGTAGGTCCTCTTCCTGACAATAAGATTATACAATGTTTGAGGAATGTGTTTAGAAGGTCAGCTTGCTGTTCTAAAATCTAAGAGACAGGGTAGGAAACATACTAGAGTTAATTAAGGTGATAAAGAACTATGTAATTGTAGTTTACAGAGCTACGAATATATAAAAAATGTTTAAAAAGCCCAAATCTTTTTGGCATCAGTGCACACATGAACACATATGTTACATACAGTGATTTGGTTATATCTGGTTATCATATAAAGAACATTTTCGCAGTCACTCCAGACCCTCAGGCCATGCTGTGCTGTGTCACAGGGCCAAGGCCCTGATCTGCATGAGGAGTACAGGTGAAAACCTTAAGCTAGCAACATCTGAGCTACCTCCAAAAGAAACATAAAATCATCAACGTGGCAGGGCAGAGGTAATTATTATATTAGAGTAATGATGCCTCTGTATATTTGCTTCTAGGATCTGATCTATTGTCTTCACTGACCATGGTCCTGTCGTCTGTAATTTAGCATGGGATACTGTGGTTTTTTATTCTCTATTTTGAGAGTTAGTGTAGCCGCATATTCCAGTTTCAGGCTTCAATGCAATATGGTTGTGCACTCCAGCTTTCTCTCTGCACAGGGGTCACAATTTCTAACACAATAATTTCCAAATTTAAAAATTCAGAACTTTACTGAGGCTGTGAAATTAGTAAACCAAAGCCCATAGTCTAAATTAAAGGTTGTGAACAAAGGAGGACAGAACTAAATTCTGAGAAAGAACATGCCAGTAATTAATTAATAAATAATGCACCATTGCTAAGCTTATCTTGCAAGATAGCACTTCTGCCTTCTGAAATGACAGCTCACAGATAAATATCACTGTGACAGTCTATCTCACACTGTGGGAATTAACAGCAGGTCAGCAAGCCTGACATTGTTCTTAGCAAAATCTGTTTGTAACCATGAGAAACTTTATGGCAACAGAAGCAAGAAACTTAAACAGCAGAGAAAATAGCAAGAAAGCTGCACCTGGTGTTTTTCTGAATGTGTGGTATACTTGGGATGTTTATGCTATAAGTAACCAATAATAGGTATGTTATAGTTAAATGATAGCCAAGGAATGTATTGTAGTAGTTAAGCAACCAATGGATGAGCAACATGAATGATAATCATGTAAAAGATTATAAATGGTGTGAATTTTCACAATAAATGGGGCATTCTGGCTTGAACCTGTTATTGGGGTTTGTGTGTGTCGTGGCCACCTCAACAGCGACATCACACCATGATGCATGTGGCTATTATAGCTTCCATTTAGTCTGCACACCCAAAGGAACCTCTTAGAAAGTACAGATTTTACAGATATTTAGGCCATATTCAAATAAAAACTCCCTACCATTTGCCACTGAGGGGAGGCTGCCACAGGCTCTGAGCCCTGACAACAGCTGGCACATGAGAAGAGCTGCCTGACCCAGCACCTGCGGGTGAGGAAAAGGGGAGCTGCAGACCTAACCTCATGGGATGTCAGCGGTCTCGGCAAATCAAAAATAGTGTTGAGAGTATCAGAGGCACTCTGTGAAGACAGCGAAAGTTCCAGTTGTACTGAACAGGGGAAATATTTGTGGATAAAAAGAATAGAAAGAACTTTCTACATAAAATACTAGTCTGAGATGATAAACAGTCCTTAACTTTTCATCTTTTTTCTCTCTCCCTTGCCAAGACTTACAGAGGTGAGAGGTGGTATAGGAGATGATAAAACCCATTTTATAAGCTTCCTTGAGGAGTAAGGAAAAAAGCTGCTTCTAAAATCCTAAAGTGGGTTTCTACAGAAATGCACACCTTTAAAAAGTGATTCCCTCTTGCCAATTTCTCCTGCATGTGTGACCTTCACTGCTATATATCGATTCTTCAGTCCTACACATCTCTAGGCTTAGTTTGTAAATTGGGCTTTTTTTGACAGTTGAACTTCCCTTGACTTTCACCAAAATGCATCTGGAAACATTGACAAAACTCAGGTAAATTGCAAATAAAGGAAAACATCTACTTCTTGAGCAAATAACAAAGCCTTTATATTGAGGTCACTCAGTTCCTTGTGCAGCTTTATACAATTATAAGGTTACATGACTGTAAGTCTCTCCTTCTATTCTGATAATCCCTGTAATGTCTTCCTGGAATATTAACATAATCATAATATAATGCATTGATACATATTACAAACCAGCATAAAGAATATTCACCACTTCAGCTTTATCCTAAATATGCGACATAGGATATATATCCTATAGTTCACTAAAATTGAAATCCAATGGTCAAACATTATTATTTAGTATAAGTAACTTACTGTTTTCATGCTCATACTAGTTTGAAATCAAACCAGTAGGAGATCGCAAGTCAGAATTATAATTTAATAGGAAAATTATTTAAAAAGTAATAGTACAAGAACACTGACAGAGTCAGAATACAACCTGACACCCTCTTAGTCAGGGCAGTGGCAGCAGTCCAGATGAAGTCCTGTTGAAGCGGTGATCCTGTAGAAAGAGGGTCTAGTCTTCACCTGAAGGTCCAATGGTAGCTCCAGTAGGTAAGGGCTGTCTGTGGTGTTTGAAATCTCAGATTATATCCGGGATGGAATGCTTGGTTCATCCCTCTGGGTGGACCATCTCACAATGGGGTGAGTAAGTCATGTGATAAGGCCTGATGGGCCATTAACAGGAGATAGTCCAGGAGGGAGTTACCTGTGAGACCTGGGCAAGGCACAGATGGGCCCATGAACAGGAGATAGTCCAGAGGGAGGAGGCAAGGAGCACTGCTCCACCTGGTTTCAACAGCTCATGGAGATGGTGAGACAATACACTTCAACCCAGGACAATGCTCAGATTGAGTTTCCTCAGTACTGAGTATGTTACTAGGAACACTTAAATTCAATTGTTCCTGTGCACCATGTCTGAGATCAGAATCTGACCACTAATATACTCTTCCTGGATAGTTCAGAATAATAATTCATTTGCAGATTTCCTCTGTTCATAAAATTTTCAATACTCTAACAGCCTATAAAATATCTATGTTTTATATAAACCAGGAAATGGCATTTCAGACTGGAGAAAACCACATCAGATCATCTTATCTTGTTGCCTGTTTGATGGAAAGGCATTTGTGTTGGAGCAAAGCTCAGAGATTTTTGAAAATGTAAGCACAAGGGTCACCCAATAAAAATCGTACATGCATTCTAAATACAGAGCTCTTGATGCAGTAAGGCATTTGAAAGGGTTACTATGATGATATATGAATGTCAGCATGACCAAGACAAAAGGGCAAGACATTGCATTCAGTTATTTCTTATTGCATAAAAAAATTACTTCCCATTCAGAAAACGCTTCTAAATCTAATTATTTTTATATAATAGACCACTTCGCGTCTTCTTCCCAGCTATATGAACTACTGGAAGAGTATTCTCCACTTACATGGATTTCATCTTAATGAATTGCCTAATCTTCTCAAGAAAATATGTTTTTATATATAACTTTTGAGCACAGTCCCTTAATTAACAGCAGGAATGTGTGTGGACTGAAAACAAAGCCAGTCAGTAAGCCTTGAAATTACATTCAGAGCCAACTGCACTGGCATTAGCATTCCTGGCCTGAAGTCAATATCTAGTTCCTGAATTGTGTGCTGTGCCCCAGGTATCAGGAATTCAAACATGGAATAAAAAGCTTGGAGTACTGCCTTACCCAGGAGTACACTCTGTACACAGCAGGGTGAGCCTCGCGTCCACTGCATGGTAACTCTCCATCTTTTCTTTTTCTTCCCACAGATCATGGGGAAGGTGGACGTGATGGACTGAGGATGAGAATACACATTTTTTCAAACATTGTGAATGTCCTTTCAAGGACCAGGGCTAAGTGCAATAATCCTTTGATTAATCTCTCAAAAATATCGGGCACTTTTTTTGAAAAAAAAGACTCTCTGAGATTTATTTCAGTTTCCGCATTCTTAAGGGTTTTTTTCATCTTTTCCACCTGAGCTTTTCACCTGCTGTGAATAGTCAAAATTTGAAGAAATATTTCAGACACTCCATGATGAGTGATTTCAGACCAGTTGAAATCACTGCTTCCAACAGCATTACTGCCAAGAGCAGCTTTACCAGCCCGTGGTTAGGCCAGGAGTTGAGTCAGGATCAAGACACCGTGTAGCCATAGCCTGTATGCAGTGCAATGTTTTAGTCCTTGCAGGACAATCCTTATCATCTATCCTAATCCTCTTACTGGAGACCCATGGGGTTTGCTGATGCTCTCTGTGATGCCCAAAATAAACTGGCTCAGGAAAACCAAGGCTAGAGGATCACTGTGCTGTGACCACTTCCCTGGGGAGCCTCTTCCAGTGCCCAGCCACCCTCTGGGTGAATAACTGTTTCCTGATATCCATCCTGAACCTCCCCTGACTCAGTCTGATGCCATTTCTTTGGGTCCTGTCACTGTTCACCAGAGATAAGAGATTAGTGTCTGCTCCTTCTCTTCCCCTCATAAAGAAGTTATAACTATGACGAGGTCTCCCCTCAGTCTCCTCTTCTCGGGGCTTGAAGTGACCTCAACCACTTCTCATATGGCTTCACCTCTTTACCATTTTTTTGGCCTTCCTTTGGACACTCTCTAATAGTTTTATGTCCTTTTTACATTGATATTCCCAAATCCCCACACAGGACTCAAGGTTAGGCTGCACCAGCTACACTCCAACCACATCCACAGCTTTGGTCAGGTCTGTAGATTTTGCCTGGGAAGGTATGATCTCCATCACCAAATGAAATGTATATGATCCATCTGTTTCTGTTCAAAGGATTATCTCTCTCTTTCTTTCATTGTGCGTATAATGAGAACTCAGAGTGACCATGGATCCACCCCTCAGATTTTCTTTTCTGCATGAAGTTATGGTGTTGTAACGAGAGGGCTCAAAGTCCCCTGAAGGAAATAAAATATAGCATTAAAAAGTACAAACCAAGTTCATCCTCAAAAGTCTGAGTCCCACACATGCAATGCTAGCAAATTTTCCACTGGAGGCAATCAGGCCTGTAGCTCTGTTCTGCACAAGGGAACTTCTACTGCAGTGGCTGAGAAGGGACACCTGGCACCTCCTTGGGACACTGTCTTTGTCTTGTAGGAGAAGTGGTCAGGCACCTCCTTAATTGTCTTCCAGTTGTGCATTATCTCTTCCAGCCTTTCAGGGCTAATATGCATTTATAAATGTGAACCACTCCCTCCTGCTCCAGGTCATCAGCATCTTTTCACTATCTATTCTCTTTCTAACAAGTAAGTTTCTTCCTCACAAAAGGGCAATGGTTATTCTTTGTTCCAGAAACAATTATATATTTGTTTCTTTCAAGTGGTTATTAAAGCCTCAGATTATTTTCATACCATTTATTCAGCAAGATTTAACACATAGTCCTTCCTAGAGAGGGCGAAGTCTTTTTTGGCTACTTCTACTCGTTATTTTTCTAGAGTAACTGGCCAATTCACTTCACCTGGTTGTTCCTCTTTCTTTTGTCCTCTGTGCTCTACCTCCAGGTTTCTGAGCATCAACCTTTACATTTTCCCCTTTTTTGCAAAATGGCAAGATACCAAATTCAGTGACTGAAGTAGGTGCAGCTTCTAATTAAGCCAATGAGGTTACACCTGCCTATGTCAGCAATGAGTTTGGCTCGACATCCCTAGTGAGCAAAATGTCGCATTACCTTTGCTGAGCAGGATATTTCAAATAAAACATTAGCAAAAACAATTAACTTGAAGCCATTAATCCCACTGAAGCTACTTTCAACCTCCTAAGGATTGAAGTCAATTCTCAGTAAATGTCTTTGGCTTAATAGATTGTGAAGGTTTGGCATGAAATATATTGTTGAATGACACTGAATTAAATGTCATCATATTGTATTTCTATATATAAATTATATCCTAGAACACATCTGACAACTTTTAACTATAATACTTAAGGAACTATTGACAATGGAGGAAATCGTGCAGATCTTTGCATTCTATAACACCTTTGAATTTTTGCAGAAATATATGACATTTATAGCTGTATATGTATAGTTCTCAGATACAGCACACTTTCGTATTTCATTAGCATATCATTTTACATCAACAGAGATGAAAGATTTATAATATTATTATAAATATTAGTATTGTTCCCTAATTAATTCTATTTGGCACAAAACAGGTAGTAACAAATTTGGATGAGTGAGAGGTAAGAATGAAGTCTTGCTGTCAACACCTTCATTCCAGCTACAGAAGGGGTCAGCATGTTATCTAAAGAGATTTAAAGCCCAAGTTCAGCTCCAAGCTAGATTTCCCTGAACAGCACATGAGAGCTCACAGCCAGGTGCATGTTGACCAGCATCTCCACTATTTACACACTTACCCTTTTGCTTTGCAGAGTTCATAAAACCCAGATAGGGTAGACAGCTTCCCACATCAGAAAAAGGATAGAATTATCAATACTTGTAGGCCAAATCCCACTACAGGCAGACAGAAGAAAAAGCTGGAGATAGAGATGAGTGTTCCTGGAGATGAGAGGGAAATAAACTTCTGCAGGAACAGAATATTAACAAAAGACTTCCAAAAATACAAGGTATCAGTTATATTTGGCCATCAGGTGAAAAATCTCAGCTCCCAAGTCCCTGAAGCGGCCCCCAGGCACTCATGCAGCACCACTGTCCATGTACCAGGATGAGAAGATAACAGAGGAGGCAGAGGAGCATGTGCTCTTGGTTTGGTCCAGGGGACCATGGCCAGAGAGACACTTCAAGATGCTGCAGCTTCAGTGCAGAATGACAGCACAGCTCTGCCTGCTTAAATCAATGAACACTTTGCAATTGATTCCTGGGGCAGCTGCCATAGGTTGTATGGTTTCATCCCTCAATTGCTTTAGTACTCACCTCATTTTAAGCACATTAGCCTCTCGATTGAAGTCAATGGTACCGTTCAGATACTTAAAATGTGTTAAGTTCTTAAGTTATTTTGTTGAATTGAGGCTTTAATGAACATCATTAATGAAGGTGGAACATCTCCCAATCTCACAGTTCACACTGCACAGTCACTTGAATTCAGCAGAAGTCCTTGTTGTCACCAGAGGGAATGTCATTTCCCTCTTTCCCAGAAGCTGGTCTTCACCACCTCCCTGGCATCAGGACAGGCAGTCATATGGCTGTGCAGTGTGACAGTCTGGATGTGCTCCCTGCACATGGCTGGGCAGGCAGCAGGCACAAACAAGGTGCCAAGGGTGCTGACAGAGGTGGTGGGTGGTACCACCTCCTCTGGCAGCACAACAGGTATGTTCTAGTTTGAAAGGATCATACAACCACATCACCACCAAATCAAGGAATAAAATAGCTTGTTAAACCACTGGAGGGATTATCTGATAACTAAGAATCCAACAACTACATCAGAGGTTTAACACCAGGGAAAACTTGGAGACTTCAGCATTTATGTAAACTATCAGGAGTGCATTCAGACCAAACCTTATCTGCAAACAAGAGCAGATACAGCTAGGAAACAAAGTGTTTTACGTGTAGGTGTACCACCTAGTGGCAAAGGTCTGGGATTTCGATGTTTTATTTCTAATTGAAATAATATGCACATTCTGGGAAGAAGATCCTGTTAACCAGGTGTCCAACTGTTTTGAATTTCTCTGAATAAATGTTTAAATCCATTAGCCTTTTTCATTCTGTATGCCTAAAACCCACACTCATATTGTAAAGAGTTTCTAAAAGCATTTTAATAGATCTGGGCCCCCTGGGTATGTGCTGATATATGCTACAGTGGTGAAAGAAATTAGGTAGTAAATGTGACAAAATCAGAGAGGGGCATAAAAAGTAATGCAATCAGGTATATACAACATGCCCAGTGGTTTTAAGGTCATTGCCACTGCACACCTGTTGTTCATTAGAGGCATATTTCTGGGTGTCCAGCAGCTCAGATGCAATGGAAGGAAACTAAAGGAGAAACCACAACTATGTTTTCAGCTGGATCCGAAGAGCTGATAGTGTAGTAAGAGAAATCCTGTTTTCTGTATGGTAGCCCTACAACTGTTTGATTCATGTGTTGTCCTGAGAACTCATGAATGCCACGTTCTTTTGGAACCTTTGCAATAAAATAGGAATGGGTTTTCAAGTGGAAAGTGCCCAAAAGAAAAAGATTCTGGATGAAAATACCTCCAGACCTGGGAAATTGTGGAACAGTGAGATCATAACCCAAGAGAAAACAAAACCCATCATATTGCAGACATTTTAATAGAAAAAATGTTTCACTTGAAAATCATTAGACATTAATTTTTATAAGCTATACAATAAAATTTTCAATTATAAAAAGCATAAAAATGATGCTTATCCTTCACAACCATCCAGTAACTCTATTCTGAGCAGGTAATCCCATGCCCACACTTTGTGACATTTTCAATATCATCAACTAAGCAGAAAGGGGCCCACAGATAGATAAAATCACGTGTCAGCAGACTGTCACTTGGGTTTGGAAATGTGCCGAAGCACAGCAGTTTTCTCTATACAGGATGAGGAAACCTTCAGGCAGACCAGGCAGTGGGGATCTCCTGGCACTGCTCAGCACCACTTTGTCACTTCAGGTAAATAATCAGTAAAAAGTTCTTCCTGAGACCAGGCATGAAGTCCTGGCCATGCTGAAGTTGATACCAAAACCACTGTTAACTGCACTTGTGGTACAATTTCACCTGGTGCTTCCAGTGATTTACAGCACCCCTGGATTGCTTTCTGGATTGATATGTTTATTAATCTCACAAAGCAGTTTACAAAAGGAGGTTACTTGATGGGACTGCAGCATGCATTGTGTGGGGATTATTCCATACCTGTTTCATCATTTCAATCCAGCTGTTGATTATCATGTGAATATTGCTTTAAGTCCAGCTTTGGAAAGCTGCTAATGGTTGAGATTCATGAAGTTGTCAGCTAATTCTGTATCTAATCACTTTTTAAAGACTTACACACCAATAGGGGTGGAAAAAACCCTGGACAGCAATAGGTGGCATAGTAGCACCCTGGGCCAGGGCATGAGTGCAAAGAATTCTTGCACCAAAGGGAGCAGAAAGGTAAGAAATTTGACTTTAGATTTAGGAAACACCCATGGGTTTCACCTTAGACTGGCAAGAGTCAAGCTCTCTACTGAGAGCCTGTCTGAAAGTGGTTTGTCATTTAATGACAAAAATAATGACCTGCATAAGGTCATTAAATTACAGGTCCACTAGGGACATATATACTGCAGAACAAGAAAACAATATATTTTCTGTGTAACACTGAATTTCAGATCTAAGTGTTAGGCAGTAAATAAAAGTTCTTTGAAAAATAAACTAAATGCATCACTCAGAGTCCGTCCATCAGATCAGCTTCCCTCACAGGTATCTGCAGCCTATCCAGTGGATCCCCACATAGCCTCTCACAAGTGAAGCTCTCAGAGAGAAAGAAAGCAGGTGAAATAACAAGGGCACACACAGAAAACTGCTAAACTCTTGGCTGAGAGGGTATATGCTCCTGATAAAAAAATCACAATCTCATTCACTCTTGAGAATATAGAGTGGATGAAATTAAACACTTTTCTTGTACTAACCAAGAGTCTGCCTTCACTAGCTATGTAACAAGAAAACATGAGTTTTCCCTGAGACTAAGAATTACTGAAATCTGTCAAGTTTCATAAAATTGAGTGGGTGAGGCTGCCTTTCAACCATATGATGAGATACATTTCTGCATTATTTTTGTCCAAGTTGATTTTCCTAAGATGGGTCCATATATAAATATTTCTGCCTTATAAGCAGAATCTTGTCTTGCTCAGCACCGATACCTCCCATTATGGGAGAGTGGATTGAGTTTGCTGTGGAAAAGGGCATGGTTAACACTTGTGCAGGCCCATAAAAGTGATCCCATTGCAGGCTTCTATGTCACATGTACATTTATGCACATCCCAAAATAAACTCTGTTCAGGTCTCCATCCTTTTTTATCTGCCCACTTTGTTGTCTCCCTTTTCTGGTGTTACAAACATGGTGACCTCAGACCAGATGGCATATAAGACCTTAATGTCAGACTGAAAAACAGCACCAAGAATTCCACTCATGTAAAGAGGCACAAGAAAAGTATGTATTGATTTGAAAGAATAACCACAGAGCAGCCATGCAGAGTGTAGTATTTTCCTGAGAAAAAATACTACACGAATATACTTTACTGAAGCTGCACTGCAAGCGTCAGTAATGGTAGGAAACAGCTGGTTTGGTAAGTGTGACTTCTGAACTGCTCCCTTCCAGTATAGAAGAAAGTTTCCACAGGAATCACAAAATTCCCCTCACATTCCTGTCCTGGAAAAAACATTCTTCCAGCAGCAAAGGACTACCTGTTTTGTCTGGACAAGCACTTTGAAATGCCAGACCATAAAGTATCATCCTACAAATTACCTCCAGTTCAAGGAAGCTTGGAAGCATCTCTCAAGTCAAATGTCAATACTGTCACTTGGCTCTGTCAGTTTAGCAACCTGTGCCTTTCCAAATAAAAATAAATTTTTTATAAAGTTTTGCATTCCTCAGTTACATAAGTACATTTATTTTGTTTATAACTGATAGCTTGATAATACTCTTGTATTGCTTGGAGAGTGTTCCAGCTGGCTGGATTTTCACACAAAGATGTGAATCGAAACCTCAGGCCAAACAAGAATTGTCTCTCATACCTTTTATTGATTAACAAATAGTTCTTGGCCTGCTAATGGCATTCTTAATTGGACTACACTGTGAGTAGCAATTAAGACTAAATGGCCACTTGCTGAGAGCTGGTGAAAAAGAAACTGCTGCTTTAGGCATTCATATTCTCCAGATAAAATGCAGTTGTCTTACTTGGATGTTAAAGAAAGAAGATTAATTTTTCAGTGGCTTAGTATATTAAAAAATAATGATTCAATTCACAGCAGGGAAATTGATTTTGGGTGTGGGTGGGATTATAGTTTTTTAAGGCCTTTTTTCTCTAAGACCACTTTGTAGATTTAAACACTCCTGACTGACAGAAATGGAGGTGAGACTCTCCAGTCCTGGAGAGAAGCAGTGACAGCTATAGCTGCAAGAACCTTGCCACACTGACTCACCTGTAACTTGACAAAGTCATCCTAGGGCTAGAAAGAGATTTTCTGATGTAGCCCATGCACTGCTGGTCTGTCAGATAAATACTGGATGCATGAATTAGCAGTGTAAATGAAATCTACCTAACTATTCACATCTCTAAATAATCCTGAAGCCCCCCTATTAGCCCTTGTAAGATCCTCCCTCTTCACATATAGACCAGTGTGAGCCATACCTCATAACCTTCCTCTGGTTAAAATAAAGACCTGCAGTGGACTGAAATTGTCTTTGGAGAATCACAAGTCCTTATTTGAGAGAAACATCACATTCACTTCCCTATGGCATCAGAGGAAGGAATTTGCCGCAGTTAAGAGAAAATTTTATATTCCTCCATGGCTAAGCCTGAGGAGGACCACTGACCCTCACAGCTAGCACTCTGCTGCCTTTCACTCAAGCTAAAGCTGGGATCCTGACAGAGTTTCCCAAACTGTTTTGTCTTCTAACCTCACTCCCACCCTACCAGCATGCATCCTTCCAACTCTGATGCTAAGACAGCTGCCTCTCACTCAGCTGCTCCCATTCCCCAGGCACTGCTGAAAGTGCCTGGACACCTTCTCTGTGGCTTAGCCACCACAGCCCTTAGCAGGGCCTTCAGCTGCAGGCTTCTCCTCCTGAATCAAATCAAAATCCTGAAAGGATTTTGTCACTGGAAGCTTTCTGCAGTCCTCTCCAACAAGGAATTGATCCCCTTGTTGGAGATAGGATCAGTGCAAACTGGCTGGAAGGAAACAGTGAAAAAGGCAGCTGTGAGTGGCCGGTTTGGGGTCTGTGGCTCAGAGCCAGGAAGCCAGGATGGACCCAGAGAGAGCATCTCACAAGAGATGGCCTTCCAGGGGTCTGTGGCCTTCCCTCAGCCGCCGGGGTACCCCGCAGAGGGGGTGCCTGTCTCAGCAGGCTAACAGCCCGTTGGTGATTCAGCCAGAGTGACTTCAGCTCTTGTTCTGCAAGGTACCCCAGGCTAGACCAGGAGGAGAGAGAACAGGAGTCCATACAGCTGTTCCGCAAGGGTAGCTTTATCGTCCATCACCTCACAAAGGGGAGGCTGGGGACAAGCTCCCTAAAGGTCTGAGGGAAGGTACAGGTGTTCTTATAGGGATACAAGGGTGGGTGTGGGAATCATGAAAAGATTTTTCAGGTATTTTCTACCTGAGGGAGATTATTTCAACATCAAGATCAGTCACAGCTCTGGGCAAGGTTCCCAGGCAGGCAAAAATGTAAACATTAAAAGATGTTTTGAAAAAGCTTGGTCAATGAAAAAGCTTTATCTTTGTTTTGACACACTGTACTACACTGTTCTGTTCATGGACAGAGACAGACAATCTCTCAGCTAACATGGCTGCAGAGAGAGAGAAGCTTTTGCTCTTTTGCTTTCGCATTTTGCTTGCTTGCTTGGTTGCTTGTTATGCTTGCATGAAACAATAAATCCTAAGCCTTCTGAATCTGAAAATCCATGAATAGGGAGTCTTTCGTGGATCAGGCCCCTAGATATGGTTCATCACGACCACAGGTGGGTGTGAGGGGATAGGGGCCAATGGTTTACAAAGAATCTACATAGGGTTTCCCAGAGGATCATGGTTCTGGTTTCTTCTCACTCTCACTGTGAAATGCTGCTTTTTCCAAGGGGATCTACTAGGGGGTTATGCAATCTCTTTATCTAAAACAAGCCTCCCTCCATGGCAGGGGCCTGGTGAGTTTATCTGCCTCCAGAGTTAGCTGTGGTTTCAGCTGCTTGGTCTAACCCCAGACAAAAAATACAATCAGTAGGATATCAAGTTTTTGGGAGTGAAGCCTATCTTTATAATGGTGGATAAAGAGTTTAGTCAAGGCAAGCTGTAACCTCTAAATGTGTTTTTGAGATCTGAATGACAAAACTTCCTCATTGGCTCAAACATAAGGAGATCTATAGATTTTCTAGGAAAGTAAATTTTTTCTCTGACACATCCTTACTGAAGAAGGATCTTTGTGAATACCAGTGCTCACATTACTTCCATATGGACTTTGAAAGCGTGAATGCTTAAGGATTTGTCTAAACCAGTTCTATATGACATGTCAGGAATTTTTAGCATGAGTTTTTCTTTGTATAAAACATTTAGAAATAGGTAACATATCAGTTCACCATGTTATCTATATGCATATTTACATTTACATTCATTTTACTTTCCATATCCATTCCCTCACTCCAAAGAGACCAAGATCTGAATGCGCTTTATCCACCACTGCAGGAAGTCTCAATATCATCAGCATAATTTCATCACAGAGTATTATCTTGCATTATCACTAGATTGACTCAGCCTGATGAGATAACACTAGCAACATTGGTATTTCATTATTCCATTCCGCAAAAAGTATTTCTTTACAATTTAGCTACAACTTGGCAAAAATACTACTGAATACCTGCAGGAAATAAAACAACCTTAATCCAATTTATTTTGCAGATGCTAAGTGCCAAGGTTCTCTCCCACTTGTGCAGCTTGGAGACCAGACTTCCACACATTTTAAATAAGAAGCAAGTTGTTTGCCTTGGTTGTGGTAGTTGAGGAAGGGGCAGTCAATAGCTAATTCATGTAAGCACAGTTAACTACTAGGAGACAGCAAATGTTAGTTCCAACAGCAAATGTTAATTCCAAAACCTAAGAAGCTGAATTCATCCTTATCTTATCAATACAGAGGGGACAACGATCATCTCAGAAACCACTGAATCATTCCTCAGAGGACTACACACGTCCCAGGGAGAAAGGTGAAAAGTGCATTGTGAGGAAGACTATTTATCATCATCAAAAAGACCCCCGAGGAAGAGGAGAAGCCTTCCTCAGTGAGACCACCAGGACACAGTGCATGCATGGCACCTATGCTAGTGATATTAATGACTTCTGAGAAATAATTTGTATAACCACACCTGTCTCAAGGAAAGTGATGAATATTCATAATTTAACCCATAACACTGTGTTGTACGGAATACCGGTGTGTGTGTTTGGAGGAGCAATCCCCATACACCCAGCACACCAAATAAAGCAAATATCCACTTCTCTGACTGTCTCAGAAGTGTCTCCTGGCCCAGTTTGGACAAATGTCGTCTGCCTTTCAATGGTCACTTTCAAAGTGCCTGGGAGAGGTCAGAGCCTATGTGAGGGAGGTGAAAACACAAATGTCTCAAAGAAGCCAGGTATAAATCAGCAGCAATGGAGAAAGAAGCTGCTTCACTATCTGTTCCTCTGTCCACTTGTGCATCCAAGGCCAGTCAAGGCAAAATAGGAGGGGTCAAACAGAATGTCACTTCCTACAGCAGAGGATGCACACCAGGAACTAGGCTCTGAAACCCACTCTATAATCTGCTCTGACTCAGAGATTGGATGCAGTTAATTGGCAGAGCTCCTTAATTAGCACAGAGCTGCCATGTCTGCAAACAGTGTGGAGTGTGTGCAGTGTGCTGCTATGGAGCAGAGCACCTGTCAGTTGAAAGCCCTCTTCTCCCACAATGATGCCATGGCTGAGAAGGTTGTCCTTGGCAAGAGAGAAAGACTGGAGGCCAAAGAGGGGAAACTATGAAATGGTTCATCCTTAAGTGCAGGGGTTCGTACAGCTGAGCAGCTGTTGTGGTTCTTTCCAGAACAATAAGGAGGCTGTCCTGGGTGGACTGAAAACAGGAAAGCAAATGTGCAGGTGGTTTCTTAGACTTGCTACCTCCTTATTAGAAAGAAAAAAAGGTGGTGCTTCCTTTGGCATATTTTCACCTACATTCTCTAAATGCATTCAGCAGGGCAAACCTTCTATGTCCTGGAATGGGCTGGTGTTTTCACCTCTAACCCACAGATTTCAATGTCACTTCAATATTGCCATATGCTAACAGCTGTTCTGACCACAGATCAAGCACCTTTAACTAAAAGTTTTTACTAAACAATTCATAAAGTAGTGAGCTACCTCTTCTAAGAGTAACATAATATATTATAGGTAAGGCAGCAAATTTTTCCTAGCTACCAAAGTAGCCTTGAACAGGCAAAACAGCAATTTTTTCTTTTTTTGGTTTCTTGGGTGTCTTGGAGTGACTTTATGGTGTATCCTATATCTGCCTATGCCCAGAAAATGAATTTTGTGCGTTTCTGTGTCTTTAAACTGAGCCTGAGAGAGGAGAGGAGAGGAGAAAAAAAGCCAAGCAGTTCTGTGCTTCAAGGTCACTACTCCTCTTTTTGTTGTTCTGTTGCTGTTGGGGAGTGATAGCTGTTCGGGCAGAGAGAGAGAGGGAGGAGGAAGCACCTTCTTGGCTTTTTCCAAGCTCTCAGCTCCGTTTTCTTGGGAGAAGAGAGACGGAGTTTTTTCTGGGGCTTTGGGTTTCTTCTTGTTTTTCCCTCTTCTGGACTTGTTCAGAACATCAGAACATCGAAACCTCACTGAGAGGCTTCCCACCGGCCAAAAGGGGGGTCCCCCCAACGCTCTGGAAGGAGAGAGACCACACCCAAAAGGACTCCAACCTTTTTTCCCAGGTTTCTCTCTCCACAGCAAGAGATTTTATTATTAAGCATTATTGTTCTTTTCCTGTGTGTTTTGTTAAATAAATAGTTTTTTCCTTTTTTTCTCTTCACTTTCCTCCGAGGAAATTTTCTTTCCCAAACGTGGTGAGGGGAGGGGTAACTATGACCTGCTTTCCATCAGGGGATATTCTCCTCTGAATTTGTCTCAAACAGGGACATTGGGAAGAGGAAAAATTTTGCAGAATACTTCTGAGGTTACATCTACAGAAGCAGTTATATGTTCTGTTGTCCAAAGGTATCCATCCAAAGTGTCTTCTGCCATCCTTTCTTTTCATGCTTACTATTCATCCTGCAGCTACTGAAGCAAGGGAGGCTCCTGACACTTACAGTGATGGGTAAGGGTGCAGAACAGCAATGCTTCCAGGGCCTTACTCAGAGCCCAGTAACACAGCTGGAAGGCCAGTGGGATAACTCTAGTTTATTTAGGTTACCCCAAGGCATCTCTCCCTCTCAGAAACAAGGCAAAGAGATACAGAGGCACTCACATAACATACCTTGCAGGCCACATGCTTTACACTGTTACCACTTACTGTATCTGCAATAACTCCAGTTGAGCCAGCTTTCAATGTTTAATTACATCTCTCTGCTAGGTTATTCTGGGTTGATGTTGCTGCATGGAACAGAATTTGGCCCTTATTAAAAGCATATTTTTATACAGAGGATGACAAATATTAAAAATGCAAATTTTTTGCTGGAAAGATCTGTCCGTGAAGATGTCCTAGGGAAGACCCTAGGAAAGCTTCAGGCTAAAGTAAAACTTAAAATTGTATGAGACCTTTTCCTTCCTTCTCCTGGAAAGAGTCACTATATATAATTACAGCCCCACATTTTAGGCCCAAATATCTTCCCATATTTATAAGTCTATGTGCCATCAGTGTAGGAAGTTTTTATACATGAAATGCCAGTCTTTGTAGCTTGTGCTGGCATTTCTAAACTGGGACATGAGATATGCTTTACCAGTTTTTATCCAGAAGTGATAATGCTGCCAAGTTAACAATGTGGCTGTAAGCTTTTTATTAATTTTCCAATGTACTTCATCTTAATGGGCAATGTAGTCATGAAGTCAAAATTTTCATGGAAAGAAAAAGCCTGTAAGGAGGTCAGCAACTAATGCCATAGACCAACACAGCTAAGTTTTTAGGGCTATAACACAATTACTATAATTACATGAGCTGTGTGCAAATATATTTGCACTACAAATCCCAATGGACTGAGATGCGGTAGGCTGTGTTTTGGGTATTTTTAAAATTTGGGACATTCTTTATGGAAAAAATTCGTCTCTCTCTCTTGCTGCAGTCCATTACATGTATACAACTCCCAGACCTTATGTGCTTCATCCCATTTATGCCATTGAGGCTGCCCACATGCATACAGATGGAAGGGTGTGTGTATAAGAATCTCCGCAAATGTAACCCAAGCAAGCAGGCTTGGTTTGGTTTACAGATCCTCCTACTCATGGGATGGAATGGTAGATAGTGAGAAAATTACCTGTAGCTACATGAGATTGTGCATGAGAGAATCCAGCAGGAGTTTTCCATAATTTAAACAGCTCTACATCCCTCATCTTGAAGGGTTCAGGTGATTCTCATGATATCCAGGGAAGGGAAAACAAGGCTTGGGGGTATAGGAAGGACCTGGCTCGTGACTGGGTTCCTTCAGATCCAGTACCAGGCTGGCTGTTTCAGCATCTCTCAAGTACCTAATTCCTAGCTGTGAAGCAGTGTTCAGATGTGTTTTTTCATACTCTCCTGAAAAGTTAACAGTACTCCCACACCCTAGACCGTATGGTACCTATTAAACTGGGATAAATATAGAAAGTCTGCGTTATGTCACTCAAACAGCAATGTGTCTCAACTCTAACATCAGCCAAGTCACCTGCCATAAAAACAGTGTGATGCAAGTGGGAATAATATATTTGCCACTGGCATATTGCTGAAGATTGTGAAGATTATTTCAGCCTGATGATAATAATATGGCAAATCTAGAGAGACAATTTGCTGCTTGTTTGAAAACAGTGGAAAATATAGATTGCCTGGGGGAAAGGTGAACTATTTCACATAGATTAAATGGAAAAACCACTCTAGGGTCCATTATATTTTCCTTCTTAATGTTTTATGGTTTTTATTCTGCATTTTAAAAAATTTAACATCCTGGGATGGGCTAACTCTACAAATGTCACTTCCCGGGTGGGCTTGTCCCTATGCAATTAAAAATAAAGCCCAGAACATCCCTAACAGATGGAACTTCCACACAGAACAAAATCTCCTCTACTCTCACTTTTTCCCACCCAAACTCCGTTTTCCACAGAAGAGACTTGAAGTATGAAATCAAATTAGAGCTAATCAACCATAGCTTTTTGTAATTAATAAGAAAACCACATCCCATATGGAATGGTGGAATGTGACAACCTATTGCCAAGCCTGTGGTTTTTCCACCCATTTATCTGGGTCAAACTCTGTTTTCTGTGGAAGAAGAGTAAGTGAGTAATAAGACAATTCAGTACTGTGGCAGCCCATTACAATGGACTGTTGGACGGGCTTTACCTTGCATTCCAGGCTGTGTCTCTTCTGAATGCTCCCACTGGTGTCACTGCATCATTCCAAGATCATTACTCTTGCTGGCCTCCTGCTATGCAAGCGCAGCAGGAGTTGAGGATCTGGTAACTCTCTTTGCTAAAGCAAGGTCCCTCTAAAACTCTAGGAGGAAGCATGAAAAATGGAGGAGCACCCCTTATTCCAAATTTCCCATATGAGCAGTACCCAGGCTCACTTCCCTCCCAGCATCTACAGAGAATTCTGCTGCAACCCTGAGATAGAAGGGTGTCCCAAAACAGCACCACCTGTACCTGCACGAAAAAACAACACCTGTGCCTGCATCAAGACCTGCTTTGTTAAAGGAAAAGAAGGGTAGTTCTAGTAGGCATCTCCCTTCTAAGGGGAATGGAGGCCGGACCTGACTCACAAGAAAGTCTTCTGTCTCCCAGGGCCTGTGGTAAGGGACATTACTGAAAAACCTCCCAGCCTAGTAAGGCCTTCTGATTATTATCTCTTATTGGTTGTTTAAATTGGCAGCAACAAAATAAAAAAGAGAAGTCTGAGGGCAATCAGAAGAGGCTTCAGGGCCCTGGGATGATTGGTAGAGGAATCGGGAGCACAGGTATTCATTTCAGAGATGGGAGTGAAAAGTATCTGACAACAGATTCAAAAACCTTTCAGAAATATTAAGGCAGAATCCATCTGAAGAATGTCTAGACAGCTGAGTATTCAATTAGCATCCACTTTCTTTGTTTATCCTTTTACCTTGCATTGTCCAGACCACCTACTTCTGGATGAATACTGTGCCACTGCATTGCAGTGATTTTCTTCTGATGCTATGTTTGATTTTGACTGTCTTCTAAGCAGAAGCAGATCAGTGGAGATATCATAATGTTTACTTTGAAACAATTTGTTCTTTTATGTAAAACAGTTGGGAATTTCAGTAAACTGGCATTACTTAAGAGTTATCTTAATATTTCTCCCAAGGCTGTTAAGTCTAAAACATTCTACCTGAGTTGTGTTGTGGCATAGTTGTGGTAATTACCTGAGCACGAAGACTAATTTTTTTTTTTTTTTGTAAATCCTATCATATCTTTCAGACATATAAACGGAAAAATAAACTGATGCACAAACAGCTTCATTGTTGACAGAATTATTGAACATTTAAATGAAATAGTGAATGAGACCAAAGCTGTAGAAGGCTTTGTCCCTTGCTTATTTCTAAGTTATTTGCTTCCTTACAGAAATATTTTCTCTAAATGAACTTCTGATTTCTAATAACAAACTAGTGTGTGTTCTGTTAGCTCAAAGCAAACAAGAACTAAAAAAAAAGCCCTATCTCAGTGGTTTATATTTAAAATGCAACAAGTTATATATAAATATGTACAGAGTCAACAAAGCAGCTGCATTTTACACAAGAGACATGGGAGAAGTTCCTAGAGAACTGTTATGAGGTACTAAATTTCTCAGTAGCTTTAGAGTACTTTTCAAATGGACAGAAATATTCCCTTTAATTACTAAAATACTGTTCAAATCTAATTAGTGTCCATGATTTTCAGGACTTGTCTTACTCAATTTAATGGGAATGCTAATGGAAGCACTAGTTTTAAAATATTTCCAGGATATCTTTGTTTTTAAAAAACAACATTATCTTTAAATCAAATTTGTTGTTTCTCCTGACATGTTATGCAGATTTCAGCTGTGTCTACCACCCAGCCGCTGTGAAAAGCCCTGTCATTCTCAAGGATGTGCCTGGAATCCCGATGCAGAAGGAAAATGCTACCCAACTGTCAGTTGTATTCATTTTTGCAAAGCCCTTGCCAGAATACAAATCTATTTATTTGGAATAAAACACACTACTGTGCTCCATAAATTCTAGGCTGGGTCATATTTCTGAGGGTAATTCTAGAGTTTTTATAGTGGGATCATTGTTTGCTCTGTGTGTGGGTTGTTTTCAGCCATTTCAGAAAGGTCAAAGGAACCAAATAATGTCCAGCTATTGCTGCAGTGAAGCTCTCCTGCACAGGCACCCCCACCTCCCTTCAGTATCTCCATCACCGAACAAAAAGACAGAAAGTGAAAGGGAGGTTTAATCATAGAATATCCCGAATTGAAATGGACCCATAAGGATCATTGAATTCCAACTCTTGGCACTACACAGCACAATCCCAGAAATCACATCACATTCCTGAGAACATTGTTCAAATGCTTCTCAAACTCTGTCAGGCTGGTGCTGTGACCACTTCCCTGGGGAGCCTCTTCCAGTGCCCAACTCCCCTCTGGATGAAGAACATTTTCCTAACAGCCGACCCACACGTACCCTGACACAGCTTCAGGCTGTATCACTGGGCTCTGTCACTGGTCATCACAGACAAGAGAGCCCCTTCTCTTTCCCTTATGGGGAAGTTGTCAACTGCAATGAGGTCTCCCTCCAGTCTTCTCTTCCCCAGGCTGAAGAGACTGGATGTTCCTTGTAAGGCTTCACCTTGAGACCCTTCACTATCTTCATGCCCTCCACTGGACACTTTCTAACAGATTTTTGTCTTTCTTATATTGCTGTGACCAAAAGTGCCCCCAGCACTGGAGGTGAGGCCGCCCCAGTGGAGAGCAGAGGGGACAATTCCCTTCCTTGCCCTTCCCTCCCCACATCCTTGCTGTGTGCGATGTTCCCCAGGACACGCTTGGCCCTCCTGGCTGCCAGGGCACTGCTGACTCATGTTCAACTTACCATTGACCAGGTCTCAGGAGAGCTTTTGGAATAAAACTGAACGTCCCTGGTTTAGATGTGTAAAACTGGAGATAAGTTGGGCTATTAAAACATATCAGTATTAAATTCAGGGAAAACACAGCTGAACCAGACTGAAATCTAGAGACCAAGAAATTCTGGGTTTTATCTGGATATTTCAGTGCTTGCTCTGAGGTGACTTGTTTTGAGCTAGGGAGGGGTGGTCCTTTGGTCCTCTGAGAAATGTTGACCCTTGTCTCCTGCTCCAATGAACAGAATTTTGATATTTATTCAAGCAAAAATTGCATATGTGTAATAACAACACAGGAAAAGACAAAATATGGACAAAAAGTATTTATAGATTGAGACTAGAGCTTTTCTTTTGAGAAAAAGAAAAGTCTTTGAAACAGTTATTTTTAATTTTGCACACTCATGAGCCACAAACTATCACCAAAACTACGGAATGATATTCTAGCAACTTTGTGTTTAATGCTGGTTTATTAGGAATGTAAGATAACTTCCTACTCTTCCCATTCAGGAACAGCTCTGCTGAAGACTACAGACATTAATTATAGCTGTAGCTTCATTGTTTTTTATGGCACAGACACACAGCTGAATTTTTGTTGCAGGTTGTGACTGCAAGGGAGGCAGATGTGAATTGCCCCAAACCAGGCCTAGAGACACTGCAGAGACAAAGTCAGAGAAGTGGGTGTTTGCTTTATTCAGCACTGGGTTCGTGGGGGATCACTCCTCTGAACACACACACCCAGCACTCCATACAGTCCAGTATTATTGGCAAAAGTCATGAACATTCATCACATTCTTTGGGATAAGAGTGGTTATACAAATTACTTCTTGGAAGTCATTAATACATTAGCATACGGGTCACGCATGCACAGTGTATCTTGGTGGTCGCACTGAGGAAGGCTCCTCTTCTTCCTCTGGGGTCTCTGTGATGAAGATTAGTAGTCTTCATCACAATGCACTTTTCACCTTTCTTTCTGGAGCATGCACAATCCTTTGCAAAGAGATTCGTCAGTTTCTGTGTTGGTTTGTAACAAATTCTTGCTCTTCTAATCTTGACAAGATTAAGGCAAATCCTGCTTCTTTGGTTTTGTGATTAACATTTGCTGTCTCCTAATAGTTAACTGTGCTTACTTGAGTTAATTATTGATCAAGCCCTATCAGCTGCCATGAAGAAGCAATTCACCTTATAAGAATACCACTAGTGGTCTTGTGCAGGCACAGAGCATTCTGGCAGAGTCCTGCAGCTGTTTTCACAGTCAAAGTTTTCACAGAAATTTTACTCAGAAAACACTTTACAGCAGAACTGAGGTAAGTATAAAGATAATGGTAATTATCCAAATATAAACAAAAACTCTTAAAGAAGCACCCAATGTGATAGCTTTTTAGTTGACAAGCATAATCCAATTACTTAAATTTTGTGCTAGCATGATTCCAGAAAAAATTACACATATTAGAGTAATTTTTCCAAGCTATTATTCCAAAAGAGGTGAAGTACTTACACAAGCATCTAAGCTAAATTTCTCCTGTCCAAAAGCTGAAAACATGTATAGGACATGGGGTTTTTTTAGTGTGTGTAAGAGCCTAAAATGAGAGATGAGGGACTTCAAGTGGCTCTTCAAAATGCCGTTTATTGCATCCAAGATGTTACACGAATCACAGGCTGTGGATAACAGAGCCACACCTACAGCTGCCAGCTAGAGACCTGTAGGCAGAGCTGAAGCAGCTTTCTGTTCAAGTTACAAGATATTATATACTTTGCTGAATACCTTAATACATGTCAACCAATTAGCATCATACACAATATCTTTACATTTGCCTATAGCCTATCACCACTATTATCATTACCCTACTACACTCATTATTATCTAATCACAAGAGTAAGTACGTTACAATTTAAGCTTACAATGGTAAATTCTTAGACCTTTTTTCTACTTGCCACATCACCATTTCTCTGTTTGCCTGTGGTATCTTTTTGCTTGGTGTAACATGTCTTTTATCTACTTGTGCTTCTTCTTGAGACTGATTTACTTGGTAAAAACCATGTCTTTATTTGTAGTCACATATTTTTGTTCTTGACACAAAAGATCTCCTTTTCCAACCTTTGCCTTCTCAGTCACTCAGTAACCACTGGTTCAGCAAAATACCTCTGTATCGAAACTGGCTATCAATTCTATCTCATTCTCAGTTACTACATTCATATCTTTCTGTCAAGTCTGCATATCTGTCATTCTCCCCAACAAGTGTGCAGAGAAATGAGTGAGGATGAAGTGAAGAAAGGGTCTGGGTAAATTAGGAGAACAGGGAGAGGAACGGTACAGGGAGAAGCACCTGAGACCAGAAGGGAAAAACTCAGAGAACAGGAAGGACAGAAAGAGGGAAGAGGTGAAGATAAGCAAGAGGTAAGGCACATCCTCCGTGGTTAAAAATTCTGGTGAAGATATTTCCTTGAAGAGAGCATGAGCTTAACATGGGAGAAGAACTATATCAAATGAGAGCAGTTATAGATTTGCAGGAAGAAATAAATACCTGGTGCTCTCTCTCTCTGGAATCTCTACACCTCATAAATTCAAGCTCAGATTGGCCAGGCTTGTGGTGCCCGCAGAGGATAAGCAATCTCCTTCTAAACTGTGTCAGACTATCTGACTTGTGTCTCGCATCATGCAGGCAATTACACACCTGTTGCAATTATAGACCTTCTGTGAAATGAACATGGCTAAAGCCTTTATTAATATTCAGCTCTTTATTATATAAATCACCTGGGCAGGGAATCCTGACAGGATGCTCTCCCACTGTCATAGCTTCACCAGCAACCAGGTAGAAGAAAGCATGTCAATCTGTTACTAGATAACAGTGCAGCAAATGTCCAGGTCCTATTTCCATGAAAACCTCATAAAACCATTTTTCTTTTCTTGAAGTCCAGGCTACACACTAGGCCAGTTCCTCCTAGGTCAGGGTGGCACCCCAAATCAGCATTAGGAGATGTGTCTACCCTTTCCTCAACTTGCGGTGTCTTTTAAGTCTTTTGATTGTGTGTCACTCCTTGTCTGAGGGGTTTTTTATTCCATAAAAATGATCCCATGATGCAAAGGGTTCTTTGATTTGCATACACCCTTTGGTCTCAGGCCCCCTTTCAGGGAGCAGTGAAGAAAAAATCTGACGAAAAAGGGAGTACAATACAAGGTAATTAGCAACAATTAGGGAGATAAGTACAGAACAATCAGTCGGTGATTGATTGCCTCAACACTCCAATTCAGCAAGTGCAGAGGCTTACTAGAACTTGTTTCTTACATTCTGCCATTTATAAACCTTCTGCTATACAGAATATCCCCAAATCATTTTTGATGGAAATAATTTCTAAACTGAAGTTGAGTTGAGGAAGGGGTACAAATGGAAATGTGAAGGTAGTGTTCGTGACTTTCAGTTAACAGGAAATAATGTAATTGAAGGAAACAAAATTGTCCAGATCTGTACTGGTATAATTGAGGGCAGCACCTGACCCTGTGCTGTACTCACCTAACACTTAAGAGAGCAGCGTGCGCTTCTCTAGCTGTAACTTTCATGATCTTTAAGTCTAACAGAAGTGGCTCGACAACTTTGAAGGATATTTTCTGGTCCAAGATGGAAATTGAAGCAAAGAGAAGGGAGGAAGGCTTGCACTGGAGGTAAAATCACCCAATTAATTAGCTCAGTCCCACTAAGCTTCTGAAGCTGGCTTAAAAATTCACATGTAATCCAAAAGAAGAAGGTTTAAATAGCCACTCGCTATTTCAGAGAGGAAAAAAAAATATTTCTGCATTATGCTGACTAGCTGCACCTGGCCAAAGACAGAGGTCAAAGACAGCACAGCCATGATACTGTTGCTCTCTTCTGAATCTAGAACGAAATCTGTTGTATACACTGCAATGCAGTCAACAGTGAAATTACTTCCAGTTGGGTTGCTGCTATTTTTGCTAATCTCAACTAGATTTTAGCTGGCTGTTTTCTCCTGAAGAATCAGTGTAAAGAAGTGGAAGATAATATGCTGATGAAAATTACTGTTTCTGTTCAACATCTTACTAAATAGTTTTTGCTGGGCTCCTCTAAATATAGCAGTCCATGTTTGGTAGCAGATGCTACACACACTGTTCAGACTCACTATTCAGTGCTACGTGGAAGCAGTGACCTTCTGTTGGTCACTTCCGTTTAGGAGGTCTCCTTTTATTTTTTCTCTCTTCAGGATTTTTCCCAGTACGTGTTGCTAGGAGATGATAATGACTGGGTACTTAAGAGAGACAAAGAACTGGCCCTAGCTCAGGGGAGGGGTCCAGCTGGCTACTCTCTTTTATCTGGGGTTTTCTCTTGTAAGGCAGAGATGCTGTGAGATTTGAACTGAGGAAAAGGGGCTGGGTGGAGCCCCTAGGTGTCTTGTGCTCTCAGCATTTGGAGGGGGGCGGTTGCTGTAGGGAGAGTTTGTCACCATTGCGGACTCCTGTCCTCTCCTGCCTTCCTGCTACCGTGAGTGGAGCTTGCTCGCTGGAGCGACTGCTGCACTGGGACCCTGTTTTAACACCGTACCTCACCAAAAAGGGACTTTTCACCATCTCTTTTCTCACCATCTGCTTGTGTGCCTCAGGGAACTCCGGGATCCCAAGCCTGCCTTTCCCTGCCCTGCTGGGAGCCGGGCCAAGGCTGCCCTGCCCCTGCTGTTCCTCTGCCGCTGCTGTGAGCTTTTGCTACAGTGTAGTGCTGCACCCCTGCCTGCTGAGACTTCCCGGGGCTCCCTCTGCAGCTCCGGAGCTTGATACATTTCATCTACAACCTGGGATTTGGGTCCATCCCTGCTGTTCCAGCCTGCTGCTCCCAACCCGGGATTTGGGTCAGTCCCTGCTGTTCCAGCCTGCTGCTCCCAACCCAGGATTTGGGTCTGTCCCTGCTGTTCCAGCCTGATGTTCCCGAGGGCCCTGCCCGGCCCGGGCCCGGCTGCCCCAGGGGTTTGTGCAGCAGCTCCTCATCGCCATCACCGCTGAGGGCCGAGCTCGCTCCGCAGCGCCCCCTGCCGGCAGAACCACGGCACCGCCCCGCCCCGCGGGAGCCGGCAGCGCCCCCTGCCGGCCGTGAGCGTCCCTGCAGCGCAGGGCAAGGGCGACAGCGCCGAGAGCCGCAGGCACCGCGCTGTGCTCTGCTGGCATCGCTGCCCTGGCACTGCTGCTGTTCGCCTGGTTATATACATATATATAGCTATTAGTAACGAATTGTTATTCCTATTCCCCATATCTTTGCCTCAAAGCCCCTTAATTTCAAAATTATACTAATAATTCAGAGGGAAGGGGGTTGCATCTTCCATTTTGCAGTTGCATCCTCCATTCCAACGGGTACTCCTGCCTTCCTTAGCAGACACCTGTCTTTCAAACCAAGACACGTTCCTAAATGCCTTGTGTGCAAATCAGTCCCACAGACTTCCTCATCCTCAGCTGCATCAGTTTCTTCTTCTTTAATAGTGAAACAAAATTGTAACAGGGAATTAATTTCCACTGGGCTATATTCTTCTTTTTCATTCATGTATTTTTCAATTTTAAGCACACAAGTAAACAGGATGCAGACAGACTTGTAATTAAAGTGACTGAAGATCCAACGATGAATCAGATGTGTACTGATGAAAACAATTTCCACCAGAAATGCCAGTTAACAAACCTAGATGGCTTCCTTCAAAACATCTCAGTTTGGTCCTTTTGCTGGCCGCAGAAGGAGATTTGGTGTTGCTAACAGCTCCTGTGAGGAAAGCTGGAGCACTGTTGGTGTTGCCACGCAGGAGTCAGGCTCCACATCCTGCAGCAGGTGCTGCTGGCCTGCCCATCCCCACCCAGGGATGCTGGATGTGTCCAGTACCTCCTGGCAGCAACTCCCAGCTTTGTCCCTGAGCCACAGATGATTTCCAGAGCCCCTGTTTGCCGCAAAGCTGACACTGACAGCCATTCCAATGGGAGGCTGCGGGGTTGAAGGAGCCTCTGGTTCTCATGAAATTTGGGCCCGAGAAAGATTTCCTCTCAAAATACATAAAACAACTACAAATCCGTAAAGCCGCAGACCTGGTTTCAGGGCAGTTCTTGAGTCCTTCCAAGGTATGAAAATCGCACAGTCTGTATCAGCCAGAGATTAAGGGGAACCTTATATCCACATGCAAATCCTCACAGCTCCAATCCTGCTGCTTATAATGCTCAGGCAGACCACTGTGCTCCAGTGGAGCACTATTAACTTTAATGTGGATTCCAGCCATGCATTTTAAATTGCCAGATCAGAGGCTGAAATTATATGCACACAGGGGCAGGTGTTGTCTGCTGCATCTTCCACAGTGTGGAGTACATTGTGAGCACTTAACAAAGGATAAAAAAATATCATAATAATAAAAACGATAACAATACCAATAGTAATTATGATATAAAAAGAATAGATAACACTGTCTACAATATTCATCTTAAATTTTCTTAGAGAAAAAAGCACACAAATTTTTATTGGAGTAAATTAAGATTTGTGACCCATTATGCAGCAAGCTGAGCCCAGTTTGAGAAAATTCTTCCTGGAATATTGAATTATTTTGCTGAATAGGAAACATCTTCATACAGAGTTGCTTAAATAAGAAACTTTTTATACATCATGCAGCTTCCAAATTTCAGATCATAGACTAGTGATGGACTTTTTCAGGGCTGGAGGGACTAATCTCAGATTCAGCAGACTCATGGTTCTCTCCACAGCACGTGGGCCTGGTCCATTCACCGTCCCCAGGGCCTCTGGATCACCTTTACCCAAACTCCAGAGGCATGCGGGCAGCCCTTGGTCAAATCCCTCCTCTGAATCTCTTGGTCTGTTCAGCCTGGAGGAGACTGAGGGGAGACCTCACTGCAGCTACAACTTCCTCGTGAGGGGAAGAGGAGGGGCAGGCATTGAACTCTTCTCTGTGAGCAGTGACAGGACTGAAGGAATGGCCTGAAGTTGTGTCAGGGGAGATTTAGATTGGACATCAGGAATAAGTTTCTTCACCCAGAGGATGGTTGGGCACTGGATTGGGCTCCCCACAGCAGTGATCACAGCGCCAAGCCTGACAGAGCTCAAGAAGCATCTGGACAACACTCTTGGACACATGGTGTAATTTATGGGGCTGTCCTGCAGGGCCAGGAGTTGGACTTTGGTGATCCTCACGGGTCCCTTCCAAGCCAGAATATTCCATGATTCTATAAAATGTAGAGAAGCAAAATTTTGAAGCCATGCCACTCTGTTGTTGATTCTCCCCACTATCAAAATCTGAAAGTAATTTGAATTCCGTTGGTTTCAAGATAACTGTATCTTTTAACGGGATCTTTATCTCAAAAACTTAAGGGATTTATAATGTTCTATATTTTCTCCCCTGTAGGCACTTACATACCAAATAATTTGCAATATTAATTTTGGTAAGATAAATAGCTCAAGCTCCTGAAGTTTGTTCTTTGCATCATTTCCTCTGTGCTTTTTCTGCACCTATTTCTGTACCTAGATTGCTAATTCTCTTCTCAGAGGAATGCAACCAGCCCCAGAAATGCCACACTGCCACTTTGGTTTATCCTCTTGCTCCTATCTGATATGTCTATGCCTGCTTATAAGGAACAGCTCAGGGTGAGAGACTTCTTTTTTTTTGTCTATCGTGGACACAGTTTTATCACTACTTACTTTCCCTTCCACAAATTTTGGATTGTTGTAATACTACACTTGCGTACAGTTGATCAAGAAAAACATCCTGATTCCTGCACAATTGCCGTAGAAAATTCCATGATGTGAAGAAATGAAAACTTGTAAAAATCTTATTGTTTCTGAAATATCTATGTTCTTAAGAAAAGAACTGCTGTTTTTCAAAGCTAGTGTTAAACTAGTACGTATATGTATATGTATATGTATATGTATATGTATATGTATATGTATATGTATATGTGTATATAAAAAGATCTTAGAAATTCTCTGTAAATTTGTGACCTCCAGTCTGGATGGATTCAATGTACTCATTTTTGGGTTTCAGGAGAATATTGCTTAGAAATATAAATTAGGACAAAATGGAGAAATTCCCTTTGGCATGATCTAGAGTTTAAATCCGGAGAAATCTTCTGTATCTATATATTTTAACTTACACGTTTACTGGAATTGTTGAAAGGGATTATATCTAGCCTTGCAGACCAACTGCAGTTTGAGATCATTGAAGATCACTTCCCTAACCACATCCTATCAGAGCAGATTGTGACACATTACAAGAGACTCTATAGATGAATTCATTAGGTCTTTGTCATGTTTGAGATATAAAAGGCTTGATAAATCTTTATTGAATACTGGAAATTACTTATATATTTATTATTAGATTACATATATTACTTAATATTGGACCTGGAATTTCTATTTTCCACTTGAGCCCTTGAGGGTGGGCATAAAGACTTATATGGAAATTAATAAGCCAAAATGGAAGAGATATATAATTTAAAAACAAACAAATGAACAAACAGTAACAACCAAAAAAATCACAAACAAAAAGAACTCCAAAACCCAAACAAACAAAAAAACCCACAAACCAAGTCAACAACAACAAAAAATGAAACCAAACAAAAATAAGCCAAACAAACAACAACAACAACAAAACCCCAAAAACCAAAAAACTCAAACAACCAGCCAAAAGTAAAATCAAACAAACAAACAACTCAAAGCTAAACAAAGAGGAAATGCTGTTAAACCTTCGTACTCTTGGCGAACGCCATGACTTGGAAGGCCCCCTCCCCAAAACATCAGCAGTGCTGATACTGCTGGCTCCTGGACAGTCCTCTCCAGCCATTCAAATTTTGCTGTCGGCAGCTCTAGACATGGTTTTGTTCTTGTTCAGAGCTTTAATCTCAGTTTGCTCACCAGTCTGTCTTTTTGTAGCTTTCAGAAAAGCCAGGTATAGTCTTTGAAACTGTTAATTTCTGACTCGTTAGCATTACTGTGTTTACTACAAGCCATTTGTAATAAATGTGAGAAAGAACAAAGTTTTTTCTAACCTATTTCTAAGCAGAGAGAGATTATACTTCATAAATTCATTCGTTCACAAATTATCTATAAAACTAAATTTCTTGCAGACTTATTATTCTTTAATAATATATGATATTTCTGTAGGAACATGTTGCCCATTGCAAGTCCTTCTTAAAAGCCATAATGTAACTAGGTGAAAAAAAACAGCCCAACTTCAGCATATGTCCAAACCTTTGAGAAGAGCAGCATGACCTTAAAGGATTGAAATTATGTCTGTCTGTTATTAAAGAGACTTCCATTAAAAAAGCAGGTTTGATAAGGGCAAGCTACAAGGAAGAGTGCATTTCTCTAAGAACAAAAACAGCACAATACATAAAAAGAATAAAACAGTGAGGCAGTTGAAGAAGAAGAGAGGCCCTTTCGGTAAGCCGCTCAGTCCATCTGCTAAGTCCTATAGTTTTATCTTCATCCCAATGTTGACTGCATAACTCCCCTGTGAGTACAGTTAGCTCTTAGTTTTCCCCCTTTACTTGATAGCAGCACTCATCTAGAGAATGCAGGCCTGTATTTAGATTACTCCCTTCAAACGTTTAGCGTCTTTTATTCTTTGAAATACAGACTCTCCCTTTCTCTCTACAGACTACATGGTCTTTCCTCCGCATCAGTAATGTAAAAGAAAACAGAATACATAGTCTCATGGTGATGTAATAGTTGTTTGCTAGTAGCAACCATATTATCATTTTCTTACTATTTAAAATATTTTTACATTTTCTGTCTTAAATAATTGTTTGTTGAGGTATCTAGCCATACTCCCCTGCAACATGTTGACTTGATGAAGTAGTATATGTCTAATATTGGGAAAGAGATATCAATCACTTCCTCTTAAATGGCTTGCAAAGATCTAGCGAAGGATCCTGCTCTGTTCAAATTTTTATCCTCAATACAGTGCCAGTGCACCATCTGATGAAGGAATGGAGCTACCTCTCCAATGTCTTGTCATATTCTTGACTAGGATGACATTAATTAGCCAAACCATGACTTGTTTGATCTACTGTTGTGACTGTCTAGATTAACTCTATGTTCTGGCTACATGACTATATCATTCAATTCATTCATTCATTAACTTCAATAATGGAGCCACTTAAACCATTACAGGCATCACATTATTGACTGGGGAGAAAGCCCTAGGTTGCAAACACTATCTACTTCTCCCCAGGAAATCTGTTTCGTTTTTGATAGAATGCAGACTGTCAGAAGTCACAATTTCCCTTTTCTGGCTCATTTGGCTCAGGAAAACCTTGACAGATTGCTGAGATGAAATGGAAGCAGAAACATAATAAAAAAAAAAGAAAATGAGACTAGGCTACCATAATCAGCTCTTGGACCAAGCACAGGTTCTCAGGAGCCAGTCATCCCCTTAAGGTAAAGCCATCAGCTGGAAACAGAAAATCTGTTTGTTTTGTAGAGTGCCAGGAGCTCTGTGGTCTAAGGCACAGTGAAGGTAAATGTCAGTGGCCCTGGTGTACTTCACAGAATTTGTTTCCAGCCTCTTAAACAAAAAGGAAATTTTAGACAAAGTGAATATCATTTAGATTTGTGAAGCCAAGACGTGAAACGCCTGACTGAAGGTAGTCATGCAGCTCCGTCCTTTGAGACAGGTGTGCAGACAGAGTGCAGACAGACGGAGTGCAGACAGTCAGAGCATGGCTCTGGGAGGGCACAGATGTGCACTGTGAGGTGCATGGTGTATGATGTCCAGTGTGCAGTGCCCTTTCCAGTAAATTGGTTTTATCTCAACCTATGATCTTTATGTTTTGTGCCTCCAATTCTCATCTCCAGCTCTCTACAGAGAGGGGAGAGGGAGAGAAGGGAGCAAGCGAATCGCACATGATTTGGAGAGTCTCAGTGAGAGCACTGAACTGGGGAGTACCATTCCTAAACCACAACAAGGTGCAATGGTGCCAGTATGAAGATATAGATGCATGACCTACAGGGTCAAGATACAAGTATCAAACCTATTTGAGTCACTAAACAATCTCGGTCTTGTTCATTGTTTTTATCATCAGTTCAAATTATATGCCCAGATACAATTTTTGTGTCATCTTCTGCCCATTCATCATGAACAAGGGATATACATCAGGGGCTTAAAGATCTCACTGCTCTGAATGTTGACGTTTTTATTTCTTATTAAACTTTGCAAGCAAAGCAAAGGGCATAGAAATGCAGAACAGGTGTGATGATAATTCTCCTAGTAGCCATGGGGTGCACCTTGCTTAGGCCTCCCTTGTATTAAGGACTGTGCAGCCATGAAGAGGGATACAGCCTCTGCTTGTGAGAAATTGTTAAATATAACTGTCTCAGAGGAAAGAGGATATGTGATTGTGATAAAAAGCATGCGAAGAGAAAGGGTCTGAGGTAACATTGGAAAGGGCAGTTTTACCCAAATCCATGGTGATATTCCTTCAAATCTTCACCTGTGATTCACATAGCATGATGACCTTTAAACACAGCTTCCTTATTCTGAACTGGGCAGTGATAAACTAAAATAGCTATGTTTAGCATTTTCCTTTGTTTCTGCTAACAACACCATAAAAGCCCTTTATCTGGCACAATCATCAGCCAAACTGGCTGTGTGGCTACTGAAGACCTGTGGCTATTCCCTTACCACTTGAGCTTCCTTTTGTTTGTTTGAACGGCCTCATCTTTGCTTACCTTAAGGTTATAAACCCTTCAAAGAAGGGGTTGTCTTTCCCTTTTTTATTCTGATTGTTGCTTCAGTCTACTAGAAACCAGAAGAGACTGTATTAAAAACTAGAAGATACTTTATTAATGAGAATGAGAATCTTTTTTTATGTGAATGTGTTTATTCAGAAAATGCTCATAATATTCTTGACATAAATTTAACTGTACAGGAACAGAAGGGATACAACCCAAAACCTAACTAAAGCAGCAGCATTTCATCCTCAGTCTCCATCACTTCATTACTATAACAGTTTTAACAGTCAGACACAAATAGTGCCATCCTATTTTAACTTAAAACCCACTTTCAATAAAATTAATTTCGTCCACAGATGATCACACAGTTGGATGTGTTGTGAAATGTTTGGAAGTTAAACATGTGAGGGCATATTAGAGAATAGAAGAATACACGGCCTCTAAAAGGAAGTAATAAAACCTTGGTTGCAAACTCATCACTCTGAATCATTTGAAACCTCTACAGTAAATAAACCTTATATCCCTTAGTAAATAAAATAAATAAACCTCATATCCCCACGCAGCCATGGAAGGTGACTTTGTTATTTTGTTCTTTTTTCTGTTTTTTTTAAGACCTTGATCCATGTATCTGCTATGCTTTCCTCTCTAATTTAAGGCCGCAGTTTGAGTGCAAGAAGCAGTAGGGAGCAAGAATGTAAAGGTCCTTGTATATTATCCAGAAATGGGATTTTCCAAGCAATCATCACTAACACAATGAATATAAGGCAGATTTGAAAAAAGGAACTTTAAAAAAGAACCTTCATATGATGGTGAATAGGAAGATAAGCAAAAGATTGACTGCAGCTGAAGAAAATTAGTTCATCTGTTCTTTGAGTGCTTCAGTATGATGCCAGTATTATTAAGTTTGGGAAAGGCAAGAAGAAGGAGAATACATCCCAGATACATGCTGGTAATGATCTGACTGAAACTGTTGAATAAGAAGAGCAGATAGGCAGGACTATAGTTTAGAAAGCACTGGGAGAATAAACATGGTTGAAGATAGGTACGCAGAGAAAGTGAGAAAGAAGTGTTAAAAATTGCTGTTCAGCTGTGAACGAGAATAAAAGAAAACAGTAGTAATGGTGTGATCAGTGGTTAAGAAAAGCATGGAAGTTGGCAAAGGATTGAGAGGAGCTCAGTTTTGGCCAAGTTAATTTTAAACTAATCAGATATCTGAAGAAAAGAAGAGAGAAATATTTTATTTGACCAAAGGAGATTACCTGTGGGTATCAGAATAGTTTAAAATAATTGCATGGTTTTTTAAGGTTATATGTAGTGGCTCAAGCGTATTAGGCAGAGGATGTCATCAAAGGAAAGGTCATAGAGTGGACAGGACATAAAGCTGTTCCTCAAAGGAGAAAAGGAGAGAATTACCTAAAAGAAATCTTGAACTGTTTTAGGGAGGATGAATAGTCGCAAGAGAAGACAGCAGCACAGCAAGGAGGGTCAGCAAGAGCTTTGAGTGTGGAGTGTATTCAGGAACATCAGAAAGAGTAGAGAGATAGAGGACAAGGTGTTTCTCTGTGAGGTGGTTGATATAGACCTTAGTCACAGGTGGGAAGGGCAGAATGAGGGATAGAACTGAATATAAGAGTTGAATCTTCACAATGCTAGGCAGGGTGCACCCCTTGAGTAAGGTGTCAGCTGGTGGCAGGGAGACTGTGAGGCATGGGACAAGCACTTTGTAGAGCTTGCTTTCTGCTGACATCCTACACTTCATGCTTCTCCATTTTTAAGCACAAAGTGCTGCAACTCAGGTGCTGCACTCAAGCTTTCAAAAAGCTTTTATAAATCCATTTCCAGATGTACCACTACCTGTTCTCTTCACGCTCGTGTTCCTGCAGGCAGAATTGTAGACTGGACCTGCCTGGTCCAGAGCCCTCATGTCCTGATGGGTCCTCCATTGTCCAACATGGCCATGTAGCAGTGTCTACCAGTTTTGCCACTGCTTTCTGTTAAAATCACTTGGAGACTGATGTGTTCCACTGGGAGCTTGCTCATATTTTGAAACTTTCTAGGACTCTCACTCACTGACATAATTTAATTAACTGTACATAATTTGACAACATCAATAAGAAATATTGTAATCTACATTATTTGAATTCACTCTTCGGCAGAAAGTGTACTTATTCTTTCAACTTCTCTAATATATTTTCAGTGGCATGGAACAATTTTGGGTACCATATTTATATATTAAGAAATGTTTTTACAGATATTCAACCTGTGAAGGTGTCAACATATTGACCATTTGGCAGGTCTTCTACTGAGCTGTAGGGTTATAAATTAATGGTTAATTTGCTTAAGCTCTTTCTGTTGCCTCACATTGCCCTTTTCCTGCCTATTGCCTGTCATCAGCTAGTGCTCTTCTTTACATTCTCCAAAGTTTGCCCATCTGTAACAGGAACTGTCAAGTGAATGAGATGTGTCACTTTGTAATTCAACAACTTTGTGAACAGATCACTGACACTAAGAACACCTAATATGCAAGATGATGTGTTTATCTGAGGCTGCAGAATCAGTATGTGAAGAGCCAAAACTGATGATGAAGCGATCCAGGCTTGCCATGAAAGGGACTAAGACTAAACTCAGACCAAGCAGAGTTTCGGAAATGCTCTGACACTAGGAGGCTTGAATTTTAACACTCCAGATAGTGCCTTATTAAAGCAGGAGGTTCCCCAGTTATGTACATATGGTTCTGCTTTCTTAATAGTCCTCTGTTCAGAGTAATAATTCAGAATAGGAGACATGGACAAGGCAGAGCTAGATAACAGATCTTGCTGAACTCAACAGCAGAAGACCAGTTCATTTACAGAGAAAAGAAGCTGAATTTCCAGGCAAATTTATTGCTGAGATTGGCAGTGTATAAAGGAGAAAATATATGTCTTGGAAACTGTTTTCTACTAATTTGCTGTTCTATAGATGGGAGCACTTGTGTGTTGTTTTATGAAAAGGGGTGGTGACCTAGAAAGAAATAGCAGGAAAATGTAGGATGTAGACAAGTTTGTTTTACTCTTAATTACTGCTTTCCTGCATTTTCTCCTTCTGTTCCGTCAACAAAGAAATTGCAAAATTATAATAGTGTATCTGAGATAAAAATTAGCTGACGAAGTATTATGGGATAGTAGAAAGGCAAATGTGCCTCACACTAAAATAAGATGGGTAAAACAGAAAAAAAGTCAGAAAAGACAAATATTTCAAAGCCTAAATTTTGCCAATAGACATTATTGTTCTTTATAGTAACAAATATTATCATATAAATATTTTGTAAAGAAAGAAAGTAATTTACTAACTTATTCTTCCAAATTTAATTCTCAAATGTTTATGCTTCTATGGAAGCATGTGATCCACAGTATCAAAAGGACAGATACGGACTGAGCCTACACCTGAGCATTCACATGGTTTATAACAAATTTATTACTTCAAAATTGCTTCTTCTGTTACATAAAAGCCATTACTATAGGCCAATTAAGAGAATAATGATCAGGGAGACAATATCTAATTGGCTTACTTAGTTGCATGGCTGGCCAAATTTCATTGTGTATCTTTATCTGAATTCAAGCTTTGAGTTTTACAGAATACAGACTATGACAAGTTATTACTGTGATTCTCTCATACAGTAACCTTTACTTCATTACAAAACATTTTAAAATAAGCCTAATGTTGTGGAAGCTTTTGTGCAGCATCAAAATCACTCAAAATCATACTTACAAATAAGCATTGATTTTTCTACTACCGAGTTGCTTAATCATGCTGTGAGGAAGGGCAACATCCTTATTCCATAGAAGATACTTGAGAAATTCAAATGGATTTGTAAAACACTATACCTTCACTCTGCTGTTTCCCTTGCTACCTACATGTTTAGCTGCCTGAAGGATTTACATTGTCACTCACCACCTTGTTTCCCAGTGACTTCCAAATCAAATTTTGAACATCAGTGAAATACCTAAAGGAACCTCAGTTTCAGTAAGACAAGAAAAAAGTCAAGTATCTGTTTGCAAATGACTCAGCCTCACTGCAGAACCACTGTGGCATAGGAATACTTTTGTCCATGACTGTTACTCTGTTGTGAGAACCCTGGAAAAGTTTATTAGAATGACTTCCAGTTCTCACACATGAGGAAGGAAATAAGCTTCTTCTCTCATTTTCTTATCCCTTGAGTTCTTTAACCTGTGAAAAAGATGTATCAAAACATATCAATGGTACATTCCCATAGCATTATTTCTAGTTGCTGGATTAGCCAGAGACAGCTGCATGAGATGTCTGTGTCCCTCATATGGAATTCAGCAACAACATTTCAATCAGTGCAACCAGCTTCCTTCCACTGTCTGCCTCGGAGGCCACTGCAAATACCTTAAAAATAAAGCTGATCATTACTATCCAACATAAAATACTTATAGCAAGAAATACTTTGACCAAAAGCATTTTATTTAGCACAGGACATTTCATTTTAGTTCCAACATCAGCTTGTGAAGTTACTCACAAGAGAGCTTCAGTGATTTTTGTCTCCTACCTTTATCTTCTGTGATCCTCCTTGCTAATACTATGTGCTTATATTCTGAAAAATATTCTGTTGACACAAACTTGCACAAAAATCCACAAAGGTACAAATGCTGTATTTTTTGTATCTCACTGATGATCTTTATTATTTAATCCTACAGGAATACCATGTTTTTATAGCTTAGCTTTTTGCTGAACCAAATTAATGAAAAGATTGCCCTGAATTCAGAATACCTGGAAACAACACAGGAGAAATTTCATTTTGTCAGCATTTCATTTCTAGTAAAATTGGTGTGGTTGCACCATTCTGCAGTAGTGATTTGTGAAGGAATTGGTGAGGCTAAATGTACTGAAAATCTGACGTGTTCCCTGAGCAACAAAGGAACTCAAGGCAAATGTTACAGTATTACTGACAACACCAGTACTGTTTGTTTAAGCATTTGCTTCATAAACAGTAAAATGAAGTACTAAAAAAGAAAAAATCACGCAGGCCTCTCTGCCTTTTCTTTCTCCTTGGATCAGTTTTCTTGTGCTCTTTTTCTTTATTCTCTTTTTAATCAAAAGCTTGTCTGCGGTAGCTACTACAAACCTTGGTGTTCTCTTCAGTGGCACTTCCTGCCAGATGCCCTTGTCCTTGAAGGTTTTTTCCTTGACGTGAGGAAGATTTTTATTATTTATTCACTTGACTTGCATGCTCTCAGTAACTGCCCAATGAACAAACCATAAGGAAGTTTCTGACCTGAAAACAGTATATTCTGTCCCGTAGCACTGCAGAAAAGGCACATTACTGGCAGGTGAGAGTGTTGGGTTGGTTCATTAATAGGGGTTTGTGTGGTTTTGCATTTTATCCCGTTCCCTGGCAAACTCAAGCTAAGGAATCAGAAGTCCCATGGTCAGAGAGACTGGATATACACTTTTCCTAGTGTCAGAAAGCCTGGCATGGACCTCAGATACTGTGAGAGACTGGACTGCCTGTGATTAATGACTCAAACCTTTGACCACTTGCAGTGACCACTCAGGTGCTGTAAGTGGGCTATTGGTGCTAATGGTTCAAACAACTGCCTGGGTGCTGTACTGGGGATGCACAGAGTGGCCTCCCAGGTGCAGAACGGCCTGAGGCTACAAACTGGGTTTCCAGATAAGGGAAAACGCTGATGAGAGGCAAATCCTTCGAGGTGAGATAAACCCATCCTATCATGCCAATGTCCTGCCTTACTTGATGATTCAGCTGTAAAAACTCCCCTCCCAAATACTGGGACATTCTCCGATGGGGTGAAGGATCACCTCAGCTGATAGGCCATGATTGGTTCAACTACACTAACTTAAGAGACAGCAGCCATATCTAGTAAGATATAAATATACAGCAAGTGTCCTGTGATCCAGTATTGCCCCATCCAGGGGAGGTACAGGGCACTCCCACCTAGCCTCATCAAAATAAACCCCACGGACATGGCATTTTGCAGACTTTTTCCCTCACTGCTTGATGGATACAGTCTACAACACCATCTCAACAAGACTGCAATCACTGGGAAGACTGGAAGAGGATTAACAGGATGTTATTGGAATCTGTAGAGTCATTATATTTTTTCTACTTCATCTGTTTCTCTGTCACTCTCTTTTTCTTTCCCCTCCACCCCTTTGCCTAACTCTCCCTCTGCCTCACATTTACTGTTAAATAAATAGCTGTACTATTGACTTCAGCATATCTCATATGCACCTTAATATGAATAGAAGCATCTCTCTAATAATTTTACTTTTAATAATTGGATCTTAACAGATACCCAAACTCTTTGTCTCTTGGTCTAACACAAGGGATTTTTTTTTTTTTATAAAATACTTCTCTGATTTCTCCCTTTCCTCACTTCGTGTTGTCTATTTGCTTGCTGGCTTCCATAAATTAAATATTTTCTGTCTAAGCAGTTGTCCTTCTTCCACATTTTGATAAGAAGTTGCTCTCGACTTCAATATAAAATAATTTCCAGCAATCAGTCCTGGAAGTCCAGCTCTCAGAATCCCCACAGTGAAGTCACAAGACACTGCTCACTGAATCTCTTGCAATTCCTTTGGTTCTAAATTAGGTTTCCTCTTCATCTTTCTTCCTCCTCTCTGCTGTCTTTCCTGCAGTCCTTAATGGCAGCTGAATCGACAAAAGATGTAACTCAGATACAGAATTTTAAAAAAACCCCAACCATCATATTTATCTCCTGTTCTGGTGACATCTGCTTGCAGAGGCCAAGTGAAATCCTCAGGTTTCATGGTGTGATTCTGGAGCAGTTCAACACCAAGTGTTGTGCTACCAGATTATAGTAAAGTGAGAGACAGCTTATTTTGCTTTCATTTCCCATCAGTTCTGTCAATATTCTGTCCTCAGTACCCTCATAGATTTTATCTAGCTGGGATTCATGACAAAGAAAGTGGGGAAAACCTGCTCTCTCCTAAAGAGATGTCAGCTTGGAAAAATCTGGGGAGTTTTCCAAAGAAAACTGACAGGAGAGTTTAGGTCATTATTTGAAGTGACAGGAGGTAGACATACTCATTACAAAGTAGCTGAAGTAGTTCAACCTCTGACTGTCAACACTTCTGAAAGAAAGAATGACTACTTTTTCTCGTGTGAGTTTTTGAATTTAAGAACTAAAAAAAAGCAGCGGCAGCCAAGCACCATTTTTGGCAATTGTGTAGCTGTGTATTGGTACCCACAGGAATAATCAGAGTAAACCAGAATGCTAAACATCAAGACTAGGGAGACATGTACAGAATTTCCGACAAAAATCTAAGAGAAAATTCTGTTGCCATGAAATAGATTTTTAGTGCTCGGAAGGATTCATAATCACAATCCACATTTGAGCATATTAGAAGTGGATGAAATAAAAAAGAAATGAAACCTTATGTTTTCAAGTTCCTAGAAAATAAGTTGAAAGATAAGGTATATAATCGTTGAGGCACACTGAGGCTCCAGGCTGTAAAGCTACATGAAGAAGTAGCAACTCTGGATGTGGCTGGAGCCACGGTTACTCAGAGAAACCATTCAGGGGACACCCAGTGCCAGCATGGCTCAATCCAGACAACACTCTGTGCCAGAGAAACCTGCAAAACCTCTCAGCTGGCAGGAAGCTAATTTTTGTTCTTTTTATGTTTTTTTAAAGGATAAAAGTGAGGGCTTCTTTTTTAGACACTGAGAGAATGTTTGGAGAAAAGGTTTGAAGGGCAGTATTAAAAGAGAAGAGGAAGAAAGAAGCAAAACACTGACTTCTCCAGTTCTGGAATGTCCTTTCAAAACATCTTATATTTCTCTGCCACCGAAGAAGTAGCTACAGCACTAAAGCCAACAGTAAGTGCAGTTATAAAGAGAGCAGAAACCAGACCAAACTAGGTATTATCCTCAAAAATTAAACCCTAGAAAATAAGATATCCCACAGGTATAAAAGGCCTAAATCTCAACAGCAAATCATTACCAAGTATGATGTGTGCACTCAGCATTAGCAAGTGGCAAAGGAAGGAATAGCTCCCAATTCTCAGCTGTAGAACTCAGAGGAAAATCAGGAAAAAAGAGGAAGAAAACAGACAGAAAGGCACCAGTGGCCATGTACATCTGGTGTACTGCAGGACCCCCCTGGACAATCTCAGTTATTTGACTCACTGTTTTTTGGGGTTCAGAGACACCAAGATTATTCTGCTTTTGATAGAAGTGAACATGTCTTCACCTCCGAAGAGGCATCTGGAATGATGTTCTGGATGACATCCTGGTGACTCAGCAAGCACAGCACTAACTCCGGCGTGTGAGAGGAATTGTCTATTGGCGATAGCAGTAACACGCTGCACCAGCTTGTACGCCCTGTGGGCACAGCTTGCCTTCTGACTGGTGATGGTTATGTGCATGGTCTGTTCGCTTCCAAAAGGGGCCCTACACTCTTTTTCAGCAACAATGAACTAGAAATGCCAGAAATTATGAGAAATGAGTGGGACTAAACCGGAGAAATTAGATAGTTGCCCAAGGTGTAATATAAAGCAAATGGGAATCTTTTGTGAACATTTAGATGTAACATTTTCTTCTTTTTTTTCTTTTGTGAATTTCCAATAAGGTGATCTCAGTTTGAAGTGATATGTATTTAAAAGTGCATGTATCAATTCAGACTAACAAGTGAAAAACCTACTGGGTATTATGGAATTTGTAAATAACATGATTACAAAAGAAACAAACAGGTTTAGGTTAGGGTTTTTTTTGGTTTTGTTTTGTTTTTTTTTCATAGCATCTTAAAAGCTAGAGAAAGATGGACATAAGTATTCTCTTTCTCACTAATTGTGAACAAGGGATTGTTCCCTACTGAGACACTGAAGGGTGCCAGGGCAGACTTGTGTACTTTGGGCTTCCAGAACATCCTGGTGGACGCTGCTGAGCAATATTGCATGGTCCCAAGTGTAGTTTCTACTACTAGCTCAGCTTCCAGTTCTGATTGTCACCATCACTCCCCTCTTTACATAAGTGTAACATTTCCCAATGACCATACTTTTCACAGGTTTTTGTTTGTAATGATTGCCTAAGCAAACCATACACATTTACCTCCACTAACCTCGTCTGAAAATCTCCAACACCTTTGCCTCCATTTTTCTCAGGTTAGCCCTAATGATTTTGACTATTTGAGAGCATCCAGTACTATTCGACAAACACATTTCAGACTGTGGGAGTCCTAGAAACGTAAAATCTCTGTACTGCTTCTCCTTTTGCATTTGTTTTTGAAGATTGAGAAATACTTCTCTCAATCTGTATCTTTATGTAAATAACGTACAAGTAGAAGGCCAGCTGAGGCTTTGGCAGAAAGGATGTGGTGTTCCCCCACCCCTTTTTACCCTCTTCCCGGCTAAATCCTGGCCACTCCCTTGGACTCCTCCTATTGGTCTCTGAGGGACCCCAACTCCGCCCCTCCCCTGGATCCCCATAAAACTCCAGACCCTTTTCCTTCCCCTTGCCATTGCTCTTGGAGAGCAGCGTAGCACCATGTGTTAAAAACACTCTCCTCACGGATGCCTCTTCTCCATCCACTTTGTTGCTGCATCATTGCGAAGAGCAAGATGCCTGAGCAAGCCATGGAGCTCCCCGGCCAGTGAGGGCCCCGTGCTCCATGCTTTCAGCAGGAAGGCTTGGAGCACACGGACCCCGCCCGGAGCTGGGCAGAAACACTCTCGGGCACTGGTTGCTCTTTGTGGCCTTGCAACATAAAGCCAGCAAACGCAACAAAAGTAAGGATTTCTTCAAGTGCTCTACTGCATCATGACATGCTTAATTTGTGTTTGTTTCGTGACCTGCTTAAAGCTGCCAATCCTTATCTGTGGTACTGCTGCTGGGTTCATTGCTTCAGCCCCCTTACAGCACTGCAGTTCATTTTTTCAATCATTGGGTAGAGACTTTCATTTATCCTCATTGAATCAAAGCCTATTTATTTCAGTCCATTTAGAATCCAGTTAGATCTCATTTTCATTGAGATCCTTTTGAATGCCACCCCTGTTATCTAAAACATTTGCAATCCTTTCCAGCTTAGACTTATGTGAAAATATGTCAAGCATCCTCTCTCATTTTTCAGCCAACTCTTTATTCAGTGGTAGGCAGCACAAGGTTGAAGTCCATACTATGCCATTCAATATGTGTGACAAAGATGGAGGTGAGCCAGTGATTGCTATTCCCTGTGGGTGGTTTTCTCAAGACCTGTGTCATGATTTTTGGTACTTTCCCCTGGACAGCACTGCACTAGTCTGCCTATGAGCATGCCACGGGGACAGTGCAAATACACTAAAGCTAAGATTCTACGTCTCCTCTTTCTCCCTCAACCACAAAGCTACTTACACTGTCATTGAAAGAAATTAGACTGGTCTGACATGGTCTATTCTTGGCAAATCCATGTTGCCAGTAACTCACCACTTCATGAACCTATTGGCACTGTCCCAGAATATGTACATCAGCAAAATCCTGATAGCACAATTTGGCTGTATCTCAGGGGCAGTAAGTCAAAGAAGACTTCCAGCATCCTTCTGTTTTTCTGTATTTGTCATCTCTATTGATATCATCACTCAAAAAGCCCCATGACTGCACTGCCTCCCCTCTGTTTGAAGAAGAACAAAGTGATGTGGCCAAAAATTTTAGTATGACTCCTGGCTTTTCTCAGCTGAATGTGTTCACCCACACATGGATCACTTGTACTACTAAGGGCATTGCTATTCTGTGTGGAGAGACCTTCGTCTGTCACTGGTTCAGAAAAATCACAGCCTACACTCTGACATTTCATAACATTAAGAGTTTGACTGACAACTTTATTTCACTTCGTGTTGGTTGGAATTGAACCAGCTCTGCAAACTCTTTTCTGATGGTCTGGGGATAAAGATGGGAAAGAGGGAGCATGAGGAGAAAAGACAGGATAATAAAATGTTTAGGCACAGGAATGTACAAAACACATGGGTAATGTGCTTCATTAACAGAGATATCACAAATGCCTGTGGAGGGCATGAGAAGACAAAAATAGTCAGATCTGTGTGTGAATTGCCTAAGTGCAGTGAATGCAACCATAACCCTTATGTTCATTTCTTTGTTCATTTAAAAAATGTTGTACCCAAATATCTGGCCTTTACCTTTCTGAGAGAGGAGAAAATACTTCACGTGAATCCATGTCGTCTTGTGCTTTAACAGTGATGGCAGACAAAGCAAAGAGGGTCTGGAGATGCTTGATCTGCCTTCTCCACTTAACAGGGTTCTCATCCCACCAGCATAAATGCGAACATGTGAACAGTGGATCCTTTTAATGCTGCTTCTAGAAAGGCCATGGGCATAACTTCTGGAGTTCTGAGCTTCCCAGGTACATCTTGGTTTTTTCCAACTGAGCACAGTACCAGAACCTCTGTGGGTACCAGCACAACAAGAATAAAATCAGTACTGCCTTCTCCCAATGTCATTCACCTCTGTAAGAATTTTGAAAGAGGAAGTTTAAACATGATCCTAGTCCCTTACATGAACATTCTGCCTCTCCTCTTTTTTCTTTTTCTTTTTTTTTCCCATACTACAGTGCTTTGCACTTCTTCCCATCATTAAGCCATTTGCGTGAAATACTGAACTGATTAATGTGGCATTTTCCACTAAACTGTTTCAGGAAATGCTGCACCTTACCAGTGGGCTGCTTTTGAATAATTTAATCTCCTTAGTATAATTAAAACTACGTTCTGAAGTTAGTAGCTATTTTCCCTGGAGACACTCATCAAAATGTCAAGTGTTCCTTCTAGTGGAACTGCAATGCCATACTGCAAACAAATATATTTATCCACTGTTGCTTGCAAGCAGGAGACCTTTCCCTCTATTCTTTTCCACTTCATTTTTTAATATGAGAAAACAGTGCATGAAATATTAAACAGTCTTTATGCACAGAATGACATAATATTTTAAAAAGCCTGAAGAAAAGAAATGAAGTACCATAGTTAACAATGATTAGAAGCCTTTTTTGTATTTTACTAATGATTTAAGAAATGACTTTACTAATGACTCTTAAAATGAAGTTTAAATGCTTGTTCAAAAATGGAACAAATATTATGAAACAAAGTATTTGCTTCGGTTAGCTTTTTCAGGGCCCTATTTTGCCTTAGAGAAAAGCAGGGTTGTGGTGCCACCAGCTGGAGATCTGCAGCAATATTGTCTGTAGATTTCAAGTTTCTGACAGTTGCTGGGACTGAATCCACAAATTTACACTGAGTCTTGGGCAAAACTCCAGTTAAAGAATAGAAAATCTATTCAAATTGTGTTTGAGAAACTCCAATGGCAGGAAGATGCATTTTAAAAATTAATCACATTTTTCATTGTATTAGCCACAGAAAATCCTGGTTGTGTGCATCGCATGCACAGCTGGTCAATGCAGTCACTTGCTGTCCTCTCCCCCATCGCTGAGATGCTCTGAAAGTGAGGACTGGCCTTTTCCTGCAACCCTCATCTCTGGGTCACATGACAGGAATTATTTATTCTGAAATCCAGAAGTACCAGGTAGAATGTATGTTCACAGCCACATTACTTTGTACAGTTGGCCAGATTTTAGAGAACGTATTTGAGATTCTTTACACTGTTTTTACTTACTTTTCTTAATTGAAATGAAAACCCAACTAGAAGTCATGGTATGCATTTAGGGAATGGAATAAATTTCAGGTAGAACTCACATTATATATGAAAGACGTGCATCTGTTCAGCATGTTACTATTATTTATAATTGCTCTTCTTGTTCAATTTGGATGTAAAGTACAGTACAGTGTTAGCTAGAGATAAAGGTAAGACAGTTAAGTATCTGTTGATCATTAACTTCCTCTAAACTGACCTAAAGATAACAGTTAAATATCTGTTGATCATTAGCTTCCCCCTCCTAAGCTGTCATATATAAGCCGTTGAAGTTATTATAGGAAACAGTGTATGTTTGTGCAATAAGCAAAACAAGATCAAAGCTTAATATTGTCCTATCTAACCTAGGCCACTGGGGAAGTATGCATCAGGTAAGATCCTCCATAATCACTGAGGACAGAGAGACACTGCTGTAATTCTTTCCCCTGCAACAATTTCCTAAACCTCATGCAACAAGCTACCCTCTGGAAAAGCCCATCTGTCCCCACCAACCCTAGACACAGCCTGCATACCCTTCACACAGTAGATAACTCCACTTGCAGACAGCAAAATGCCTGGAGGTTGTACCTCACCCTGTTTCTAACAACATAAAAGGATTGATATAAACTTAGTGGAAGCAATGTCTCTCTGCTGTACAACAGAACCTAAGTCAATGAGAGATTTCAGTTACATCTTTGGAGGAATACAGTTCTCTAACCACATCTGCAAAGATGTTGCTTTTATTCCCAGTGGTGGCATTTACATACATATGTATTAGTCATAACTACTCTGCACTTCCTGCAGCTAATTCTCCTGTTTTTCACTTCGCCTGCAATGCTCCTATTATAAGATCACCAGACATGGGGAAATGACTGTCTGACAACACTGATTAGTTTAATGCATAACATAACTTCATTAGTATCTCATAAGTACACTTGATGTTTAAACAGTCCCATTTCATAGTTTGCAAACATTTCAAACCTAGCACATCAATGCTGTACAAGGTTAGTTGCTCTTACTAATGCACTAAAGGCAGCCTATTGCTTTTGTAGTTAATGGAAAACCACAACAAATTTCTTTCATTTATTGGTCTCAAGCATGCATATTCTTCAATCTGCTAAAAAAATTTTCATTTGAGCCTCCTTAAACCCTACATGTTCTTATTTTTTATATGTCTATTATTTATTAAGTCTAAACCCCACAGCACCCAGCAGTTGCCTATGCACAGGCAGACATACAGCAATGCAGCCACACAGTCAGCCCAAGGATGCCTTTGGGCGACTGTACCACCAGCATGTGTGAGCTTTCTATCTTCTGATAAGTCAAAATTGTCAAGGACCAGTTTGCTGGGGCTTTTTAACCTTTTATTGAGAAAATAAACTTCTATGGTTTAAATAAAAGTTGTTTAAATAATCCTGAGAGTATCAATCACATACCATTATGGTGTCCAAATGCCTGTGAATGGGATGATTCTGAAGGATGAGTTACATGGTATGGTTCTGGATTCAGAAGTACCACAAAACCTGTTCATCACAGCAGTTATGAGCTGTTACAAGAGCCCCTGCAGTACTTCTGTCATGGACCAGCCTAGACCCTCCTAAAGGGCTCCTGGAGGGGGTTCAGCCATCCCTGCTGCCGCCCTCCTGAGTCTCTCAATTGGTCCTGCCCACCTGCCCCTGGTCTGGGCATTGCTGTCCCACATCNCCACATCTCTTCCAACCCAGAGTGTAAGATGTGTCTTGGCTGGCACCAGACAAGCCAGCCTGCCTTCATGGGCAGATCACAAGAGAGCTCAGGGTAGTCCGCTTGAGTAGTCTGGAATGCAGGCTCTTAATAGTGACTTTTTCATTCCTCAGCTTCATCAGTGGGGTAATTTATTTATTTATTTGTTATTTATTTTATAATTTATTATTTATTTGATAGCATTTTCTTTATCTGTAGAATGAGGATTACAGTATGTCCCACTTATACAGCTCATGTGGAGAGCCAAGATCATTAAATAGTGGATATTTGTAAAGGGATGCGTCATGATTTAACCCCAGCCAGCAACTAAATACTACACAGACATTTAGTCTCAGTGGGAAGGAGAAGAGAATCAGAAAACTGAAAGCTACAAAACTTGTTGAGATAAAGACTGTTTAGGTAAAGCAAAAGCCATGCATGCAAGCAAAGTAAAACAGGAAATTAATTCAGCATTTCCCTCGGACAGGCACCTGTTCAGCCTTCACCAGTAAAGCAGGGTCCCATCACATGTATTGATGACTAGAGAAGACAAACAGCATCCCTCTGAATGTCTGCTTCCTCCTTCTTCCCCCAGCTTTATCTGCTGAACATGGTACCATATGGAATGGGATATCCTTGTGTTCAACTGTCCCTGCTGTGTCCCATCCCAACTTCCCATGCAACCCCAGGAAAGGACAGGGGAAGGTGTTTTTGAGATTTATTTCACTTCACATCGTTTTACTCTGATTTAATTGGGAAAAAATTCAATTAATTTCTCCATGTCAGGTCTGTTTTCCATGTAAGAGTGATCAGTGAGTGACCTCACCATGACTTTTTCCCAACTCGTGAGACTTCCATTATAGTTTCTCTACCCTGTCTGCTTGAGGAGGGCAGTGATAGAGTTGACACCTGGCCTCCAGCCCAGGTGAATACACCGCAAGAACAAATCCAAAACATAGTCATATACTAGCCATTGTGAAAATAATTAACTCTAGCACAGCCAAAACTAGGACACTATGGTATGGAAATGCTGGATTTGAACTCTGGGGTAGGGAACATTGAAGTAGAACATTTTCCTCATTTTGTCTTTCAGCAATCAGCAATACCTGACAGGAGCACTAATCTGTAAGGCTGAAAATACTGTGTCCTCCTTTAATATAAAATAAATCTTAAGTATAGAAAGGCTCAAAATAATAACATCACAATTGTCCAGATTCATAAGGATGGCACTGAATGTGGTGATTCAACTGTGACGGAAAAATATTCTTTCTCAGTGGATACAAATGGAAGCATTAATTACGTGCAACTGTTACACCACTTTTTGCAGCAAATGAAAACTGGTTGTTTTAGATAGTACTAATGTGTACTAATAATAGTATTCCACTCTGGTGGAGTTTGTAACAGCTGATTCTGCCTATTTTTTTACAGGACACTAGACAACACTACACTAGACAGGACTACTGACACTGTTAGGCTTCTCAGTGTCACACATACAGGCTCACAGTACGAAAGAAAATGGCTCAAATTGCTAAACATGATGCCAAAAGATCTAGAGAGAGACAATACACCAAAATAACTCTCATTGATTTAATAAATGGACTACATATGAAGTACTCTTGGATATTCTTAGAATTACTACTGATACGTATTCATAGTCTCTGAATTTACAATATAGAATGCAAAATAATATAGAAATAGAAGGAGTTGTAATGAAAAAATGTTGTAGGTAAAAATCCCTGCAGGTGCTGTGGCCAATATACCTTTAGTTATTGTGTTCTTATCAAGAAGTATGATATGATAATGTTCCTCAGAAAGGACACAGAGAACGAGCTAGTCTTGACCTTTTAATTCGAGGGAAAGAAAAAAGAAGTATGAATATTTTCATTAGGAATACTGAAATGTATTTCCTCTAGAATGAGGTAAGTGCCTATTCAGCCTTATGCAAAATTAATTTTAATATTTTAAAAGATGCTTAGCTTGGATCTACTGACTTTTGGTTTGGGGTATTTTTTTTGTCTTACTGGTATTATTAATTTCTAGACCATCAATCTCTGGAGGCTACTCAATAGCCAGTTTGCAGAGACTGCTGTAATTAGCCCTGCTGGGTAGCATCACGGTGATGGCAGTGCACTTGCAGCCAGGAAGGAAGAATGTCAGGGTGAACACAATCCCACCCATTTTCAGAGAAGGGATCTAGATTATCACAAAATCTGTACTGGCCAGTTAGGCAGTCACTTTTTATAGACCTGTCTTCACCACTTCGGCACTCTGCAGCTGTGGCTTGGGGAATGGGTGTTTATACCTTATCCAGATCTGAGACCTTTCTAATGGAGCAATAGATGTTCCCATCTCAGGAAACACTGAATACTTCTTAACTATCATATAACTCTCATCGGTGCAGTGGATGTCTGTTTTAAACTGGGATCTTTTAAACTGGGTAGAGGGAAGCAAAAACTTTTACCTCAAAGGAGTTCATACATATAATATGAAATAGCATTTTACTTTTTCAGCATTTTTGTTCTCTGGATTCCTACCCTGACTGCTTTGTAAAAACATTTCCTTTCATATTACAGCAATGTCTGCCATGCTGTTTTTACAGCCCCAACCATCTGCCTTAGCTTATTGCTGAGCATGGATGAAATGTTCAGGTGCCAGCCCAGCCTGGCCAGCCTCACTCCACAAGGTGCATGGTGTCCTCAGACCTCCTCACACTGTCCTTGCTTCGGCTGCTTCCACCTGCTCTGGGTCACTCACACAATCAGGCTTCTGCCTTTGTTTAATCATTGCTTGGAGCCCTTTAATTTACCCTGGCTGCACTTTGGACTGCCAGGCACGGTTCTACGTGGGCACAGCACACAGTCCCTGCCAAGCAGCACACACAGGCAGGATTGCTTGCCTGTCTCTTTCTCTGTCAGTATTTGCTTTTACGTGCATGCAACAGTTTTGCTGTGCTGCCTTGGTCCCCAGGGAACACCACAGCCTTCCTATGATATTAGGTTCTGCATAAGGTTGGTGGTAAAGCTTTGGTTTGTGCAGAAAAAAAAAAAATTGTGAAGTTCCATGGGGTGTTAATCAGTGCTTTGATACTGAGAGGGTGAATGCCATGAAAACACACCCAAATCATCATTGAATCTGACCCCTTTTTATTTTTCTTTCTACATGGCCTGTTGGAGACTGAAAGCTTAAATCTATTCCTTCATTAAAGTAAACATCTGAAGCCTGTTAAAGAGCTGGTTTATTATAGCACTGCTCATGAGCATTTAGGTTATTAACATTTAAAACATATTTTTAATTTCTTTTAGGAAAAATAACTAAATTTGAGAAATAAACCTCTGAAAATTAAATTAATTTTGCATTAATATATTCACATAAATAATGTTTCTGGCTTTAACAAATGTAGTTTAATAAGAACATTTATGATTAGGACATATATCAAGAAAAGAAACCTGAATTACTTAATTGATCTCTAAAACTCAGCATATTGTATTATCCTGAAATACATAAATTCCCACTGTAATGTTTTTTGAGGTATAAATAAATAAATGCTTTGAAATGTTTATAAATCTATCATTCTAAATGTTGAATTCAGCTATGAAAAATGGCTTATCCTAAAATAAATATGGAAGAGTTTCTGAGAGCTGAAATCAGTACCTCTCTCAGCTCCAGTGTGGAATATCACAAGCAAGCCCATGCTTAACAACAGCCATCTCTTTCCAAACATAAAGCCAAAGCAAGAGGGATCTGACGCCTGCTTTGACACCAAGTCTGTACAAAGCAATTGAAATGGCTCTGAAACACACCCATTTCCACTCACCCATTTTCATGGTTTTCACTGTTTTGCCATGGCTGTGCACCAGCATAACCAAAAATAGATCTTATCCCCTAAATTCTGTTTTGATTGCAAGTACCTGCCTGTAAGAGGAAACAGCTTGGAACACCTTCAAACCAAATCTTTCACTCTGCTTTTGAAAAGTTGAACATATAGAGCTTAATTGGCATCATTCAACATCAATTTGGCCCTATAATTCTTTGGCTTAGAATATATTGACTGGAGGGAAAAATGACCAAAGGGTTTATACAACTAATTCCTGAAGAATTTATTTTAAAAACCACAAGAATGCTTAACTTATTGAGCTTGAACTTGCTGGATGGGTTTGATTTGGCAAGCAACACGGGACTATAGAAATGAAAAAGGTTTGTCTCAGTATGTTCTCTTTCTAAGGATAAATAGTGATTACACTACTAAAGACTAAAATTCCAGAAGAAAATACATCCATAAGGTTAAAATTGAGACATACAGGTTAATTCTGACACCATGCCTACTTTCAGCCTGGGCCAGATACCTTCCTCCTCACAAAGCGGAGTCCACGTGGTGGTTGAGACTACAAACCCAGTGCCAGTCCATCCTTTTGCTCCTGCTCACCCAATGCCAGCCCTCATCCAGCACCCACCCAGCTGCTGCAGAGTGGGTATGGAGCATGTTTCCAGGCACACACCAGAGCCAGGGGGCACCTGCCAGCTGTCAGCATCCCTCAAGCACTGTGTGCATCATCACAGCCTGTCACGTACTGCATGATTTGTCTGATGCTGGTGAGAATACTCAGGATCTGGTGAATCCAACTTGAAACCATCGCTACAGACATCAGAGCTTCTATGAGGGAAGACCATGCCTGGAAAGAGCTGTATTTCCAGTGCACAGCAGCACAGTGCATGATTTCTGAGCCGACATAGCATTAACATTGTTCCTCTGGATGGGTCTGCTCAAGCCTCCATGTGCACCCTTTTTCAAAATCCATCCTTTTCCCTGGCCTATGTGGTGCTCCCCCCAGCCCCAGCCCCAACTGGCACTATAATCACCAGAGGGGGCTGTGATGGCTGCATCCCACCCTACTCTGGACTTTGGGGCATGGATGAAACCTGGCAGCCAAGGGCTGTCTGGGCCAGTGACCCACACATCTTGCTGCTGGGCAGCTGTGACTGTAGGCCAGTCACCTCACCCCAAAAACAGTGGGCAGCCCAGGCCTGGGGGCTCTGCTGCGGGGTGCTGAGCTGGACACCAGGATCTCCTCCTGAGCAGGAATTCTGCCCAGGTCACGCCTGGGGGGTGACCCATCCCTCGCAGCAGCACATCCTCAGCAAGTGATTAGCTGCATGCTAAACTTTGACATCTCAGCTAAGTGATACAAAGGATTGATTGTGTACATAGAACCTTTCAGACGTGAAACACTGTCCAAGTCTGCGCTGCTAGGATTGGATCCAGCCCTACCTAAACTCCTCTCTGAGAAGTCTAGAAAGCAAGGGGGCCCTGTCTGAAACACGGATCAATGAGTAGGCCTCCCTGCCAACTTTGTCTGACTCTGCCCTCTGTGCTGTAAATAGGCAAGTGTGCCTTGCCACCAAATCTTGTTAAAACAGTTACACCTATCACTAACATTTGTTATATCAACAAAGCATATTGTGTCTTCTCTCTTACAAATAAAGTACATCACTCCATCTGCAACAGACTGTCTTCCAAAGTACAATTTCACAAATCCATTGGTATTTTCTCTTCTTTCCTATATTTCATATTACCTGTGTGGTTTCTTACTGTATGTTCTGCATTTGGAGTCCTTCGGGAGATAAGACTGACACTGGAGGGAAAAGGCCCCAGTAATGTCATGAGGGGCAAGAGGTCACAGATATTTCTGACAGCACAAATTTATTGATTCCTTCAAGAACATTACAAAACTGACCATTTTTGGTCAGATGATTGCTCTTGACCAAGAGACAAGCAATAAAGAAATTTTGAGGTAACTTGCACATTGCAAACAATCATGGCAAATTATTAGCAACAAGATAAGCTCAGAAGATGACAATGACACCCCCTTAGGAAGCCAGAAAACAAACATTTTTTAGGTCAATAAGCCCTATCCCTTTCCATGAGGAGCCCAGGCTACAGATTATATGCTTCCAGGGTTGGAGAGGCCACATATTATCTACTACAGCAAAACAAGTCAATAACATGACTCCATAACATGAGTAGTGTGAACTTGCCTTTAATAGGCCAGGTAAGATCAAATAGAGGTTCTTTGTTCTACCCAAGACCAAACAAAATCAAACAGAGAGCTCTTGTCCCTTGTTTAAACCCAAAGGATTCAAACAGGACAGGTTTCCAGCCTTTTGCCATTTGCTGGGCCCTCTGCAAGTTTCCCACAATTTTGTATGCCAATGTAAGATGCCTGGCAATAGCAAAGACACACAAAAGTTACCCTGAGACCTTGTTATTGATAGATCTTATCGCTGTTCAAGTCCAGAAAAATCAAACAGAGGACTCTCTAGACCAGAATTCTCCTCCAAATTTCAATAGCTGTATGTGGCACAAAATTTCACTTTTCCAGTGTTGGAGCAAAGCACAGTGGATTGATGTGATGTTGGGCAAGGCCTGTTTTCCTTGATGGTATGCCATCAGCCAGTTCTCTCTTCCCTGGATATAAAAGATGTCCACAAAACATCAAAAAAAAGGCCTGTAGCCAGGGAAGGATGATTCAACTCTTCGTCTCAAAGTGTATACCTTAATGCTTTTTTAGTGTCTGCTAGTGTCCTGGTCAGCCAAGCAGCTGACCCTTCAAGGGTTAAACAGACAGGGCTGAAGGAATTCCCCCATACGCTAGGAAGGCTGACAGAATTTCCATCTTACAAGGAGACTGTTCTGTATAATGATAAGGATAATGAGCCCTGAAGTATGGTCAGTATAGGCTCATACAGGAAGGGAAAAAAGCCTAGAAAGCCAAGTTTCCGCAGTGAGGAAATCAGCTGGCTCACATTGGATGAACTACAAGTGTAGATATGTAAAAAATCAGTGATAATGGACTAAATTGGAGTTTGATGCAAGTAAAGATGTGTTAATTGAAGATTCTGACTAAAACTGTGACCTCCTCTAAAAGCAGCTCTGCATGCTAGACACAGCACCAGGAGCATCTCCCAAACCCAGGAGGGTGATTGCACAGTGGAGCATTGGAGAAGTCTTGTCATGGGCTCTGCATGCCCAGTCATAGACCCCTGGCTCATGGATAGAAAAGGATGCAGCTTTTATTTTCTTGTTCAGAAGGAAAAGAATTAATTCATTTCTCTTGAAGACATCTACCACTGTAAATCATAGAATCACAGAATGGGTAAGGCTGGAAGGGACCACAGCGGGTCCACAAATGCAGTACTGCCATTTTACTCATAAGCTATAGATGTGCAAGAAAAGAAAGGAGTGATTTTTTATCATAGAAAAGTTATATCACATGATGGTTTGTTCAAGCAGAGGCAATTTATAAGTGGTGGAGTTGCTTTTAAGTATCTGTTAGTGACCTATGTCCTTTCTCACTCAATTGTACTGTTCACTATAATTCACAAATTCTTTTTCCCAGCCTAATGCTTCTATTCAAAGCAAAAGAAGACATTTAATGGATGTGATACATGTTATTAAAAAGTTTAAATCAAAACAGAATAGTACATTTTATTTTAAAGTGTATGACTTGAAGAAATCTTATTTTAGGGGGTGACTTTATTTTACTTTTTGTGTCATGCAGAATGTATATATTTTGGATATGTCCTCAGTTCCAACAAAATACAGACATCCCAGGGTCAGGCTCTCTTGTCCCAGAGCTGCTATGTTCTCTGCTCACCATGGGATGGGAGTAGAGTGTGCCTGGCACAGCAACAATCTGGGAGGCTTATGTACTGCCTGCTTAAATGTAAACAATATTTCTTTCTAAATCCTTTTTTGATCTGCGTCTGATAAGACTGAGCAATAAAAATTCTAGCTCAACCCGTCCAGATTTACAGATATTTTCTTGATGCTGAGCACAGAACATTTCTAGGAATTAACTTTGTCCTGTGTCCGTTACTTAAGCAAATTCCTGTAAAACCAGCTCAGCTGACAAGTGCAAAGTGAGTGTTAAGTCTAATACTGACACTACAATGAATTTTTTTTGTATGAAGCTTTTTTGAAGGAAGATTTTGCCAGTGTTTTTCCAATAGAAAGATCTTTCCTTGTTCATTTAAAAATCTTTGCGTGAATCAAAAGAAAAGTGATTGTCAGGATTTTTAGGTATCAGCAGTCACCACTATAGGTCCTATAAAAACAATTTAAAAAACAATGGCAAATGACAAAAGGGATGATATTTGAATTAACTGTTCAATGAAATTGTTGTTTTCTTGTGAGAATTAATGCAAAGCTACTCGTAGAATCAGTTATTTCCTGAAAGTAGGATTGTTCAAAAAACATTAGCCTGAAATGTTTCAGCCATCACTGAAAATACAGTGCTGAAGGAGGGATGGTCTCCTTCACAAGCTAGTTTTACAGAAGGGCTTGAACTAAGCAAGCTACCTAGGAAGGACCTAGGAAGAGAACAAAGACTTAGGTTCTAGATTTTGCTGGATTTAAATCCTTCAGATCAGTGATTTCCAATCTCTTTCAAGATGTGGAGAACTACTAATACTCAACACTTCTCAGGGAGCTTCAAGCTATTGACAGCAGTCTCCCAGACTTGAAACTGAAGTTCTGTTGTTCTGTTTTCCATGGCCTTCTGTCTGCCAGCCTGCAGCAACACACTGAGCCTTGGTAGCCATCACAGGAGTGGCAGGGAGGAGGGAGCTGCTGGTCTTCTGTCAAACTAGCCAAAAAGACATCTGCCTCTGTAAGGATTCACAAAAGAACAAAGCATGCAGCTAAACAAAAAAGCATTATCATAGATGTATGAAAGGATAATATATGCTGGCTGAGACTGAAATCATGATAAACTGAGATAACATTTTCTGAAAAACTTCTTGCTCACACTAATCCACACATATCTGGCCCTCAGTGAGAGTACCACAACATTTCATTTATTTTTAAAAAAGAGTTTAATAACAAAAAATATTATATGGGTCTATCTGCACCAGTGAGTGCATAGGGAAATGATGAGAACTTTTGAAAGCCATGAGAAGGAAACTGGCTTGCAGGATTTTCCTATTAGTCACACATCCATTTTTACCAATTCCATGATGTTCCCTAGTGTTTGGCTGAGTTATTTGCTTGGCCATATAGATGCCAAACACATTATTATTCCTCTTTAAGGAATCCTGCCTGCAGAGGCACAGCCACAGCTCCTCATCCCTTGTTGCTGCTGCGTGGGATTACAGACAGCTCTTTATTACCCATGACTCACGTCATGATGGGCTAATTGTACAAACGCAGCCAGTGTATTGTGCAGCACATGTGGATCCAGCTCAACACTCCTTTGTTCTCTGCTCACTGCCAGGGCTGTTGTCCCATCTCTTGGGTAGTCAGCGTTGCATACAAATACCTTGCTTTTTGCCACTAACTCTGCAGCTGAATTGCTAAATATGAGTGCTAAAACCTCCATTTGCTACAACTCAATGGGGTTTTGTTACTGCTTGCAATGGGTTTGGCGTGTGTGCACTCCTGGACGTTTCTTCCCTATCAGGCCATTGCTGCTCTTAGTCAGATCTTGTTTTCTGGGATTATCAGTTTCTGTATTTTCTGTTATTATCGCCTTAAGCATAATTTCTCTGTTTCAGAGAGCTGCAAGTTGGTCATTGAAACTTCAGGGCCTTGGAGAGAACAAGAATGAATTCTTAGCAACTGCAGAACATCTCAGGTCACAGGGAACAGGAAAATACTTAATTTATTAATTAAGATTTGTCCGTGGCCTGGTGGCCTTTAACAGAATGTCTGAAGTCACAGACTATCCCTGGAGTAAGATATTTTTCAAAAAGGTGCAGTTTACTTTCAGTAAAGCTACAAAAGTGTTGCTGTAGGGTCTCTGAGTCCTTCTTTCCCAGTGACAGTAGTGGTGCTGTCCAGTAAAAGCGGGCAAGTAGCACACTCAAAACTCAAGTCTTTTAAGACTAAAGAGCCTTTTTAGTTTCCAATAAAGCACATGCTTCATATATATAAAGCTGCAGCAATCCTCTGTGGGTACCAGGAAGATGCCTAAGGCCCAGGGAGAGGGCTGCCTTGCTTACCCCTCATCCTGCCCAGCTCTTTCGCTGTGGAATTGTAGTAAAGGGTAAGAATTGTACAGTGTAGCTGTAAGACAGAGAGGAATTGATGAGACTGATTGAGAAAACATGACTTGGACCCCTTGTTTATCCTGCACCTGGCTTGAGCAAGGACTATGAACTAAATGATGTCTGTACTGAAGCAAGGTCTCTCAGCCCAAGGCTGTTTTACCTGCCCTCTCTACCAGTCAATGGCCACACCCCCTTCATCACGGAAAACAAGTCTTGTTGGAAATCTAGTTCATTAAGAAGAAAACGATAGGTGCAATGACCCTTTATTACCACTTCAGAACATGGAGCAGGACCAAAGGGTTTGTTCTAATTTTTTTGTCAACTGTAAATCTTGAGTGGAAGTTACTGAGGTGCTCGTTAAGCCCCGTTTAGATATTAATTTACATACCCTCAAGATGCACTGAAGGAGAACATGGGGCATGTAAAGGATGTACAACATATGTCACCAAACTCCACCTATATACCATGGGATTTTTCTAGAAACATTACTCTGTCCTGCCCCATTCTCTTGGGACAGGCCAGAATCTATGGTGTAAAAGGGGAGAGCTGAACCGGTTACAGGGAGAAAACACCTCTGGAGGGCTAAAACATCTCAGCCTGCTTGGGATCAGTCAATGGGCTGTGTCTCTCCCCCACCCCTGAAGGGGCTCCTTTAGGTGAGCTTTTCCCCTTCAACTGTGTTGCTGTAGACCCATGAATGTGCACTTGTGCATATGTATATATTGTGCTAAAAAATCTCCCTCACTATACTTTCTGTTGTACCACATGTTAACACGCTTTAATTAGTACATGTATCACCAACAGTCCTGAACCTGCTTTCCTGCTGCTTCAATAAACCACACTATTCGTGAATCTGGATTGAGCAAAACCCTATTGAATGTGATCATACCTACAGTACTAAATTGGTAAATGGGATTATTTGTGCATTGGTGCACATGAAAATTCTTTTTAGCTCGACCAGACTTACAGTGCTAAACTGTCTACAATCAGAAATCTAGCCCAGCCACACCCAGCTCTTCTGATATCTGAAGACTAGCTGGAACAAAAAGAAGGTTTATTTTCTGCTAAATTCCTGTACCCTTAATACAACAGGAGTGAGACAGCTCTGGCTGTGAAGTCCTGTCTTGCTGCCCTGGGAAATTCCCATGGTCCTGGCTCTGGGAAGATGCTAACCCTTACTGTTCCCTGTCATGTGTAGGGCACAAGAAACAAAACCCTTCTGAAATGCAGCTGTCCTTCACTGGTCTGTGTCCAGCATCTCCACACCAGCTTTCTGTCAGCTGAGGTATGTCAAGACTCATATGCAGCTCAGTGACATCAAGAAAAGGACACTGAAAGGAAAAGAGGACTTCACAGATTCACACCTTTTTAACCTTGTTTTAAATGGCTGTAGCACTCTGATATGGCATTCTGTGAATGCCAAAGAAAATGGATGTGTTAGTCAGGCGAAAAAATATTTAGCATTTGTTTGTTTTTACTATCAAATCGCAAGAAGAAAACCCCTAGATTCCACAGACTTACATCATCAAAGCTCTGTGAGAAAATCTCACAAAACTTCAAAAAGCTGCCATTTGGGGCATTAAAAATCTGAAAACTTACCAGGACCTGAACTGCACATTTTATTTTTATGGACTATCTCTGATGTTCCACAGCACACCAGTGAGGCCAGGGTTTGACATCAGTACCAAGTGTTATAAGGAGACTGATTCCAGTCACTGGCTCCACATGACTTAGATTTTACACTGTGACTGTTCACCATTTGGAAAATCACAGAGGATCTCACTGTGGCTTCTCACAGGGAATCAACTCTGAGGAATGTGATGTAGGGGAACATCCTTCTCTCTCAACTCCTCATGGCAATTCAAGGAGGATGGATGTGTTCCATCCTACAGCTGCCAAACTCCGGTGCTGACCAGCAGGGATCATGGTGTGGCCATGCTCTCAAATCCCTCCTTCATTAGGAAGTAGAGAGGTACGCTAATAGACAATGCTGTCCTGCCATTTCCTGTTTGGACCCTCACAAGATGGCATAATCCAGCAGGCAGAGCTTTCCTCCCTGGATCCCCCGACCCAAAGGCCACTTCTCCTAAGGGAGAACACTTCTGCTGATTGCAGTGAGTGCTGGATCAGTGAGTGCTCTCAGGCCTTCATCTCTTCTGGATAGGGCTGAAATTGGGAAAGGGAAGCTGAATACCAGCCTTTTAAATGACTTGTTCCCTCCCAACCGAAGTACAGAACCATGCAGCAGACTTACACTCGTACTACCAACAGAGGGAATGCAGCAATTAACTGGGAGGGAACAACTTAAATCTTTTTAACCACTGAGGACCAAAAAGTAAGTTGGTAAACTCATAGTTTAATCCTCTCTCTATTGCAAAATCAGTCTGTCAGCAACAGTTTTGGAGACCTTTTACTTTTGTCATGAAATAGCAGTTGTATTTTTTGCCATTTACCAAAAAGGTATTGCTATGTTTTACCTCCTCTTCAAAAATTAAGTCTTCATTTAGAAAAAAAAAAAATTCTGACTGTGCTTGTGGTAATAAATTATGTTTCCTGTATCATTAATGTCTCCTTCTAGCAGATTGCCTCAGCTATGAGGTAACAGCTCAGGCCAAGAGAGGCAACAGTAGCATCGTACTCAAACAGATCAAGTGTCGTAGATGTCTTCTTTATTCCCTTATATTTATTAATGACTGTGGGTTTTTTCCCTATTAATCCCAAATCTGTCCACATTTTCTATTGGAACAAAAAAAAAAAAAAAAAAGGAGCACATCAGAAAAAGAGCCTGAAAGAGGCAAATAACCAGCCCCATTAAATATGAAGAAAAATAAAAAGGGAATGGAGGCAAGCTGGATGTAAAACTGTGTGCTGGACCATGTCATTTTAAAAGTCCCAAGAGAGTAAAAGCTGTTAGTTTTGCAACAAATTTCAGTGAATCTAAATAGTAAATAAGCTGTAGATAACACTAATTATGAAGATGCTTCAAATGCTACTGCTGCAGCTGCCAAAACATTTTCTATAGCTCTATTCTGTGACAATGTTTTTATCAAGAATTTGAAAGAAATAGCATCATTTCAACAGGCTGACTTACGCGTTTATATGGCTATATTTAAACAGATACTGTCAAGCTTCATTCCTTCAAAGCTTCAAGAATATTAAAGACTTCTGAGTGAAAAAAGTGGAACACGTAATGAAAGTCACAATCACAGCTGAAAATAAAGACCTTTTAATTAAAAGATTCTTAGTCAACAAAGATCCACTGAGATATGAACGCACAAGCATATTTTTGAAATCCTTGGCCTAAAAAAAAATCTACCAGGTTTAAGTATTCTAACTGAGTCCACACAAAACAGAAAAGTCATTGCAAACATCCAGCTGCATAACTGGGGCCAATTGTATGCTTGATGCACCCAGAAGTTAAATCACATTCCTTCCTGCCTCAGCAGTATTTCAGCAGCTACAGTGAGGTCCTACTTCTTTTGTGCAAAAGATTTGAAGGTTTCATAACTGGTATGTTTTAATAACAAATTATATTTTTCAAAGTTGAAAGGGATAAAGTAACATTGTTCAAAAAATGAGTCCATTATCAAAAGTGATACATTACTGACATAAATCTGTCACTGTAACTTCTTTCACTAAGCTGTTACTTGTATTAAAGCACACAGGAATAAGTCAGTGGCATCTATGATTTACTGCATGGATTCCCGCCACAGTCTACAGATTACTCTCGCCCTAAAGGGCTCCAGAATTTTGCAGCAAGTCCATCTTTTTCCAGACAATTATTCCTAGAAGTTTCAAAATCTATGGACTGACATTGTAATTCCTGATTAGCTCTGGCAAGGGTAAATGTCAATTTTTTTTTCATGTCCTACAAAAAGATTGGCTTTTGACTAATATTAGACCTATTGTAACACAGGAAGATCCAAGTCAATCACAGTAATGGTTTTATTACACTGATACTTGGTTTGGGTATTTTGTTCATTTGTTGTGAAATTGCTGTGTCCACTAAGTCATTATCTACAGAGTTTTAGAAAAGAAGGGATGGGGAAACTTTCAAACTGTTCTCCAGCTGCTTTTATAGGCTCCTTGTTTAATTTTCCTCATTTACTCTAAGCAAAGAAAGTAATAGAAGCAAGTTTCTCAGAAATTTCTTCATTACACTTCAACAAGATATAATTAATGAAAAGTACATTCATGGTATATTGGGAAGATAGTTATTTATTCACAAGTATTATAACTTATTATTATGGGATATCTAACCAAGGGCAGAAAGCAGGAAATGAAACTTTCCAGGCTCCACTTTGAAGATTTTTTTCCCATATACTGTACAGAACAAAGGAGGTTCATCCTAACAGAAGCAAAAATCCCCTCTTGACTATAGCAACCTCATTGTGCTGTGTTTTCAGGAGAGCTTGTCAGCAGCTGCCTGATCAACTCTGATCTTGATTCCCACTGTAAACATCAAAGATGCTTTTTGTGGTTTACCATAAAAAAAGCATCAGACTTCAACAAGGGCTCTTTTGGGTTGTTGTTTTCTGGGGACAACAAACTGCAGAAGTCCTGTCTGCAGAAGCACCAGAAGATACCCAAACTGTTTCTGCAGCTTCTGCTTTCCCTGTTCCAACAACCTTTGGTTAATCCTCTTGTTTCTCTTATCAAAGTTGCACCATTTACTCTTTTACACAGGCAAATTTGTCTCAAAACCTGTATGGTGGCTTGAGTGCCAAACTTGAAATACTTAATATTAGACTCATAAACATCTGTCCAACTCTCCTTTTACATACAGCAGACCAGATCTTCAACAGACCCTAACAGTACAATGGCTCTATGGATTTTGTGTCAGATTCTTGGTTACACTGGTAATATCCCCAGTGTTAACCTACCAACACAACGGAGTGGGATTTGTACTGATGAGAACAGAACACAAACCTGAATTTTAAGAATTTCTGAAAGCATCACAGCTTCCTTAAATATCTCTATAACAAAGAATGATCTTAATGCTATGCTTGATTTAGACACTACTGACAGTACCTACTGCTGACATCAATTCATTCCTCAGAGAAGACAATTAGAAATCTACTTCAGCCACAGTAGAATTGTATCTCTGTTGAAAGGTCTATGTGCAAAAAAATTGTCAAGGCTGTTACATGCCCTCTCTGCAGTCACCGAGAAGACACAAAGACCCATGACCTATGTACAGGGCTGTTAGAACACCACGTGTCTTAGTATATCACTAGGCTGTTCTCAAAGTTATAGGAAAACTCTTAGCATCACAGACATCAAAAGCTTTCTTGAAACATTAATGGTATGTATACTCTGAAGACCTGCTCCACATCTGTCAAAGGTCAGTAAAAAAGGAATTTAGGAAGGGATTACCTTTTTTTTTTTTTAACGAACACTTCAGTCTAATTCATTTATTATTGTGATATAATTGTCACTTGGTTTAAAGAATCACATCCTGTGTGAAACAAATGAAACATCTGCTTAATATACTATCTATTTTGAATGCAAATTTTTTAGAAAAGTAAAGACTGGCGCTTGGACTGTATCTGGTGAGTAGTGACAGTGGCGCACAAACATGACTGCATTTTACATGCGTAATGCATTAGCCAAGTTTGTATTTTTTATAAAACACTTAATAAATAAGATCAATAAATAAATGGTACAGATTTTAGGTACTAGTGAGCATAAAGACCCTTAAAATACACAGCATTCGTACATAAAGTGGACAGGCTAGACAGTGCTGGTTTGCATGGATTAAAAGTCAGTGCAACTTTTCTGGTTGTCCCAAATGAGTGTGCTTGGGAATGCTCAAAAAATCACCAGCAAAGGTTTGAGCAAAAGTCAGATTTAATATTACACTACAAAGCACAATAGATTCTTTGGCCAGATTTACTCTACTTACAAAGGGAAACTAAGGCACAACAAGGAAAGCAAGCAACAACAAAACTGAACAAAATCCAGGCAATTAAAACAGAAATTAATTGAAACTGCCTCGATATATGTGTGTCTGTGTGTAAAGACAGTGTAAACAAGGATGAAAAGGAATGCGGCCTTAGCTTAACAACACTTAAATTTAACAGTACTTTAACTTATAATTTAATTTATATCTTAACCATAACAATCTAACAGAGAAATAACAGCATTTAGCCCAAATTATAACTATAACTTAACTTCCAGATTTGCTATAGCATACGTGCAAAGTGTATGCATGCAGACAGAAAGGGTCAGTGCAAGATAAGGTACTTGTGGAAAAATATCTCTCAGAGTTTNGGATGAAAAGGAATGCGGCCTTAGCTTAACAACACTTAAATTTAACAGTACTTTAACTTATAATTTAATTTATATCTTAACCATAACAATCTAACAGAGAAATAACAGCATTTAGCCCAAATTATAACTATAACTTAACTTCCAGATTTGCTATAGCATACGTGCAAAGTGTATGCATGCAGACAGAAAGGGTCAGTGCAAGATAAGGTACTTGTGGAAAAATATCTCTCAGAGTTTAGTGAAAATACTCACTTTGGATGCTTTTGCATCTCCTGATGGGCGAAGAGTGGGGCCTTAAGGAGTGAGGGCATTAGCCCAGGACATGTTGTGGTTCAGCGATCCTCCAGGTATTGCAAGCCTGAGGGTTTGCTGGCTCTGAGAGGCATCCCATTCATAGGGAGATTGCTGGACAGAGCCTGCAATGGCCTGGGAGACCTCAGTGGACCCCATTTTGGACTGCTGTCTATAGGATCGCAAGAGAGTGGACTTCAGACATAACAATGTTTCATCCTCTCTACAGTTTGGGTCAGCACTTTCTTTGAAAGTGTAAGAATAACAAAGTTATGCCATTCAGGCCAGAGAAATATTTTCCAATGCTGGTGGAAAACAAAAAACAAAAAAGAAAAACAAAAGTTTGTTAGGAGCTCCTGAGAGCGGACAGTGTTTTTGATAAGCTCAGACAGAGCTGAGCTCAGGTGGTGTTTTCAAGGATAAGGCCTAACAAGCATTTTGTCAGATCCCACTGCAGCCTGGAAAGGAGGGTGGGGGGGAGGATGCACCACCATGCTGGTACTGTGATCATTTTATATAACATGATCCCTGTAGCACCACAAAAATGTGGATGTCCTGAGGGACTCTATGAGCAAGTGTCTCCATGAAGAAGCTTGCCTTGAGACCAATCTTGCCCTGCAGCGAGGGAGCAGCCTAAAAACAGTGCCTCTGTCTCAGAGAGGATGGCTGTGAGCCGAGTTCACTGCTAAACCCTGAGTTTGCTCTCCCAGGTGCTCACCAGGATGTGCTCCAGTGTGCCTGCTGGAAACACTGCTGGCATAACCACCCAGCCCAGAAGGCACTCCACACACCATGCCATCCTGAGTTGAAAACCTTATGATGACTTTCACAAGAATAGATGGTTAGCACAGAATTGTAAGTGTCACTGCTGGAACAAGTCCCACAGAGACTCTTACAGCAATGACTAATTTCCATAATTACACTTTATATATGCATACCATCCGGTAGGGAAGTAAACAAAAACTAAACTATGCAGCCAGTTATCAGAAAAAATGCAAAAGGAAGAAAGGAGTATTTGTCTATACTCTTCATGGTATTTTTTCCTATGTCTTTTAATTATTTTAGTGTTTGCGGTGCCAGAGTACTGTTAAAACTCATAAAATTGCATTGTATGAAGTTACTGCAGTTACATTCATTATTTCTGATTATCAGAAAGAACAATTTTAAGCTCAAAACCTATACTGAGTGTTGAGGAAAAATCTAGGGCACAAGAATGTTCAGAATAACTTTAAGCTACAAGGCAATGACAGTTTCTTCTCCATCTATCAAAGAGGATTTCTTTTCATGTATCCAAGATGATACCCTACTTTTCAGCTTTAAAATTCAACAGCTTTTTCTTGTAAAAAAGAATAAATCTCTCAAATCTTTTTCTAAAATATTAACTAGTAAGTGGATTGTCTTAAGGTTCTCTGAATCATCTTTTGGGAGATGCCATGACTTCCTAATTCCTGCTGCCAAGTATTTTTGCCAAGTGAAAGAAGAACTGGCATTCACAGTCAGGAGTGGCATTTTGTCAAAATTTTTTCCTAGCCATACTAAATGTTATCACTTTGGTCAATCCAGTGTACTGCAATTTAAATATTTTAAACTTTTAAAACATTAAAGATAGATAATTTTTAAAGATAATGAATATTTATTTATTTCCTTAAACTGTTTGGAAATACATTCTGTAAACTCTTCTACATCTTTCATCTATTTATGCCTTTTATAGTAAAGTCATGACTATATCACCTCTCTTCTAAACAAATTACTACCATAGATTGTATGAAAAAGGACATTAATTCTGCTGTGCTTCCTTTTTAAAAAAGAATTATTTTTCTTCTTCTTCCAGCTGCTGTCACCTTCCTTTCACAATTCCTGCCTTTTAGTGACAGAAAAATGGTATGTAATATAAGAGATAAATTGTCCTCAATTATAATGATTTCAGATTTTATGATATTCTGAAGTCAAATCTAATCTGACTAATCTAAACACTGCCTTTCAGTGTAAAAACATATGATGCTTAAGAAATGCTTATTTATGAATATGTTACTGTTTTAACCTGGACAAATGAAGAAGAGCACTAATTCATCCTTCATCTCTCCTTATGCATGGAATTCACTGTTGATTTCAAATATAAACCTATTGGTATGGACTGAGTGTAACTCTATAGTGGAGTAAAAAGATGCTATTCAGTTTGCCAGAATTCTATTTATTTTTATATTAAGGGATCTATTTTCCTTTTTTTTCCTTAATTCTGGTAGTTTTTAGCTTTAATAATCCTTAGAGTGTGCCTTGCAAGTACTATCAAATTCTTAAAAAGACAGAATTAGCACACTTCAAGGATTAAGTTTGAATTTAAATATTTAGCACTTCACATGAGAGTGACCCAGTTTCAAAAATATTATCAGGAAAATTCCACATATGGCTGCAAAGCTGGCATTGCTTTCTATGTATGATTACTTAGACCATGAGCAATTTCCAATCTAATTCAAGAGAATCGATGAGAAATACTAGAAATATGTTTCTCCACATATATCTTTTAGGAATCAACTTAGGGTATTTCAGTAATGTGCAGTCATACAGGAAACCACATCTTAATTTTTTTTTTTCTTTGGGGACTAAACATCTCAATTTTGAATGTGATACATGGCAATCACTTTCATCATCATGTTAGTGATTAACCAGGAAGACTCCCATCAAAACAACATCTTTGATGGTAGCCTAGCTAAAGTTAATAAAAACAATTTTTGCTTTGAGTACCTAGGTTTGAGATGGAAAAATTCTGAAATGACAGGAAATAAAAATCATTGCTCTGGTCTTTAAAAATGAAGTTACTGAAGAACATTATGACATTGGAGTTTTAGAAAAGTATTTATTACATTTATCACAGTGGATTTTGACAAGCACAACCACCAGGATTTTCAAAGGGGCTTGTCTGGGCAATGCTGAGCCTCATCACAGAAAATGCAACGTGATGCCATTCAGAGTGACCTGGAAGAGCTTGAGAAGTGGATCCGTGTGAAATTCATGAGGTCCAATAAGAAAATGCAAGGTGCTGCACCTGGACAGGCTGGGGATGGACAGATTTCAGACTAACCCTGCCCAGAAGGACTTGGGGGTGCTGGTGGCTGAGAGGCTGGACATGACCCAGCCATGGGCACTGCCAGCCCAGAGAGCCAAACATGTCCTGGGCTGCATCCAGAGCAGTGTGGGCAGCAGGGCCAGGGAGGGGATTCTGCCCCTCTGCTCTGCTCTGGTGAGACCCCACCTGCAGGGCTGCTTCCAGCTCTGGGGTCCCAGCACAGGAAGGACAGGGACCTGTTGCAGTAGTTACAGAGCAGGGCTATGAGGATGAGCAGAAGGATGGAGCACATCTCTTATGAAGAAAAACTGAGCTGGGGTTGTTCAGGTTGTTCAGGAGAACAGAAGGTTCTGAGGAGACCTTCTTGTCCTAGTACTTAGAGAGGGCCGATTCAGACTAGATATAAGGAAGGATTTTTTTACCGTGAGTGTGGTGAAACACTGGAAGAGGTTTCTCAGACAGGGGGAAGATATCTCATCACTAGGGTTTATTCAAGATTAGGCTGGACCAGGCTTTGAGCAACCTGATTTAATTGAAGATCTCCCTGCTCATTGAAGGCGGGTTGGACTAGATGACCTTTAAAGGTCCCTCACAACTCAAATATTGTATGATTTTATGAAGAGAGGAGGCAGACAGTGCTGCAGCTCCCCCAGAACAAGCTTCACTCTGTACAGGCCCATTGTGCAAACAGGGATTCAAAGCCACCCAGTAAGTGCTGGAAAGAGGAGCTCTGCTGCTGAAATGCAAACTCTGAGCTGGCCCACAGCAGTATGCACATTATGTACACTAGTCACCCCAGTGGGGTTCCTGGATAAAGCCTGTTTGGTAAGTGACTTATTTCCTTAATTAATGCAAAATTGCTTGGAAAGGTGATAAAGTGATATAGTAAGTTATTAAAAGAACAGGTTGCCATATCTCAGTTACAGTTTTTCAGGGAGAGAGAAGGCTCTAAATGTATGTGGAATAATTACAGACTAGAAGGAGGGTACAATGAAAACGCAGAGTTGCTCCTCATAGGCATAACAGAAAAGGATTGGATTGACTTCTGGACAGGGTAGTTCAGGGCAGTTCAGGATGAGGGTGAGCCTGCTGCACTTCACACTGTGAGGGGCCTTGTAAGGTGGCAGAATTACAAGTAAGAGCTGAGAATTCAACTGTACTGAATTTCTTATCATATGTTTTCATCATTAGAAGCATATCATTAATCTCCAATAATAATTTTATTATTAGTATTTCATAGAACATTTATTCTCCTGTCCAATACCAGTGGCTTTGTAAGTGTTGATACATGTTTGCACTTTACTTTGGATAGATATGATTTATAAAAATACTAAGTACAGATCTCAAAGCCAGGGAGCAACCTGTCGTAGAATAATATATGTCTTGGGCAAGACCAGAGAGTTTCTTACAAGGGAGAAATCACATTATTTTTCTATCTGGTTGAAATCTACATCTTCTGCAGAAAAGTGCTGTCGTTTGGAAATGCATTCCTGTACTCTAGAAACACAGAGAAAAATGAAAGCCATGAAGAAAAAGCTCAGATGAAAATCAAACTGAAGATTTATATCCACAAATGGGTTAAGAAAGAATATCCAAAATTACTATCTGACAGAAATATATTTTTCAGAGAAATCTTTGAAATGTTGATGGAATTTCATTAGAAGGAAGGATCTTATCTTACCTAAATGATATAATATTACTCAGTGCAAACTGCTGATCTTTGTAAATGACAAAAGAAGGGACAAAAATGTGGAAAAGCTCTCAGGTAATAAATCACATCCTGGAGCCAACACAGGTACTATGTTTGTCCACTTGGACTAGTGAGATTCCTTAGTAAAGCACTAGACTATGATATGTGAATATTTATCTCAGCAAATAGTACTGCACTCTACTATATCTCTTACTGATTGTGCAGCAATAATAGGTTATATTGTCACTAGGATGATTGGTCTTTAACATACAGCTTCATATGTAGCACCAATTGCAGACCGAAAGACTGCTAGATGAATTGCTATGTTTGTCCAACCCTTGGGAAAAACCCCCATAGGATAGGGAACATGTGAAATACTGGCCTTCTGCATGTACTTGTATCTTTTTCTTACTCTGTGTATTTGGATCGGAGGACTCCTCATGCCTCCAGTTTCCTGGGATACAAGAATCAAATCTGGACCACAGAAACAAATTTAAGAATTAGCTTTGTTTTCTTAAATACCAGCATAGGAAAGACAAGCTTTTGTAGCAGAAATAGGACATCAGGGATAACAGTAGGGTTAATGGTCTTTTTGGCTTCATGGAGGTCTGCTGAATGTTGATGCTCTTGTTTGGGGGGAGCCATAACTCTGCACATTCCTTGTGTCCTAACATCAGCTAGGGTGTCTAAGTGTCATTGGTCTAAGTAAGAATCAACTTACAGAGGATGTCTTAATCCCAAGAATGTCTTAATAATGAAAATATTTTAGCCAGGCCTAGCGGGAATTCTTTTTCTACACAGCAATAGTGTTTAGACTTATCTACCAGGCAGCTTCCTGGGATTCTCTCTTGAGTTTTACTTTTTTTTCTTTTATATGTTGGCTGTATTCTTCACACATATATTTGGAGCTCTGTAGCCTAGTATTCTAGCTAGTTTTCCCAGTGCTTTTCCATGCCGTTTCCCTAGGCAGGAAGAGAAAACAAATATCAGAGGTCCAAGCCCCGGGGAGGCACAAGGCCCCTATCCTATCTTGGTTCTTCCTGGGAACCAAGGTTGAGAACAAGGTCTTTGAGATACATTTTCGTAAACAAGTACTCCCAGTACCGAGAAGGCCAAGACTTAGAAGGGGTTTGACCTGTGGGAAATTGCCTCACGACTTGTCCTCCTAACTGATGCTTTTTGTCAATTATGCTAATTTGCTAAACCTATGAAAACTGTATTTACCCTGCATGGTAGAGCTTGTGTGGACATTTTTCCTTAGCTACCCCTGAAGGCCTTCAATAAAGACCCACTTTTATGTTACCTCCTATAGTAAATTTATCTCAAGCTTCATTTCTAGGAATAAAGGTAACACCTGAGTAAGGTATTGCTGAGCCATCCTCTTGAAACAACTTGCTTCAATATACAATTTTATATTGTATGTATTTATGCTTATTCAAAGTAAGCCTTTCCTGCAGTCTCACACAATTATTGTCACAGTCTTCCAGTGTGGCAGGTATTTTGCAGTGACACAAGATTTCTTTACCAATTATTCTGATGTGAATACTTTACACTTGCATGTGCAGTGACAGGTCACTATTAAGGATTACGACAAATTAAAGACATTTCTGTGATTGAAATAAAGTTTAATGTAAAAAAAAGCTATATGTTGTTCACCTTGGGTCTGCTAAATACCATCATCACCTGGAGTCATTCTGTTTGCCTCTTATTCGGTAAACACTGGGAAATAACTTAAAGACGGCTTAATAAATACATAAAAATCCATAAGATAGTCATAGAATGAAGTTATGAGATGATCTTTTATCTCTGGGGCACATAAATTGAGTATCTAACTACAACACCTTATTTGAAGAGTGTTTTGTACCTACACTTGTCTCCATAAGACCTATGAAATCAAATATTTCAAAAATATTTAATTAAAGTAAGAAATCACAGCTGAGGGAAAAAAAGTTAGTTTCTATAAATTAGCCACTGTGAGTTAAATGTGTGGCAACTTCATGAGTAGATTGTAACTTGTAAAATGGAAACCTGTATGTCCCCCATTTCAGAGTTTCTCAATATGTTGCATTATTTCACTAATTTATTTTACTCTCAGGATGAAAAATTTGTGTAAAAATTACCTGCTTGTCTAAACCTCTTTTTGTTTCTGATGGTGATTAATACAAAAAAAAATTGCAAATTATGAAGACAGGAAAGTTACAAAATAGGGATTTTATTCTCATCCTAACTAGGTCTTTTTACTTTACTATTTGATTTGTATTGATGGCTGCTGACATCTGAGCAACAGGAAACAACTTGTCTGGGAAGTTTCTGATATAGGTGTACATGTAGTGCATATCCTGGAATTGCCTGTTTTTTTCTGTTGTTTCTGATTTCTTTAGATGAGGTTATAACCTCAGAATCTAGAACAAGAAAATTGCTAGTAACTCTAACAACCTCAATAATTACTAAGTAAGTTCATTTTAATGCCACTGAAGGGCACTTAGATGGTTTTGTATATAATTATACAGAAAAAACCCCTCAATCTCTTCTGTCAGCATATTGAAAGACAGGGATTCTTTCTTCAAATTCCTTAGCTGCATGATCAAGCTACCAGGTAAATCATTTGGGCGGTGGTTGAATACACAGCATTAAACTTGTTGCTAAAATTATAACAGCCATGAAGTTCAAATGAAATCTGTTAATCCAGGTGGGGGAGAAGGTTTAAGCAGGAGAAAAAGGATTTGTCGTGATTACAATAGAAATGTAAGGTTGCAAGGATCTGAAAGAGGTCATCTAGCCCATCCTCCTGCTCAGAGACAGGGTATATACCATCTCTAAGAGACACTTAATCTCTTCTTGAATCACCTTCACTGGAGAATTATGACAAATACCTCATATAATCTGATCCAGGGTTTAGCTACACTTAAACAGAAAGGGTTTTTTTTAAATCTAACACATACCCCATGCTATTCTTCAAGAACACATCCAGCCTGAACTGACCACTGTTTCTGCAAGAGTAGCTTGACACCAGGTTGTATTAAGCATGGTTATTTTATATACTATGGGAATTTTCAAGGCACTGTTATCACACATTTCAATATTTTACTTCTCATTTATGAGTTTAATATTTTGATTATGACATTTAATCTTGCTGATACATTAATTTTTGGGAATTGTAGCTTTCTTCCCCAATATATCTTCTTAACAGCATGTTAAGAAAAAGAAAAAATGTCTCTTTTAAAATGAAACTTGGAAGAAAAAATCCTGTGAATGAGCTTTTGAGGGCACTCTACAGAGCATCATCGTAAGCAAGTCCAAAGGAGACAAAATGAAACTTGCTTATCTTTCAGAAGCTTTTCTGCCATTTGCCTGGATTTTCATCAATGCTGCACCAAAAAGGAGAAATTCAGTTATAGCTTTGCAAGACAAAATAAGAAAAATAAGAAAGGATTTTTCTTAGGGTAAGCTTTGTGACTCAGCTGATACTTTATAGCACTTTAAAAGTGTATATTGGAAGTTTGGTAACCAGACTTAATATGAATATATTTCTTTAAGCTTAAAGAAGAGCACAACTTCAAAACATTTCCTACCCACTTCAGAGCTAAACATAAAAACAAGTTTTCTCCCCAGTATATTTTCACTGTTGGTATACTACTTAGTACAAGTATAAAAAGCTTAGGTGGACCTAAAAATATTCTAAGTATTTCTTCCATTATGCACTTGATGCAGTGAGCTCTGAAACATTTGAACTCAATTATGAATATTCAGGTGGAAAAAGCTTTACACCAGATTCACAATGTTTTGAGGCATGCTGATATTTTTAAATAACTGCTCTCCTGTGCCACCAGCAGCTGTCTGTGACTGTAGCCATGCCAGGTCTTTCAGCCAGCCACTGGACCTTCTTCAGAGGTGCCTCTGTCCACAACTTAGTATGACAGCTTTTATGCCTCCAGGCTGAGAGAGGTGGAGACCTCCTGCCACCTCCTCAGAGCAGAAAAGGAGTTGCTCAAGCACTGATGCCTGCTGCAGTCCTTCCACACAAAAGTGCAGATTCTCCCCATCTATATTGTGATCCTGACAGATGTCTGTGCAGCAAAATCCATTCCAGTACAGTTTATTTCTTAAAAATGGGTAGGATTTCACTGCCACAAAATGCCTGTGTTCTTTCAGAGTTGCCCTCCTACACACTGAATCTAAAGGAATCCTTGATTTCAAATTATCTCAAAGTAGCAGATCAGCTGCAACTATACTGAGGTAAACATCTGCTTTGACTTGGAAGTTACTACAATAGGTTCTTCAAGATATAGCATTTCATTCTCACTGCTTTGGCAAAATAAGAAGTAGTAAGACATTTTCCCAGGGACTGGAAGACAGCAAGGCTGTTCAATTTTATAAGTTTCACCATTTCTGAAACCCACAAAAAAGGAACACAATTTGACTATAACCCTCTAATATAGAAAAATAACACATGGATTATTTTACAAAAAAAGGTGGGGTATTAATAACTTTCAGCTTTTGGGGTTGTTGCAATAAGTATTTACAATGTCTAAGTTGTTTTTAAACTTTGAGGACAGAAACATTATGCTTTCTGCACTCATAAATTATAAGGGCTCCCTAAACACAAATAACATTTGTTACAATACTCCTAAAAGTCTTCATTTTGATACATATATGCAACTTGATTTGTCAAATGCACAATTGATCAGAATAGTCTGTATGTATAATTTCTCTGTAGTTTCCAAGACGAGAAAATAGGAAATGCAGTGAGTATAAAAGTAGATAAATCTTTTCAAATTTATTTTTTCTCTGACATTAATGAAGACAAAAACATGCATGAATCCACTTGCAGGCACATTTATTAATTTTTCCAATGAATCTGTCAAATTATTAGACAACAAATGCATTTTAAGAAAATAATTTTATGTAGCAGTGATTTTTTTTAACAAAGCAAGATTTACTATTTTTTTCTTTTTTTAGAAGACTTGATGAAAGTTTGTTATATGAAAAAACACAGGGAACAAAACCACATCTGACTGTTCTGTAGGAGGGTATGGATGAAAAGCCCCATTTTTATTACTTTGATTTAAAAAAAGTTTTCTCACAATTTTTATTTCATAAAATCATACATCATTATAGTTACAAAGGCACTCCAGTTGCACAATAAGGGTACTAGTAGGAGGATATCTGCTACCAGAGGTCTATGCTAGTGCTTGGAAGGAACCTTGGGATTGCTGTACCATCATGCTCATTTCAATGTTTCTGTCTTCCAGGATTTGTGTAACCAAATCCACTGCCTGTCTTCCTTTAGAATAAATATTCTTTAAGCTTGAATTTAGGCCCTAACTACCACATGATTGAGGAACTGCAAATAGCCCTGTTTGCATTTTTTCACTTGTATGTTGAGGAACAGGCATTTTCAGGATAGAGCTCCATGTACTCTGAACATATTACCAAGCCCAGTGTCTGGATGTTGACACAGTATTATGCCATGCAGTTCTAGCTAGTTACACAAATGTTACACTGGACATATGAAACGACATCAAAAAAGGGTGAAACCACAAAGCAAGCACATTGACAATCTATATTGACTTAAATTTCAATATAATAATGTGCTAAAGTGCTATATGTTAAGAGAAAAGTACCTCATGTATGAATATCTGGTTTTGCTAATGGTGTGCTACTAGTGCAGAAACCTACAGACAGCTATAGAATAACCTTTAAGGACAAGTAAAGACGCCCTCAGGTTTTACAAGGCAGAATAGCTCTACATGATTTGTTGCAGAAGCCTTACTGGTGGTGCAAAGATGGGATGAAAATGAGATTAAGCTGTAAAATAGATTCATACATGCTAAAGTTAATTTCACAGGTAAGATGTAAGAGGATAGTTCCTTCTCACAGAAGAGTTAAATTAGGTAGGAGAAGAATGTGAGAAATGTGTGTATATCACCCAGTCAAATTGCCTGACTGGAACACTGTTTTACTACAGTCCCTCTGAGATTTCCCATGAAGATTTGGAGAGGAGTGCAAAAGGGAGAAAATGAAGAAGGAAGAGGAGGGTGAAGGCTAAATATAAATATCCACAGTATGGTTGTTCTGGGCTAACCTGTAGGCAGCAAGAAGCTTGGACAGAGGTTCATCTTCTCCTCAGATTTTTTCCAAAGCAGTTTGCTGTCTAGTAGGAATTCTGCGTGTTGGTAGTACAACCAGTAGAGAAGCATAATGATATATGACCCCAGATACATAGCTGCCTTGGGCCAAACACTCAGCAGCAGCATATGGAATGAGTAAGAGAATATGTAATGTATGTGCCACAGCTGTAATGACCACACTACTGTCTACTGCATAAGCATGCTCAGCTTTCTTATTATTCAGCACTTCCTCTATTATTCTGTGACTTTTGAACTAGTGTAATTTTTTCTTGGACTGTCATTTTCACCTTAGGGACATATTATAACTAATTCCATCAAGTGCACAAGTAGCTATGAATATAGGGAAGAGCAAAAGATGCCACCACTACTACAAATGCAGAGCTAGAGTAAAGGGCATGGTAAGAGAGGCAGAGATGCTTTTCTCAAAAGCACTTTTTGTCTCTCATGTCTCCTGGTTTCACACTCTTTTCACTTCTTGACACCTTTATCCAGTACCTAGCAATGTTCTGATTTTCTGCATGCAGAAGCTCTTTAGAGTGCAGCTCAATCTGGAGTAATAATGCAATAATTTTAATTTTTATTTCACTTACTGTGAAATAACAGTTTTATTTCTATAGTTGCATTTGCTTTGGGGCAATCACAACTTTTCTCAATGATTACTTTTCTTCCCACTTTTAGCTGACCATTCAAACCAGTAGAAGTGTACTAAAACTTGTGGAGTGTTGGTCTTTGCACATGTAGAGTGATGACGTTTGCAAGAGCAGAGATCAGTGACCCAGGGTAGCTTACTGACAGCTCTGTTAAATTAGACATACGACAAGCAAGTTTGAGCTTTATGACAAGGGTTTCAGCACCTACATTCCCTATGGAGAGAAAGTTATTTGCTTAGACATATTTGTTTAAATCTGAAAATCTAATCACCTGTGTTGTTTCTAATATATAATTACTTAATTACAATCCCAAAAGCATTGTTACTCAAATGAGTCATCTGTTAACTTGTTGAGGATAACAAGCAGATTTGCAGACATTTAAAACAATGGAATCTAGAATGCATATGTGGAAGACAAAAGGGTAGTTATTAAATTTTGAGTGCTCAGTTGAAAACATTCTGACTCTCAGATAAGGCAGCTATGCAAAATTATGAATATTAGTTACAAGAAAATCAGATCTTAATATATAATAATGCATTGGGAAATACATTAAAGTATTTTGTCTTCAAGTAAGGCAGTTGTCTTTTTATTACTTTCTGATACTCTTGTACAGTGCAATTACTCAGAAATTGCTGTGTCCATCAGGGGGTAGTTTTAAACAGTGATACAATACAGATGAAGAAATGCTTAAAATGAAAAGGAGCAGGAAGGGATCTGTGAAACAGCTCAGCTGAACTGTTTTCACCAAGGTAAAGAAGTGGACCAGAAGAGTCTATCAGTCTAAGTCAGCAACAGGGAAAACTACTTCAGGCTCCTGCATATTTTCTTACCCTAAGTGGAAGAAATTTCAAATATTACTAAATTTTAACTCTTTTTGGTAACAGTTTTTCATTATGACCTGAGAAGATACAGTTGCATAATATCAATATTTATTTCTATATAATAAATATGTTGTCTTATTTTTTTTAATTTCACAAGGGATCACATGTTCCTTTAACCTCACTGTTGGCTGCCCTGCATACACATAGGGTACCAGACACATGAATGGAAACAGAAAAATTTTCAGAGGTGAGCTTTAAAAAGAAATAATTTTATATCAATATGATTATAAATGCGTACTGTGATAAATCATATTTGTCCATTAGTGCTGTGAAATAGTTAAAATAATAATAAATGATTTCTAAGTTATCAAGCAATATTTATATTGAAATACAGCAAATTAAATTTTTTAGTTGTGTCTATGTGAAATGCAAGCAGATGCTAGTGTTTGTTAAAGACTGAAGAATTCTTGCTAACAGTTGAAACATAACTGGTGCATGATTATTTTCCACTATTTTTATGACCAGTCCTACAGCAGACAAAGTTTTGAACTGAATGCCAGAGCTTCAGTAATTGTATTATTATTCTGTATTGGCAAGAGCAGTATGTACTGATGTTCTTAATGTATAAAAAGTAGACACATACAGCTCTTGGAATTTTGTAAACATTATTTTAGAAGCCAAGAATCTGCTTTTTAAAAAATGATCTGAGTAATTCTATGTTGGAATCCAATAAAATGCTATATTCTATTTAATAAAATTTTCCCATACCTCAATTAAAAATGCGTAATTAGATTTTGGTACTCAAAGCTTTCAATCTTCTATTTAACACTGGATTGGATATATATTAATATTAATGGAAATTTTGAAGAGCTCTATATTTAGAATACTAGGTAAGAAAGACCAGGTACTCAGGAGTAAGTTTTGGAAGTTTTTTTTTAAAAAAAAACCCACAAAAAACATTCTTAAAAAAACCCAATCGGGGATCTTTAATTCCATAAGAAAACTTCCTATAATGCTTTGTCATAGATTTAAAATATTTTGAAATTATTTACTATTAGCACTGTTCATTTTCCAGGCACAAAGAAGCACTTTTCTGCACATTGCCAACTTGGGGTATGAAAGCTTCTATGTGTATTTCATGACAATGACCAAAAAAGTCTCAGCACAGCATATACAGCAAAACAAAAATTGTGGGTCTTATTTTCATAAGTCAATTTACGTATGGGTTTAAAGTTTAGAATATGATTTGCTGGACTAAGGTCAAAGTGTTTCAGAGATTTCAGGGTTACCTTCAGATCAATGTGTGCTTAAGATCTATTTTATTTTAGAGTAGAACCTGATTTTGTAAACACTTAAGGTTGTGTATATTTTTCTAGGATACACCTTTGTTACCTCAATGGGATGATTTGTTTGTAAAAGTAGTCATCTATTTCTGCAATGACAGCAGTAAAATAATTTTCTATAAAATTATACATAGTTTACCACTCACATGTTAACATTTATGGAGAATACAAAGCAAATAATATGGAAAATAATGTATCATTTCTTATTTAACTATTTCAAACATGGCACTTTTCCATGACTCTGCATCTGACTTGAGAACCTGAATTTTTTTATTTTCACATTATATAAAAATATCAGTGAAGGTTTAATCAAACTGATCATAAATAAAACAGTGCAGGTGAGCACAAAGGGTTTCATGACTGCTGTGCATAGGGTCACAAGAGAGAGGGCTTTAGTCATAGCAATTTTCCATCCTGGCCACAATTCAGATTTGTAACTTTCCTTGAAAGTTCAATGACAAAAATACTATTTGACTTGGGTTGTTTTCCAGGCAACAAAAATAAGTTTCCAAGCTTATTGGTTAAAACACAGGAGCCCATTAGGCAAGGTAAGTTCCTGAGAGCAGACAGTGTTTCTGATAAGCTCAAGGGCAGCTTAGCTCAGGTGCTGTTCAAGGCCTCATGAGTATTTCTGAGATCATAGAATGGTGGGGGAAGTTGTACCACCACTGCTGCTTTTACATGAACAAAGGAAGGAATTGGGAGCCCTGATTTCTTGACTCTGACCTTCCAGGTATCATACTGATTTACAGGTTGAAACTGACAGTGGAGGCTGGGGGGAAGAGGTGAGGCAAGGAGTGTGACAGGCTGACTGTGAGGGACAGCTCTCAGTGGGGTGGTAGGGTGGCAGCTGTCATTCCATATCACCCATTGATGTGTGGATTGGAGGATTATTTTTACTAGACTGGCTTTTGCTTGGCAAGTAATTAAGGAGTTTATTGTGATGCTCTTCAAGGTCACCAGAAGCTGTGCAGGAAGGACAATTTTAAACGGGTGGCAGATTCATCATGTCAGGAACTGCTCTTGGAGGAGTAACCCAAGGGACAATGTGTAACACAGTGGCTTGCTTGGGATGCAGAAATCACAACAGGGAAATGTGCAACATGATGCATGTTTTACTTTTATTTAAACTGTATAAAGACACGGGCCATGAGGCAAAGGTCATAGAATCCTAAAATGCTATGGCGTTGGAAGGGACCTTAAAGATCATCTGGTCCCAAGTCCTCTTCCACGGGGCAGAGACATCTCACTAGGCCAGGTTGCTCAAGGCCTTATTCAACACAGCTTTGAACACCGGCTGGGTTGGGACTTCACCTACAACCTCCCTGGGTAACTGTCCCAATGTCTCGCCACTCTCACAAAGAATTTCTTTCTAACATCTAACCTAAATTTCCCCTCTTTCAATTTATACCCATTAGTCCTTGTTCTATCACTACAGTTCCTGACAAAGAACCCCTCCCTGGCTTCCCTGTAGGCTGAGATGAATGGATGCTGTTCATGGGGTGGCCTTCACAGAGTATTCTGAGTTGGAAGGGATCCACAAGGATCGAGTCCAACTATTAGCCCTGCACAGGACATCCCCAGGAACCACACCATGCGCCTTCCTTGGACACAAGAGGTGCTGGCAGGCTAGGGAGCAGGACGATTGCTCCTCAGCTGCTCTGTTGTGCACATGGGAGCCGCACGAGCAGGCAGCAGGTAGATAAAGCTATTACATTAACTCTCCAGAGCAGCTCGGCCACCATCTGGTGCCGCAGGGAAGCGGGTGTGTGTGTGTGTGTGTCGCAGGCCAGGGCAGCTCCCCGAGGCGAGGGCGGCCCCGCGGCCGGGCCAGGCCGGGCCCCCGACGGAGCCTCCCGGCCTGCCCGCACCCCCTGCGCGCGCCCGCGGCGGG
>VZRF01010188.1:0-34909 GCA_013396875.1 Vireo altiloquus | reverse complement strand
GCAGCGAAGTAGGAGGGCCTTCAGGGAGGGGATGAGGTGATGGAGGAAGGGAGGGAGGAAAGGCCTTTCGTCTGAAAGAGGTAACTTCTGCTATGCTCCAGTGCTCTGAAAAATGACACAACGGTAATGCCCTGACAGGAATGCCTTTGGACATTTCCATCACTTGGCAGAAAGCATGATGTTATTATTTCAGATGTTCTTTGTGATTAAAATGTAAGAAGAGTACTTGCAATTTATGCCCGTGAGTTGTAATTTCTCCATTGGGGATCCAGTGTTTCTCGTCTTGCCCAGCTTCTCCTGGTGGGAGGATGTGTGATGCTGTCTGGAAATACATGTGAATCAAGGAGGCGTGTGTGACAGGTTTAGGGTGCCAACTCTTCATTTTTGTCTCTGGAGATATTCAAAGCCCACCTGGATGTGTTACTGAATATGTCTCTGGAGATATTCAAAGCCTACCTGGACATGTTATTGTGTAACCTGCTCTAGGTGACCCTGCTTTGGCAGAAGGGTTGTACTAGATGATATGCAGAGGTCCCTTCTGATCCCAGCAATTCAATAGTTCTATCTCTTAGGAGACAAGTGAAATGGGAAGTTGGCTGTCTGAATCAATGGCAGGTCACTCATGACTTCCGCTCTTGGATTTGAGTGGGAATATGTAATCTTTTCTCAGTCTCTGTGAGGTCTGTGAAACCTGCTAAACTGGGGTGGGCTTCTGCTGGGATTTTCTGGAAAATTGTTGTTCTTTTTGGGGTTTTTTTGCTGGGATCCAGGAGCTTACTAAAGAGTAAGCAGGTATTTCTAAGGGAAGAGAGATGTGGAGGTCAAAGGCTCTGAAGCTAGCATGGTTTTGTCATGAGGCAAGAAAAAAGCAGCCAACAAGCCTTATGCAGCTTGTCTTTCTTGTGTCCCATGCTGCAATTCAGCCCTGCAACAAAATAATGGTTGGTGTTGGCTGGACACTGGATTGCACCCAACCCCTCAATTTGTGCTGAATGGCTTGTCTGCCACGTGAAGAATCTGATCAGTCTGGCAATTATTTGCATAACTCCTGTGGATCTCTGTCTGGGATTTCAGAAAGCCTCATGGTAGCAACTTTTTCTGATGTCTGTGTGAACTCCTAAGAAATGTTGTTGTTTGGTTTGTATGCCCTTGGAAATTAAGGCATGAAAATGCTTTTCTGCTCTTGTTTTCCCCTCTACAGAGTTCTACACACTTCTTAATATCAGAAGTCAGTTTGGTAACTCTTGAATGTAATAATACATATTTTCATTGCTATTAGTGGTTTATGTATTTTGCTGTCTTACTGAAAAAGGCAATGCAGCACATTAAGTATATTACACATCAATAATATATACTAGGGGGGTGTCTTTACAGCAGTTGCTCAAACTGTAGGGTTTTGAGTATTTGTGTTAAGTTGGTCCTTGTGTGAACTAGACTGCAGTATCATAACCAAGTGGTGGGTCCTGGTTATTGAAAGGTGTCCTTGTTTTCCTTTGGAACTGGAGGAGAGGTCCTGTTCTGGCTCAGGCTACTGCAGCCACATGTCATTCTCTTCCCATTAAACTGTAGGAGAAATTGCCCTAGGTATGTGGAAGGGAGCATTTTGTGAAAGGTGTGGAAGGACAGCCAGCACTAGATTGCATTGGCTCATAGAAGGTAGTTTTCTAACCTCAGCTGTGGTTCCATAGCAGCGGAAATTGATCTTGTTGCTGCTGACAAGGGGAGGGTCTTGCTGCCTGTGCCTGTCAGCTGAGTTGTTCCTACAGACTGTCTCCCATCCAGTGTGTCTAATGATTTTTTTTTCTGATTATTTAATATGTTAATTGATGATTTGATTCACTAAACACAGTAGGAAACTTGGAGATGTGCTGGTTTTCTGCACAATTAGTGTGTTCCAATAGCTTACAGAGGGATCTGTGACCCCAGCAGTATCAGTATATAGAAAATATGTAATCAGGATGACACATGAAAGTCTTTACATGTGATCTTCTGGATTGGATCTCCCCAGAGCTGTATCTTATGAAGAATCAGGGCTGTCTATTATATCAACTGCTCTTGGCTGAGAAAGCACCATTAAAACTGTTTAGGAAACTTTTGGAGAGAGGGGTGTGTTCATGTGGGCTTTTCCTTTTGCATATTGTCTTGTCTGTAGTGATATGTCCTTTTAAAAACGAAATACTGTTTTGAGAGGTATATATAGTAATTCTTCAAGTTTTTCTTACTTACCTGTTTCTTTGCTGAATCCAGAGAAGAATAGTTTTATGTTGTTAGTGGCATCAGTGAAAAAGTATGCAGGTTTTTTCATCTATCTACTGTCTAACTTTTTCTGAATACAGAGTTTTATTGATTCCAGAGAAATGTTTTTCGTTAAGTAAAAAGGAAAGCTAAGAGAAGTGCATTTGTTTTGTAAAATGTGATTGTTACAAGTAAGACCAGAACATTCTGGAAAGAAAAGTCGCATATTTTGTCATTTTGACAAGCTCTAATTAGCCTGAAGTGAGAGATTTATTATAGGACTGAATAGAAAATAAGTGTTGTACAAAAGAAAGGCATTGTTAGAAGTCATGACCAGAAACATGTGAAAATAAGTTTGGATAAACCCCAGCATTTTCAAGGACTAATGTTGCAGAGCTGCTTGCTGTTTTTTCTCAGTGGGTGAACATTGTTACAACTGTTGCCTACAGCTGCAGATAGTATTTCCAGTTACAACTGGAATAGCTAGGTGTGTTCGTGTATCGTAAGAGGTACTAAGTGATTAACTAGTTTGGGTTTTTACAGGAACTTCTGATACTGAAATTTACTGCTTGGTTTAATTTATGCATGTTGCTTGAAATATGCCTTGATAGTCTGTCTTGGAAATGGGAAAGAAATCTTTTGTTTTGTATTGCAAATTGCTAAGAATGTACTGCATTTCCACATTTGAAAAATGTGCCTTATCACATGGGAGCTTAGGGCCGTGAGTAGGAAACCAGAAGATATCTGCCAGACTTACTGTAATGATCCTGTCTAGAAGATGTCCCTTGTTGAGGTCTAAAGATGGGCATTTGTCTGTTGATTGATTCCCTTTACACAAATAGTAATAGCCTGCCGCTTTATGCGTGAACTTACACCTCTATCTACACTTTCTTGTGCATTATCCCGTTAATGATGACGAAGACTTGTATAACTGCTTGGAGAAAGAATCTTTCACATTTTTTCTCCATAAACACAGTCTTTTGCTGAAATAAGATAAATCACTTCTGCCCTGCAGCCTTTTAGTACATTAATTTGTTTTTCTTTTTCTGTCCATTTCCTCCTCAGACTGTTCCTGTTCTTTCCATCTTTGCATATCTGAAATACTACCGAGAAAGACAGAGAAATTAATTATATATTTGCTCATTTCAAAAGTAGGATGGGAGGGAGGGAGAGGCAAGTACAATTATGACATCACTGTGTCAAAAATAATGTAAAGGCATGAGGAGAAGGGAAACTCTTGTAATTAGGAGAGTGACTTAAAATCTGACTGAACTTTCAGGAAGGGAAAAATGCTGAATTTTTAAGGATTAACCATCAACTGGTGTAAAAAAGAATGTGACTTTATGCCCATTATTTTCATAATACAAGAATAGGAGAGCTGTCAGTGTTTGAAGAGGAAAACTTGAAATTGTTAAAAGGAGGAAGGACTAGGTACAGCTATCACATGGAGCTTGTTACCAGAGGAGATTGAATTTAGAAGCATAGCAGAATTTTAAGAAGGATGATAGTAATATCCAGTTTTTCAATAAAAACAAGAAATACACCAGCAACTGTAAACAGTAGTTTCTATTCTTCCTGAGCCTGTGGTTTAAATAAAATCTTACTGATGCGAAGTAGGAAGAAATCTTGCCCATGGCTGTGTTGTTTTTAATTGCCTGCTTAAGAATTTTCTTCATTTGTGTCTGGAGCAGCTGGAACTCGTCGTGGCAGAGGATAATCCATTCAGTCCAAAAACCTACTGAGAGCTCCTCTCTCCTTAGTCTTGCTGAAACATCATGGTAACTGTTTTCACCTGCAGACACAAATGAGACTACATTGTAGCGATAGTCAGGGCTATACTTTGTTTCTTTAAAACCCAGTTTCTGTGAAACTCGTGTTTCTCAGACTTGAGAGGTCGGTAGCATCCTGTGTCTTCTGGCTAACCCTGTATCTTCATGTACAACTCCCAATAGCAAGAATGATTTTATAACAGGATAGAAGGTTTAATGATGCTATAAAATTTCTGTTCAGGTTTGGGTAGTCACGCTATTTTACAAGCTCTTGAGGATAGATTTAAATGGTAATATGTTTTTACTCTTTCCTTTGGTGACATATGTCTATTTGTTCTCTATGATTAAGAGTTTTTTGTTACCACATTTAAATCATTTGACTCAATTACCTAATCCCTGTGTAAGCTGTACAGACACAATGTATCTTTGTGCTTCCATACTAGCCAGAACACACCCAGGATTTCAAATCTGCTGTTGCTGGTCCAGCTAATGGGTCCAACATTCAGGCTTCTCCAGTGTAGGTTATCATTGTTACATCCAAAATTTCTGGGTATTGTTCCCTCAAAAGAATTGACCAGGAGGATATGTTAAATTTTCTCTGTCATTTTTTAAATAACTTTTTAAGCGTTCAGCTTTCATTAAGCTGTGAATTTTCACTGTAACTCTCAGATTCTCAGATGTTTATATAGGCCTTTTGTATTTTGTAGAAATAGCTTTCTCGAAATGAATAATAGGAGTTGAGTCCTAATCTTCAGAGAATCTTCTCATCTTTGTTCCATAAGTATTTAATAGGCATTATTTACTGGCAGTAATGTCTTTAGAGCTGTACATGGCAACTAGGATCACACACCTTGTATTGCATGTTTTTCCCCTAGTAATCATGTTGTGGAGGAATCTGTTATTTGTTTCTATTTAATAGGTAGAATTATTGTTCTTTTCACCTATGCTCTGTGATGGCTATTTGACTGGGCCCAGTGTTGCTCATCTTTTCTTCTTACAGCTTTATGAATGGAAGACTTTGCTGTGCTGCTGTTGAAGTGGGATAAGACAATAAATCATGGGGAAGAAGTCGTACTTGACTGAAGAGTAATGTCGTTGCAGAAGTATCTCTTTTTGTTTGCTGTAGGAGATAAACTAGCCTTTTGAGGTTTTTTTTCATACATCCACTTACTGTGGAACAAGGTAGAGAAATGAGTGTGAAGTATTTACCAGGTGAGCTCTTTTCTTCGATCACAAAATCTGTAACAGATTTATTGTCGCGACTTGTGGAATGTGCTGCTATGGGGTTTGTTGTGTTGGGTTTTTTTTTGTGCTTGAGGAATAAGTAACAGAATGGAGTAAATTAGCTTCATTGCTCTGTAACTGTTTAAGTTCTTCCTTTGTAAACGTTTACTGCTTGTATCATGAAGTGTGATTTTTTTTTTTTTCCTGACTTTTCTTCCTGTCTTATATTTTGTTAGGTTATTTTGTCTTCCTCACCATACTGTATGACAGGATTTGGGATCAGGAAGAGAATGCTGTGGGCAACCCACAGTGGTGACTACTAAAATGTGTTCCCTATAATAGTTCACATTATGTGTATTCCATAGAGGAAAAGAATTAAGTTACTTTTGATACATAAAAGGTTTATGTTTATTTCAGAATTAAGTTAAATTTTTAGTGTGATGCAAGAAGTAGATATGGAAGTTTGCAGTAAGGACCATTAGGCAGTCTTTACATTGTCCAGTAGTGAAAATGTGTACAAAGTATAACATATGATCAGGCATGAAGGTGTTTGTAATTTAAAATTGAAGGATTTTTAAGAAGACATTGGATTTTTGTAGTGAGTTTCTCGTTATGCCTCTGTAGCATAGATAAAGCTTTTGGAGGTGTGTATACTTAAAGTGTCTATTTCCAAATGTAGGATTGAAGATTTTTGTGTAGCTGCAATACATTTTTTCTTATATCTCTTCATCCGTTTCAAAAACAAAAAAGTTTTCAAATATATGAACTCAAATAACTCAAATAAACTTCTTCAAGCTTATGTATGTTTTCTGGGTTTACAACTCATGTCTTTTCAGAAGTCTTTTTACATTTTTGAAATTCCTTCTAACAACCTTTTAAAACATTTGCTTGTAGTTGTATATTCCAAACCTTTAGGTTTTATTGTGACTTGGTTTTATTTAAATTGTTCTCAGTAATGGACTGAATATAGACATGAAACCAGATATTTCTAGTTATAGTGTTCAGAGTAATTTTTCTTGGGTTTGGGCAGATTTTTCCTTACTTATGTAAGGCTGTTAAACACTTTCCATAATTACATTAGCTACAGTTAGTTTTGACTACTAGAGTGTTTAACTTTAGGTTGCTTTTCTCTGCCTGCTGCATTGGGGTTAGCTTTTAGTTAGATCTGTTGTAGGGAAATGAGAAAGGGAAGTCAGGGAACTACAACTGTGATTCAGGTATATTGTTTAGATACAGATTGTCTAAAACTGCTATTAGCTATATCCTCAAACCTATTTGTATTGTGTATCTATAGGCACATGTGCTGTTTTCTTTTCCTGCCCCAGTTCCTTTCCTAAAAACATGTACAGTTCTATATTGCTTTTGGGTACAGTTTTTTAAATTTTCATTTAAAGGATGAAACAGTCTGTATTTTCCTACAGTGTTCCAAATATAGAGATAGATGGGTGATTGACATGACTTTCCTACACTTTTGACTTCTGTAAAGGGATGCTTAGAATTCTATATTAAGTGTTTAGCCATGAGACGGTGTTGGCTGTGTCTGATAACCTGGAAACATGCTTTGTTCATATGCCCAGAAGGTATTATGATAAGGTCAATAGTGACCTTAGAGCATTTACATACCACTGATTTACTAGAAGTCAGTGAATTCATCTACCATTGTTAAATGCTTTCCTGACCTGGAGTCCCCTGTGAAGGTAGAACTGGAAGGTGTTGGTCTCTTGTGCCACTCTTCTCCATGCCTGGTAATTGCTCCAGGGAAATGGGGCAGCTGAAGGTAGTAGTTCTCAGGGAGGGTATTTCAAAGATGGCACTGCCATTTCCTCATTCAGAAGTGTTCTGCAAAGCTAATTTTGCTGCATTTGAATTTGGTCATTGTTAAATATGTAAAACTAGGGTTTACATCTGTTAGACAAAAGGTGATAAACTAGTGTGTATAATACATTAGATTTACCTTTCCTGGAAAAGAGTATGAATTTATCAGACTATGCTTATAAGTTTTTTTTTTAATGTGTGTAGTGCACTGAACAATTTACATGAGCAGCACATGCCTAGAAGACTTCTGATAACTCTACTATTACAGTCTAAATTCAGTTGTTTCTTGTTGCTAGGAACCCAAGTTAATTTTAGAATTGGTTAAAAGGAGTAGGTAGGGGCTCTTAAAGATAGCTCTGTAAAACTGTGTCTAACCAAAACTTTTAATGATGGTTTCCAAAAAGGTGAATTATCAAATAGATTTATATTAATTAAGCCACTTGATCGGTTTTTCCTTTTGTCTTTTTTTTTTTTTTTAAATTGGGTTTTGTTTAGCAACACTGAATCTGATACTGTATTTTGACTTTTGAAAGAAGAATGGTGGATTTAGTTGCTTTAAAGGCTTGAATGTGGTAGTAGAGTTTTTTAATTTGTTTTATTCAAATAAATATGCTTTCAGAGTAGCTTAGTTTTTATTTAGTGGCAGTTCTTGGTTCCATCAGGCATAAGTGGCTTTTGGGTTTCCCTGGCTTGCAAAGGGGACAGTCTGCTGCATTTTCTGCCACTGATGTAACACCAACACTGTGTGAAACTAATTGACTAATCCCAACTAGTAACAAAGTAATTTGTAGATAACAAAAAGTGTTTGCCTTTGTTTTCATTTTTAAGAGTGTGTGGTAATGCTGTTAACTTAGTAGAATGTTACTTACTTTCAAGTTATCAGAAATGTCATTGAAGCTTGGCCAAGTTTTTTAAGTTTGATGTTCTCTCGGCTCCCATCAGGAACTCGAAGATCTGTGTAATCCCAGGAATGAGAAGTGTATTTTTAGTCTTTTCTATTAATTACAGAACAAAGTATTTAAGAGTTGCCTTCAGTGGATGAACACACTGAATGTGTGAGTGGAGGGAGGTGGACGGTGGGCTTTGTTTAAAACTTTCTCTTTTAGAAGCAAGGTGTATTGCATACTTATGCCCTTGCAGAGTTTGGCTCTAGAAATTTTGTTGCACGGGGCTGCACATTTTGCAGTCACTAAAATGTATTACTTTTATTCTGTGGCTGAACTATATATGGAGTTGGAGGAGTATTTCCAACTGATTTAGTTTGCACAACTGATCTGTAGAAGCTCTTCATCTATAGAGATGCAGGAATGCATAGTGATGTGCTAATGGGCATCTCTGGCTCTAGGAAGAGGGCAGTGGAAGTAAATTCAGCTTGAAAAGCACATGAACACTTAGGTTTTTGAATACTCAAAATTTCTAGTCCCACTTTGGGTTATGTTTTCTTGTACTTCTGTATTTTTATGATTTGAATTTCAGTGTAAATTTTGGCATTTTAGAACAATAGGAATTCAGGTGGTGATGAATGTCAATATTTTAATCATGACCAGATGATTTTTAAGTTAGGATAAGCTTTTATTAAGCGCAGAAGAATTAAAATACTACTTAAAGTTTTCTTGTGGGTTTGAGGTTTTAGAACCTTGTTAAGATAAAATACAAGCTTTAAACTTGCATGAGAATAAAGGCTTCTCGCTTTTAACCTGGAGCAGCAGTTGGAAGCTCTGTAATAAATTAAGTAATGGTATCTGTTCTTACTAAATATAATTTTGTGAAGTAAAGGGAAAAAAAAGCTCCAACAAACAACAAACCCCAGTTTGACAGGATGGGTTATGAAAAGCAAAGGGTATCATTTGAAAATATCTATAGAAGGTGCTGGTGAAAATTTTTTGTGTGATGCAAGAAGCTATTGTTTTTAGGCTGGTATAATAAGCTTCAGAAAAAGTAGAGAGAATCATGAAAAGGAGGTCTCTGCCATTTATTCAAACAACAAACAATATGAAAAAGGAGGGAAGGGAGGGAGAAGACTGGCCAAGTCATGTCAATCTTTTGTAGATGATATTCACCAAACTATTTTAATCCACCACAGTCTTAAATCCTGTTACTAAACAAATATCAACAACCACTAAATCTAAATACTGTCTGAAAGACTGTCTAGGCTTAATCCCAGACGGCAGCTAAGTACCACAGAGCTGTGTGCTCAGTCCACACACCTCCACCCCTGGTGAGATGGGGAGAAGAATTAGAGAAAGAAAAAAAGGTTAAAACCCAGAGGTTGAAAAAAAAAATCCCAACAGTTTAATGGTTGAATATTATTACTACTACTGCTGTTAACAGTGGTAAAAACAGTAACAGTTTTTACCTAACTTTTTTTTAACTAACAGTAGGAGAGAGAGAAATAAAACCCCAAAAAGGGCAAGTGATTCACAGAACAAATTCTCACCACCCGCTCACCAATGTCCATCCTGTCCACATGCAGTGAGTTGGGCTCTACCAGGTGACTCGCTCTGTTTTATATACTGGGCATGATGTTCTAGGTGTGGAATGACAGGATCATAGAATGATTTGGGTTGAAAAGGACCCAAAAAATCGTCCGCTTCCACCACCTCATCACCCCCGCTGTGGGCAGGGGTGCCTTCCACTAGACCTAGTTGCTCAGAGCCCTATCTAGCCTGACCTTGAAAGCTTCCAGGGATGGAGCATCCACAGCTCCCCTTGATAGCCTCTTCCAGTGTCTCACCACCCTCACAACAAAGAATTTTTTCCAAATGTTCTGTCTAAACCTACACTCTGAGACTAAGCCTGTTACCTTAGTCCTATCACTACATGCCCTTTTAAAAATAAAGAATAACCCTTTGGCTAGTTCAGGTCAACTCTCCTGGTTATGCTTTCTCCCACGCTCTTGTGCACCTGCTCACTGGCAGAGCATGAGACGCTAAAATGTTTTTGGTTTGAAGCAGGCACTAGCTAGCAACAACCAAAGCATAAGTGTGTTATCAACATTATTCTCTTACTAGATCAAAAGCACAGCAGTATACTGGCTGCTAGGAAGAAAGATAACTCTATCTCAGCCAGTACTGTACAAGGACACACTTGAGCTGAATTTAAGTTTGCTTACACATAATAAACGTAGTGTAATTTATACTGAACATGGAAGGCCTGGATCTGCAAAAATTTGTGAAGAAGTGTTCTGAGAGTAACTTTGAGAAGCAGTTTTAGAAGTTTACAGAAGCTGCCTGCAAACTTGTACCAAAGGTCTGCAAGGAACTGCTGACTAAATGCACAAAAAGATGTCATATTGTCTTCAGTTTTACAAAACTATGAAAAAAAAAAAGATACTGAACTATTCCTGCAACTTGTTTACAGGTTATGAAGTCATAGGTTGAGTGGAAAGATTACCAGGAATTGAGTGGAAACCTTCACTTGTGCCGCATCAGTAAAAGAAAAGTTTGCTAGAGGACAGCAAATATGATCATGTTATACATTGATGTCTTGTTCTCATTTGAATAAACTTTGCATTTCTGATTGCTTAATCTTTCTTAAGTATGAGAACTGGAGGGGGTTCGTGTGGGCAATGGAAGGGACCAGCAGGTGCTAGAAAACCTCACAGAAATTTTGAAAATGGGTAGGTTATTATTGTTTCATTTTGAGGTTGATTTTTTTTTTGCACTTTAGAAGGGATATTGCTGTGTGAATATATGACAAAATTTTTACTTTATAACATATGAATGAAAACATTTTCCCTATTCTCCATGTAAGACTTTTACTGAAAAAGTTGTGGTTTCTTTTAATCTTCTTAAATATTTTTGCTTTTTTTGGAGATTCCTCAATCTCCTTACCACTTAGAATACTTCCAGTAAGCTCAGCACTTCGATATGAAGTACCCTAGTGGATCAGATGGGTGGTTCATCAAGCCCAGCAGCTAGAGGCTATTTAGGAGAAGCACGTCAGCCTCGTCTCTGTCCAAAGTCTTTTTCTTCACCCACTGTCCAGAATTGTATCTAGGATGTTAGAAGTACAACTTTGCCTAGTCCTAGCCATTTATAGATCAATTGTGTGTGCATTTATTGAATACCTTTGTGACCAAGCTTACACTGTCTGCCTCTTGCGGATACAAGATTTAGAAGTTCCTTGCTTTCTGCATACAAAAGTACATTACCACTTTCATCTCTCTGTAACCTGTGCCTTAAGAGACTACTCCTAGCTTTAGTCTTGCAGAATTTGATCAATAACAGTTTTCACTCATTTTGTCCTTCATGGATATAAAGTGCAACCAAGTCCATCCTCAGTCCTCTCTTTAAAAGTGAGCAGTCTTTACCTGCTTGATATCCTCATTCTCTTTGTCTTCTTAGTTGTCCTTCTCTTAACCTTCTCTATTTCCACTGCATCTTTTTTTGAGGTGTGAAGACTTGTGCCATAGTACTTGAGATGTGGTTATACCAAAGTTTTATTTATAGTTTGAAAAGGATACTTGCTTTTAAATTTCAACAGCTTTTTTTGTCATTGCAGGTGCATGTTTAGGCAATGAGGGTTTTAGAAAGCTGTGTCAACTTAAGGATCTCTTGAGCTGTAACTTCTGGTTCCAGATTCAGCATTGTAAAGCTATAACTAAGATTGGACTGAACCAGATGACCTGCCTCCTGCAGAAAACCTGAACTCCTGTGGCTGGTTCTTGAGGAGAGGCCTGAATTGCATTATTTTGTTTGCCATTGCGTGGACAGTCCTTTATTTTAGTAAGCACCATACTTTCACTTAATTGTGCATGTACGTGGATGTGCAGCACGTGCGCCTATTCATGCTCTGAAAAGCATCATAGTGGGAGATTGCAATGCAGTTTTCTCATTTTTGTTTAGGTCAAGGTGAATCAAGAGGTCTTGATGCTCTAGATGTGCATTTGGGACCACAGGGGTGCATCTGTAACAAGGATTTCAGTTGATATAGAAAATGGACTTGGGACACATACCTTCTGATCATCACTTACTTGCTTTTGCTTAGTTTATTGTTAATGTAGCCGGGGAGCACACCAAATTCCTTTTGTATTAAATGTAGCTGGAGGGTATATTCAAGATAGGGGCATGATGCACTCTGGCAAAGGGTGTTTAGACTGTGGTGCTAGATCCCCCCAGTGCCCTGCAAAACATATGGTATGAACATCTGATCCCCAGCACCACCTGCTTTGCTCTGCAGACCCCTCTGTGCTACTTGCTGCCACAGGCACAGCTGAGGGACCTGGGCTAAGCACTAAAGTGCTGTACATCCGAGCAATATGCCATGAAAGATGCTATTCAAGGGCAGTTGTGAACAGGAACCAGCCATATACCAGTTGTCTTAGGGTTTCTGTCCATAGTGAGGTCTGAAAAAAAGGCACAGAAGGGATTACCAGGACATTTTCTGTTACATCCTAGTACTGCCTGATGCTTGAGAATGAAGATGTTGGTCATGGATTATGCCATGGCTCATGACACAATCTACCTTGACCGCAAATGCTAGATTGTAGGAGTTCCTTCCCCTCTCCATCACAAAAAGAAAGACTGTTGTGGTACCCCAACAACAAAACCAGAATAAATGAATAAAAAGATTTTAGACCGTGGAGCAATTGCTCATCACATTAATATCAATTTCAGAGGAGATTACAGCTCATCCTGCTTGATTTTGCACTAAAGTAAATGGAAAAATTACAAATCTAATGGAATCATTCTGGGAATGTATAGTGCCTTGACTAAAAGTAGTAGCAAACAGTGGAGGACAGATGCTGAAGTGCTTCTAGTCTCTGTTCCCAAATTAGTGTGATAAAGCGGGTTAACATGATGATGAATCCTGGAGCTGAGTGTGGGGTGACCTGAGGTTGGCTGGTGGCAGGGTATTAGGATGGGAGAGGCTTTGTGCAATATTGCCAGTATTGACCATTTTGTGAAGGTAAGTCATAAGTTTCTCTGAATTTAATAAACTGCTTTGTAGAGTATGAAAAATGATTTGGATAAAGTTTAACACAAGAAAGGTAACGTGCTTAAGACGGGTGATGATAGTGTACCTAAACAAATCTTCTGGGATCAGTTTTGGGACTGTCTGGTTAGTTTTTCCCATCCATTAAAGTTATTAATTCCTGGTCATAACACAGAAATAAACACTGCTTTTGGGAGACTTCATTGCTTCATCAGAGTGTGATTATCGTCTATCTGGAGATGTATGTCGTGCTGCAAGATTAAGAGGTGTGGAGCGAAACAACTGGGGTAAAAGTGGCACAAAGTGAATGTGCTTTTGCTGTAGACTAGGAGATCGTAAACTGTAAATGACAGGCATAAAACCTTCATATTCTAGCCAGTCACAAAGTAAGTGTGTGCAAGGTGAAGTGCCAAGAAGAAAAATGAGTGCTATTTCAGAATTACTGTTATTTGGCAATGAGTGCTCCTGTGGAAAGAGATCTGGAGCTTCTCTGGGATATTTCACGTCCTGGTTGATAGTGTTGGCAAAGCAGATACTCTTAACAGACTGAAACAGGTAGAAATAGTTCTTGTACAGGTGTGTTTGTACAAGCCCCAAAGGAGACAATAGAGTACTAAATGACTGAACACATGCAATCTTTAAAAAAGTCTATATATATTGACAGCAAGGTGCTAGTGCAGCTTTTTGGGTGAACAACAGAGACAGACCACCTAATAACATAAAAATGAAATGTTTTCAGTTTATTGAAAATTTTCTAGGGGATTTACAACAGCGTGTATTAGATATGACTAGGAGGTGCTTCCTTCCAAATATCTTTCTCTGTGGATAAATTAGTAAGTTGAGAGCTCATCCACTCTTAAAAATGATAGAATGACTGGCATGGTACAGCTGAGGTAACTTGCTGGTAAATATCAAGATACCAGTGCATCTGTTGGCATTATAATGGGACACTTTGTTATGAATTCAGCTGCTTTAGTAACATGTATCCTCTTCTGCTCTGACAATGATGTCTCTAGAGGCAATATGTAGCATAAACTTCCCAATGCTACCATGGTGAGATGCTATTGAAAACCTTTTGCGAAGTCAGTGGTATGATGCCTTTGATTACACTGGCAGTTAAAGCTTCTGAAAGCAAATAAAGATAAGATGTTTTAAGCAGAGCTTATTAATGTAAAATAATGCCCTTTGAAATCTGCTTAAAAGGATATTAACACCCCACCCCCAAAAGAGACTGGGCATGCCTTGAAGGGAAGTAAAAAGCTAAGTGTTCCTCTAACTGGAGAAACCACAGAAAAACTTGTTTTGAATATAAAGGGAAATTTTAGAGATCAGCTTGCAAAATGAAACATCAGCAAAAACCCACCAAATCACAATGTGACAAGGCTGGAGATTGCCGGTTATTAGAGAAGTAATGACAGCAATGTGGGCAGCAGTAGTAACTTCTTTAGAGAAGGTGCTTCAGTATGGATAGCTAACAATTTCAGCTAGGCTGTAAATGTGAGCTGTAATTTAGTGATTCAGATTGGAAGGGCTTTTTGGTGTTTGATGAATCGGGAACCAAAAAGTCACATCCTGTTTGCTGTATGATGGACATTAAATGTACTATTTGTATTTTGAAGCTAAATATTATACACAGCTCAGTGACATGTCTGAGTGTTGTTTATTTCTCCCCTCCTCATTTCTTTGTGGACTGTCAGTAATATCTGTGAACTCTGTTTTTCTAAAACACTGTGTTTGATTGGTGCTTGCACAGAAATTACCTACATATCTAGCTTGGGATGTTTTTGAGTTTGGTAGCTTTTTATGTAGGGGCAAGAGTCGATTAATTTGGATTTTAATTCAAAGCTGGAACTTACAGGCAGAAATGGGAAACTTGATTTGGGTAATACTGCTTTCTGTTCTCAAAGTCTGTTACATTGTAGATGTTTACAGAGATGATGAGATCTGGTTGTAAGATATGTGTCATATGAAGGACTTGGGAGTTGCCCTGGTAATTTAGATAATACAACAAAATGAGTTGGTAGCAGCTAGGAATCATTCACATTCATAAAATGTATTTAATTAAATTGTATGTTATGTTTAGTATTTAAGAATTTGCTGTAGAAATATTGTGGGGACTGTGCATGTTTAATGTCCATTTGACAGTGTGATAACACTGTAATTAAGGTAACAGACAAGACAATAGAGAGGGCTGGCAAAGCTGAAATAAATCTGTACGATTAAGTAAAACAAAAGTTGTGTAACAGTGGTAGATACAAGATTAAGTAAAATGAAAGTGGTGTTACAGTAGATACAATGAAAATAAAAGACTGGTCATAAATAAATCCACTGGTTTGTGCATAAATAAAACTTTGAAACAAAATTAAATGACGTGCATTTGGTGTTGTGGAGAAAGTAACATCAGTCAGCAGTTACTGCTGTTTTTTCCTTGGAGGATGAGCGGCAGGACTATCTGTGTAGTGCCCTAGGACCATGACAAACAATTTGTCTGAGTAGGAACATCCCCTTAGTTGACACCAATGGAGACACCAAGCCAGGAGTTTTCTTTGCTTTGGGATTTTTTCCTTAAAGTTTGCTACAGGCATTATTTGGTGATTTATTTTTCACCTCATTGAGCTCTGTGAGTGCAGGAAAGCCTCAGAGTTGCCAGGACTGGAACCTGTAGCACAGAAGGTAATTTCCTGGACTACAGTAATTCTTTCTGGTAAATTCTGCTTCTGGATTTGCAGCCTTCTGCTTCTCCTAAACATATTTCTTTTTATATATGTAAATTGAGTTTGTATTATTTAAGAGAGAGTGAAGAAAGTAGTATTTTTCACAATTTTAATTTTTGACTATGAGTTGACAGAGGCACGGTGAAGGTCAGTCATGTCCAGGTGTCTCTAGATGAGGTAATATTCACATTAGTCACTCACAATGTATAGGAAAATCATGGCTATTTTGTTGCCTTTCTCCTGTCTTAAAATTAAGAGCCAGACACAGTTAAGGGAAAAAGGGGGGTTTTATTTTGGTATTTATTTAAGGATCCTTAAAGGTGCACCACTTCGCTGAGGTGGAATGTGCTGAAATGCACACACATGATAGATCATGTATACAATTTATAGGCCTTGCAAATTAGTTTATCTATCAAAGACTCCCCAATGAGAGGCTTGAATGATCCCCCCCATCCTGAGGAACTCTCCCTTGGATGGGCTTATCTTAGTTTACAGGATGTGTTCTAGAAGGGACTTTGGTTTTTCAGGGTAGCGTAGGGCTTTCTGGCTTCCAGCTACGAGGTCTCCAGAATGTTTGGTCTCCAGAATGTTTGGTCTCCTGGTTTAACACAATATTAGGACTATGCTAAGTTGTCAGACTTAAGGAATTACAAGTATACATGCTAAAAGCACTGAGGATACATAAAAGCTATATAAAAGGGTATGGTATATAAAAGGTATATTTAAAAAAAGGCAAAAAATCATCATGGCATCAATTTCACAAGTGTGTATTATAATCTTCTAAGGCATGAGTAGCTTCTATTGCAGTGGCCATCCTCAGCAAGACTGTAGTAGGTGTGGAATTGTAGTATATTTTTATATTCACCGAAGAACATGTTCTGTTGATGCACTTAAAAAAGCTAATTGCTTGACTGATGGTCCATTGCTAGATCTAACATAACACATTTGTGCTCCTGAAGATGTGGCAAGTACAAGGGATGTAACATGAGCAAGCCATGAGCCGAGGTTAGGTCTGCTAAAGTGTCAGTAGCCTGGTCCTGCTCGAAATAGTTTTCTGGGTTTGGGCTGACAAGGCTTAAACTGTATGACAGTCATAATGTAACACTTCTGGGTAGGGTCCTTCTACTGTTTTGGGGGTGGAACGAGAAGGATCATCGTGGAAATGATGACCCTCTCTTCTCCATAGCCCAATTCAGAGCCTGAGTGTAAATTTTTAACTATCATGGCTCAAAGCCATTTCTAGGATTTCACGAAGCTTTTGCATGAGATATGTGAGTACAATGTCTTTTGGGGCAGGCAGACTTCAGTTATGTGGAGGGGTGCGGAAGAATGTGGTCCAGCTCTATTTCTTGAGTCACTTGGGAGAATGCAAAGGAGTTTGTCACATGTCAGCCACTGCTGTATTCCAGACTGTCGTTTAGACACCAGCGCATATTTCACACTGATAACTTGTTTCTGAAAAGTAGTAGGAAGATGAAAGGGTTGTGGGTTTAGTACTCTGATTGATCACTGCTTCAAAATTGTGGTGGTTTGGAGAAGTTTGGCAGGTAGAAAATGTTCTCTTTGCTTAGAGTTAAGGATCTAAGTACACTTGGTATTTGCAATGAGTTAAAATTGCTACCTAGGCTAGGGGTTAATTAAAATGTTTGATTTAGCCCCTTGCTTTCACTGCTCTTCCTGAACCTTTTTGTGCACCACTAGCTGCCATAAGAACTTTTACAATAGAGGATATTTATATTATATGTCTGCAGATCAGATCACTATGCTTGCCTCCTTCTGTTTGTCAAATGTTCATCAGATGACTAGGAAGAAAGGGAATGGTGAGTTGATGTTTTTCACTTGACTAGAGTGAGAATATTGTAATGTCTGTGTGTTTAAGGTAGTTGTAAAGTGTTGGTGTTACACATTTTTCTGTTGTACTGCTGTATTGGCAGCAGTATTTTTTATGCAGCAGTATTTTCTGGTCAGTAGGGTATTAGCCAGATATCATGTGCTGTATGACAGAACATAGTTACCCAAATAATAGCTTTTTCAAATAACTTCTCCATTAGTTTTGAGCCTCACAGAATCATAGAATATGCTGAGTTAGAAGGGACCTGTCAGGATCATCAAGTCCAACTCCTGGCCCTGAACAGGAGTCACAGCATGAGACTGGGTCTGAGAGTGTTGTCCCAACACATCTTGAACTCACACAGGCTTGGTGCTGTGACTGCTTCTGTGGGGAGCCCTACAAAAGTGGAACAACTTTTCAGAAAAAAAGTGCTGCTTGTGATCTGAATTCTAATCATGTGAGGAGAGGCACTAGAAATTATGGAAATGCCAAGTGAAGAATTGTTGTATCATCTTTACTACTGCTTTTAAGGTATCTGAAGATAATCTTCTTGAATCACTTGTTACTTCTTCAACTTACAATGCTGTTTCATGTTTATGTAGACATGCTTACATGTCAAATTTTGATACCAGCCTTAGAAAGTGCACCAGATATTAGGGTCATTGCACTGAAACATTCTCAAGCTCTTGGGCTTTAGCATTTGTAGCTTGGTCTTGCTTTATATGCTAGACAAGGTTTATGCCAGCCTAATTGGTTGCTGGCATTCCTGAATTTCCCAGCTGCTGTATTCAGCTGTATACTGGAAAAATATAATGGAATACTGTTTCCAGAGAGCAAGAGGCAGTTGTAAAGATGTAAGTGCTCTATCTGGCACTTCAGTAACATGTAAGCTTTTGGTAACACAAAGAATTTTTAGGAACAAATTGTATGAGTACATTGCCAGTTTAAACACTGTAGTGAACATTTTCTGTTTAAGCTCAGAGTATTTGGAAGATGGACATAGTATGTGGGTTTTTGTGTTTTTTATTCAGCCATGACTTTCTTGGCCAGGGAAGGGATGAAATCTGGCAGAGAGATGGAAGATTTATTGTAATTCTTTTGTTACAGCATGCTGGCTTACTGTGTTTGTTAGAGTGTGGGGTATTTTTGTTCATTCATCAGCCTGCTTTGATCTCTTTTCATTTGTTATGGCAAAGGTGGAACCTTTTTTAAATATTACTTGTTCTCTGTCAAAAGTGACAGAGCACAGAAACAGGTAGTAGGGCTTATATAATGGTTCTGTGACTAATAATACAGTGTCGCAGGTTTCAACTGTGAATAGTGGTTTTCTTCAAAATTTTGGTAATGAACTAAGTATTACTGTAATATTTTATAAAATATGTTTTACTAAACTAATTTTTTTTGTACACTGTTTTTCTCTTGATTCTGAATTTACAGCTGGGCCAAAAAGCAGCAGAAGATTATACCAATGTAAGCTTAAATTCCCTGTTCCCAGAGCTTTGGTGTCCTTGTAATCTGGTCTCGGTACACTCTTTGCAGAAGAGGCAGGAGCGGCGTTGCTACAGGAAGGCAGCAGCTTCTGTTGCTACTTTGCTGAAGGACAAGATAGCTCATTGAAACAGTTCTACAACAGTGTTCTCGCACAAAATTAAGTCTTGAGAGGTTATTAAACGCTGAAATATTAATGGAGAGGGATATTGAGTGTGGCTAGAATGGTGCTTAGGAAGCACAAATGGAAGGGTTTGTTCAGAAAAAGCATGGGTCAGGGAAATAAAAACAAGAGAATGCCAGAGGACAGAAACCAAGTGAGGCAAAAGGGGAGGCTTTTTCCTTAGAATGTTGAAAAACTGCTTAACCTTCTTTAGCATGAGAGTGACTGCTGTGCTCTGGGCCAGAAGTGTGGAGGCTGTAAATGCGTGTATAATGTGTGTTGCCAATGAGGCGAGTGCCGCAGATGTGAAAGTGATGCTGCCCAGGGCTGCAAGCTGCTCTGCGAGTTCCCTGAGTACTCTGCCTCGCCTGAGCTGCAGCTAGGCTCTTCCTCCACACGCCATGCGACAGTACAGGGATTTGCTGTTATCTTCCATGACACTTCCCTGTTGACTCCCTTCTTACTGAGTCTTAACTACATGTGAATGTTTAGGCAGACTTTGTAATAAAATAAATATTAATGTTATACATTTGTTACTCTCGCTGTTAGCTGAGTTAATTTGCGATATCACTCGAGGTCTTTCTTTCTTTCTGTCCCTCTGCAGGCCCTAGAAAGCTTGGACTGTAAAAACCGGTTTTGTTTTTGGAAAACTGTCAAACTGTGACTGAAGTGCCTAAAACAAAAAGTTGAAACAATCAGTGGAGCAGAAAACTAAAGGGGATTTATGGGGCCAATAGCTTTAGAAAAGAAGAGAAAGTGCGAGGCAGAGAAGGCCCAGACTGAAGCATGTGTGCTGACTGTGCTGTATTTCACCTGGAGCAGATGCCCAGCAGCAGCAGCATATGAGCAACTGCTCCAGGACGATCACTCATGCTTTGGGAGCTGCATGTAGTCCTAGGGAGCAGCTCATGGCTGGTGGAGCAAGGGATTGCTTCTCCATAGTATGGACCCTCATTACAGGAGGGTGTGAGGGGAGAAGTTACTTTGAACTTGTGTTCTTTAGAAACCTCAGTTCTTGGTACTTTAGGACAAATCATGGATGTGAAATCATTGTGACACTTGGATCTTGATCCTTTTGTGTCAGTGCGTGGCTATCCTGCTCTTCCAGTTACTCTTCTGTACTGTGCATAGGAAATAAGACATACGAAAATTACAGTGCACTTCATATTTTAGAAGAAAAATCTTTATTCCTACTGAAAGTTTACTGGTTTTATTTTACTCTATGGGGACTTGCTTCCTTTGGGTCTTTCGCTGGAGAAGTCAATGCAAAAACACCTTATTTCAAGCTCAGTAGTCTGTGTAAGTAGCTCTTTCTAAAATAATGGTTTGTGTTGTTCCAGGCAGCTTAATTTTAGTTGGATTACTGCCTGATTGGTGCCTTTAAAAATTGTGTATCAGTAAAATTTCAAAAGCCTTCATTTCTGTGTTGAGATGTGTAATGTTTTATCAGCCTAGAGGGGGAGACAAACAAACCTTTGCCCTTCAGGGGCCTTTAGCAGCTGTGGGAATCTTCTGATATTGGAGTTTTCTGCTCTCAAGGAGAGGGAGTCTAAGGGATGTGGCTTTCCTGAGGCATTCTGTTTACTTACCTCAATTTTCCCTTCATTGGGCTTTTCACTTGGATGCCGGCTGTCGTTAAAGCCTCCACTGGTGGGTCAGGTCTGAGCTACTTCACAGTGTGTGGCCTACAATCACCTTCTATTTATCACTTCATTTTTTTCAACCATCTTCTTCCTAGCTCTCTCTATACGTCTCAGTGCAGGGATGAAAATAAGTTCTGGGAATTTTCTCCCCCAGTTAATAAATGATCACGTGTGTTTGATTTCTAGGCCGGATTCACCAAGCTATGGTAACATCCCTAAATGAAGATAATGAAAGTGTAACTGTTGAATGGATTGAAAATGGAGATACTAAAGGGAAAGAGGTAAACTTAGTTATTTAGAACTATTTGAAAAAATACATAATCTACGTGAATTTTATTTTGGAATTTGCACTGGAAACAAAAATGAGACATAAATCTTAATTTACTTGATGATTCTTTGGATACAGACTGTTTTGTCCAGAAAGTGTTGAGCAAATTCTGTTTCCTGTTGTAAATTTGAATTTCTGAGCTCTGTGTCATAGCTTTTAAGCAGTTCTTTTCATCTATTGATTTTGAACCAGATTACAAAGGCTGACTTTGTTATCCTATTTTTAAAAGTAGAAAAATCAAATTTTAAGAGGGAGAATGACACAGTTCAGATGGAAAACTAAGAGGAGAGCTGAACTAGATGTTGTCTTGTGTTTGTATTCTTGAGGAATTTAACTGCCAGTTTGTTTACTTACTCAGTTATTCTTGACAACAATTTTCCAGCCTTGCCTTCCTTATGAAACTTCGTCTTTTTGTGTAACAATTTCCTGCTCCATCTTCTTTTAAATTTTGGATCATGTTAGCCGGTTTCAGTTTGGAGAAGCATGTCAGAAATAATTACACTTTACACTTTATTGGTTTTGTGAAAACACAGGAAAAAGGAAAAAAAAGCCATTATGAAGTCCTGGTGATTCCATCAGCTGAAGACACACAAAATCTATACAGCACTGAGATGTTTGAAAGGTCCAGCCAGGAGAAACAGAAGTCTATAGACACCAAACCTCTTCAACATTTTTACAAAACCATATTTTTAAGATCTTGCCTCTCCTCCCTTACATTTTACAGCAGCTCGAATGACACTTAATAAAAGAAAAAATGATAAATTTAGCATGGTTTCAGCTATGGTTTCATTTTTTTTAGTCATTGCAAATTTGTTTCTTTTGCACTGTCTGTGAAATAAAAGATAACTGAAATGTCCTTTTTCTGTTATAGAATTTCTTACATATTTTGCAGCAATTGTCGAATTACCATAGTAATACTAACTACTTCTCTTTTAGTTTGATCACCTTACAAACTCATACTATCTATTGATCGTTTTGAATTCATCCCTTTACCAAATGATGTGTTTTCAAATAATACAAAGATCAAAGATTAGTCTGTTTTTAGCGAACAGAAAACAATTCAGGACTTAGAATGAACAAATTGTGGGGAAAACCACTAAATATATTATTTATTATCAAACATAAGAGGAGATATAGAGAGGATTTATGTTAAGAGTCATTAATGTCTTTTATGCTGTTTTTCACAGATTGATTTAGAGAGCATATTTTCACTTAACCCAGACCTTGCACCTGATGAAGACATTGAACCTAGTCCAGAGACACTGCCACCACCTGCTTCATCAGCCAAAGTAAACAAAATTGTGAAGGTTGGTAATACCTATGCAACATGTTAATGGTAACTGTACAGTAGCTTTATACATGGTGTTCTAGAATTTATAACTTAACTTTTGTATCTGTGGTGCTGTTTGATAACTGTGTTAGCTTCTTTTTCCTGTGAAAAATAGGGATTTCCAAATTTTTGTAAGAACGGGTTTGGCAGAAAGGAAGTTGGGAACTAATATATTTATAACTAAATGTCTTAATGAAAAATATAGAAAAGTTTTCTGAAACGGTACATACAGTTCAATCCGCCTTCACCCCTTCACTTTTCATGGTGCAATTTGGCAGCAGTAAGATCTCTATTGTTCGTGTTGTGTTATTTTCATTCACTGGAAAGAAGCAGAGCTAGGGCTGCAGTTTATGTTTTCAATAATATGGTGATCAAATAAAAGAGATTTCTTTCTTTATAGAGTCGACGAACTGTGTTACCGTCTAAGAATGACCCTCCTGCCAGAGATAATAGAGGTAAATGTTATCTCTTTCCATTTCAATGAAGTAAAAAATATGGTAACATTTTGACCTTCTGCTTATCTAGTATTGCTTAATAGTTTTGTGTTTCTCATTTGGTATGTATGCCTGTGACATGTGAAAGACATGGAATATAATTCCTAGAATTATTCCTATGTATACTTAGGAATTCATACTGTACAAATAATATTTATATGCAAGTTTAAGCAATATAGCATTATGAAAGTTTAGCTAAATTAACTGAAGGTGCAAAAATTTGAAGATAATTATGCAACATTAAAACATGCATGGACTTTTCATGTAAGTGTCCTCAGCTTGTTTGAATGTTTCAATATACACTAAGTAGTGCACTTGAAATTCTCAACATTTTCAATTTTTAAACTTTTTTTTGTTAACAGCCTGTTGTTTTGTAACAGCCTGTGTGTAAACAGTCATTCAAAGAATACTTAAGTCCTACAGGGTTTTTTATCACTCTGCAGTTAATAGTGAAAAAACCTGAAAAAAATTGCTGAAATACCACAGGAGTAATAGGTGAAAAGTGTGTATTGGATGAATACAGATGTAATGCATCTATAGCATGTGAAAGAATACTTACTGCTTATTGTTTTCATTTTCTCTCCTGTGTTCAGCTTAACTAACTTGTACTGATCATGGTGATGATGCTGCTGACTCTTCTTCCAAACATTAATCTACTAACGTTACTCCAGACTAGATTCCAGTCCATCTGTTTAAACTTGGAAAACAAGTGGGCTTGCATATCTTTGCAATTGATCAATCTCTTCTGATTGGGGCTGCTTTTGTCCTTCTGCCATTTGGCTCTACGGTTATTAAGCCGATTGAAAGTACAAGAGTGGTTTGGTTTTTTTCCCTGACCTTGTATGGTTTAAATATGAGATGTCTTAGTGATGGACTGTCCCCATGTCCATACATTTTGTCATTTGTAGTAAATGATCTGTTTGGTATGAAATTACCCTGTAACTTGTATTTGAATAGTACCGTGCCTATTACTATTCACTCTTGGCCTAAATACTTTTTTTTTTGGCCTTATAATTTGGCTTTTCTCAGCACACTGTCTTATTTTGTGTAGTCAGTTTGTGCTATAAGCTTGATCTCCTGTGATATGTGGATGATCTGGGCATTTGTCTTGTCTGTCCTGTTCAAAACCCATTTCTGTGGTTGTTTCCATGTTGTACAGTGAGCTGACCTTCACTTGGAGTGTCATCTCTGGCTGCTGATCAAAGCTGATACCTTCAGTTTTGTACTCTTCTAACACACTCTGTTAAAAGTGTGTGCAGGAAATGGGCCAGCTGAAGTAGAACTGATCCAAGCAACTATTTGAAAAACAATTTAAAGCATTCAGCTCAATCACAGAGGCTTGCATGCTCACCACTCCCACTGCATTCACTGGAAGAAGACATCACAGCGTCTTCAGAAACTGGCATTCTTAGCACGTATAGAATCNCCAATTCTGCAGTATTTAAAAACCTGCATGTGCAGCATTGGTACTTAATAACTATGTTGTGTTAGTGTACAGCACTAGGATAAAAAAGTCTGCATACCAGATGTTTTTATTAATAGACTTTCTGTGAGTATGGCTCCTCCTCATCCACAGTAAATTGTTGTGTCTGGAAAGGAGCCTCATTTTATCTCATCTTAACAAAGCATTCCAGAAATGGGTGGAAAGGTTACTCCTCCATGTCCAGATGAGCTTTGTGCTTTTCCTTTGCAGTGGTTGGTTCTGCACGTGCACGACCTACTCAGCTTCCAGAGCAGTCTTCCTCCTCTCAACAGAATGGTACTGTTTCAGATATATCTCCAGTTCAAGCTGCAAAAAAGGAATTTGGACCCCCTTGTATGTAAACCGTGTATCAAGGACTTGTTCATTCTGGGCATTACATGTACATTCTCTTGGATTATGTTGTTATCCATAAATGACAAATGGTCTACATGCTCAGTTGTCTGTGAGCTTCCTTGAGGAGCTTTTTCAGAAAGCTGTGGCTAAACAAATGTTCATTTTCATCATAATTGTACTAGTATTTGAAATTTGTTTTTCCTTTTTTTTCTGTTAACCATGGTGGTGTTTTTAATCTTCTTTTTTCTTTTTTTTTTCTTTTTTTTAATTTTTAAAGTTTATTTTTATATGTCTGGGCTTACTTTTAATTCAAACCAAGAGACCACATGTATCTGTCCAAATATTTTTTACAAGGTCATATATTTTTGTTTGTATAATTATTGTCCCATTCTCATGACATTTTTCTAATAAATTTTATGCATTTTAGAAATTTAAATGCTGTAATGATTCTATACTAATACAAATTTGCTTTAAAATATAGTTGATAGTTGATGCATTCTAATTATTGATACATTAATTAAATTGAAGTTTACAGTGTAAATATGGAAAATATTTTAAAATTGCATCTTTTTCTTTAAGCACGTAGAAAATCTAACTGTGTAAAAGAGGTTGAAAAATTGCAAGAGAAGCGTGAAAAAAGAAGGTTACAGCAGCAGGAACTTAGAGAAAAAAGAGCTCAGGTTAGTATTTTTAGCTCAACTGGAAATCACATGTCAGCAAGAGAAGTTTGCAAAATCATTGTGTTTTTTTCAGTGTTTAATAATTTTTATGAGCTGTGATAATCCTGAAATTATTTATTTTCGTTCTGTATACAGGTTTGACAAGTATTTTGGTGTTTGGTAGCCGTGCTCTCATAACTACTACTTTAGATGGTTTTCCTCGCTCTTTTTCTTCTTACAGAAATCATTGCTTTCAATTGCTGTATTGCTGCATGTTCTTCTAAAACAACTATTGATGATAGCTATTTCTTAGGGAAAAAATATTTTTGACAATAACCAACCTTTTGACTTTTAGAGAGGTCTGTTATTCTACAGGAGGTAATACAACATTATGATAAATTGTTCTTTATGATTTTTCCTGCTTTATAGATCAATTTGAGGGTCAAGTTTTAACAGTAACTTTTAATGTTTCTTTCTTTCAACTAGTCTATACATTTATAATTTCATCATACATGCAGCTTGGCAGTTAGTTTTTAAAAACTTGTGTGAAAGAAATTAAGTTCCTAATCCTTTGAGAAAAATCTCTTAGTATTAAATGGCTTTCTGTCACAATGGTGTAAAAGCTTTAGCAAAACCAGGAGTGTAATCATGTTGGCAGCCCTGTGTGTATGTGTTACTCTCTAAAGAGATCGTACCAGTCTGCTGCTGACATGAGAATTACCACCATCAAGTAAATCATTCATACAATTTACTTTTTGTGGTTTAATGATGTTTCCAAGTTGATCTAAAATCACCTATGTTAAATTTGTGTTTTATAATTTACATATGTTTACCCAAAACATTAATATGTCTTTGTGTGTGAGGAATGACCATTTTTGGTTTTATATATTAAAATACTTTGAAGTATTTTAATGTATAATTATATTATTAATATAATTATATATTAAAATACTTTACTACTAACATACTACTGATGTTAGTAGTAAAATGTTCTTTTTATTGCTCCTGTGAATACTCCTTCTGCATCTGAGTCTTAAAATTTTGTATGAGGAGGTTGTTGGGAAATGCAGCAATAATTCACCAAGCACTAACTTCTAGCATGCAAGGACAGTTTTTTCTGAGTTGAGGATTGGCTGTGTCACATGAACATTGTCATGCTCAAAGAATGAGCTGCTCCCTTTCAGTTTAGTAACCCCAATCCAGGGCTTTTTGAGAGTGCCTACCCTGTGTCCACAGCCAGCTGTGATTGAGAAGTTTTGTATCATGTAGGGGTAGCCATGCATAACTTACAGGGTCTGAGCACCAGAGCTTGCTGTGTTTGGCATCAGCAACATGTCCTGAAGTGTTGTAAAACACATATTTGCAGAGAGAAGTTATGGGAAGTTGTTAAATCAGTTCTGCAGAGAACAGGGTAGGCTCAGGTTCAGCTTAATGGTGCTCCATGCATGGCCTCTTACATGTCCATTCACTCTGGTACTGATGACTCTAGGTTTAAGGATGGGTTGTTTCCTGAGCCTATGTCATGGGGTCAGCTGTGGGGTCCTGGCTGTGTTGGCTGCCTTGCTGGTGGTGTGGGGTGAGGACCAAAAAAGGCCTTTACTTTGTAAGTGCTGCTCAGGAATAGCTAAAACATCCATGTATTATTAACCCTGTTTCCAGTACAAATCCAAAACAGTGCTGCATACCACATTCTTCTATGGAAAAAATGATCTCAGACAAAACCTTCACAGCCTGGATGTAGCCTATTGAGTATCCTCGGGATTGCTTCTGCTTTTCTGGGTATCTGGGACTCTTGGAAGAATTTACAATTAATCCAAATACCCGTACAAATTATCACAGGACCAATAGTTAGGACTAAGCTACTTTAACTAACTTGTATCCAGCAAGATTGCATTTAGAGCAGATGGGGTTCCTGCGCTGTTCTCTTTGGCGTGTGTGGTACCTGGGTAGTGGAGTATCTGTGCATCTGTCAGAGTGCCATATCTGAGATTGAGAAGTGTTGACTATATGTCTCTTTAGTGTGAAGGTTCTGGCAAAGGCAGCAGCAATTTCTCGAGCAGACTATTAATGAGTCCTCAATTAAAAAGTATTTTCTATTATATGCCAACCAAAACCATGACATATTAAGCATATAGATCTTTTCTTTATGGTCAGTAAATTAGCTACATCAGAGTGAAAAAAGGCATGAATGGTATGTTAAACTTGCAAGAGACATTTCAGGTGCTTTGCAGAAAAAATAAGATTTCAGTTAATGTTTACTTTTCTTATCTATAATTAATTTAGGCTTTTTCCAGAAACAAAAAGTATAATAGAAATTCTGTTGTTTACTTTTTCCTAGGATGTTGATGCTACAAACCCAAATTATGAAATTATGTGTATGATAAGAGATTTCAGGGGAAGTTTGGATTACAGACCACTGACAACTGCAGATCCTGTAAGTATGTCAGCAACATGGAAATGTGTTATCCTTCTGTGGTTTTGCTGTGTGTTTTCATCTTTTTTCAAAGTATTCTTCTGTCTGTTAATGTGAAAAATACGTATTTTAATATACATTAGTATTCAGTATAACATGGGTTTATTTTTTCAGTAATTTGTTGATACTGAAATGAATAGGTTTTTGAAGTCCTAGTTTACTAAACTATTGTTAAGTTATTTAAATATCTTTTTACTATTAAATAATGCCAGTATGTACTAAGTAGTCACTCAGCCTTTGTGTGGTAAATTTTCCTGGGGTGCTAGGGGATGTGCACACAAAACAATGAAACTTATTTGTAAAACTGTTTTCAGCATATTGATTAATATTTGACCTTTGAAGGTGATATGGTCTTCTGGTTTGCAGACAAGTCAGAGGAGCAGAATCCTTAAATGATGAAGACTGTCAGATTCTATGGAAATCAGAATGTGACAATTTCTGTCCATAGCATATCTACCATGTTAAAGCTGAATTTGATTGCAATATCCCAATACTATCTGTTGCTCTGTAGGATTAGATCACAGTCTGCAGAGAAATTTGTTAATGTCTTGTTCTCCTTTTTGGGTTCTTGGCTACTGTGCAGACACAAGGGGCTTTTACATGCTCACATCACTGTCACAATTTCCACTGTCTTGGAAATTTCTCTTTGTTTAAATGATTGGTTATTTAATTTAAAAAGAGAAGTCAAAATAAAGTTAAATGTTTTGTAACTGGAATTGGGCTATAGTTCACTAAAATACTTTTCCTTTGCAGATTGATGAGCACAGGATTTGTGTTTGTGTACGAAAACGACCACTCAATAAAAAAGGTATGATCACTGAAGATTTTGTTCATTTGTTTATCTGAAAAGCTGCTTCTGATAGTAACATTATTTGTGTTAAACAACTCTAGAAATACTGATCAAAGGTGAAACTCTATATATAAAGACAGTATTGTGATGGACCTAGAACATTCATAGACTCATCATAATCTGGGTAGTGATGGGGAGAGAAGTAGTTTAACTGCCACAATTTCATGTATTAGGAGCTGAGTCACAGGGAGAGTGTGTTTTTTTCCCAAGGTCATCTAGGATGTATTTAGTTGATCTGGAAATGAATTCTGCTGTAATTTCTTCAGTATTCTTACATTGTGTTAGGATCACTGTTATTTTAAAGTATCCTTCAAGTGATCTGAACAGAGGGTTACACAGTGAAAACTTTCATACATGTTTTTGTACATATTTTTTTATAGTTTCAAATGGTCGTGAATCAGACATCAAGGAAGTGTCTTATGACATGATAGGTGCCTAAACATGTTCAAGACATCCTCACAGGGCTAGTGGATTACAGGCAAACAGAAGACTTGTACACCCTGGAGTTGCTGTTCAGGGCTGGCAAAGTTAACCTAGAGCATATCAACTGCCACTAAGAAACTGTTAGGTACTAAAAGAACTCCTAAATGACTTTTTTTAATATGATGGGTGTTAGAACTATTTTTCTTACTGCGTGCTTATCAGACTGGAGTCTGAATTAAAAAAAACCCCAAAACCAAACAATAAAAAACTGTTCAGCTGTCAACTCCATTTAGATCCCAATCTTCCTAGGAAGTTCTTTATTTTCAGTGGAATTTAGGAACACAATTTCCACTTTGGGTACTGGATTGCAGCCTGTCTGAATTCAGTGTTACATTATGTTTCTTTCCTTCTCTTACTCTTATATTCTGTTCAGCTGAAGGACTCGAAAGAGCATCACTCTGATTTTGAAGCAACTTGGGATGCTATTTATTGCTTTTGTACTGTCAGAACTACACATTTAGGATTATCTGAAGCATACCCAGAGGAAAACGGGAGAAATGTTTTCTCTTTTCCCATACCTATGTTGATATCAGTATATAGTTAGGTTTTGTCTTATTTTTCCCCTTCACTTTGCTGCTTCTATTTTTTTTTTCATTTTTACTTTTACTGTTGGGGAAAATGTCGCTTTCTACCTGCGCTGAAAGTGGACCAAGTGAAATTCCAGTAAATGAGAACAATGGGACATGAGTTGGAATTCAGAAATAGGATTTGATTTTTTGGAGGAGGCATATCTTAGGTATTAGTGGTTGGGAGCTATTAAAAAAAGTAGATCAGAGGTGTTTGTAGAAAGATGGATGTCTAAGTAAAAATGCAATTGATACTAAAGCCATTTTGCATTTTTAAGAATAAGCTGCAGTAAAAAAGGTGTTAACTAAATAATCTAGGCAATAATCTAGTACCTACATGATAAAATGTCAGTTCATAAGACACAGTATTTCTCATAAAATCATAGAAAAGTATAAAGGAATTAAAGATACTAGACTGTCACCTTATGAATAGAAAAACTAAATTATTTAGTTTTGTCATCTCACAAATGCAGAATTATCACCAAAAATATTAGGTTCTCAGCGCCAATTGTTCTGTGGATTGACCTTGCAGGAAGTAGGTGTTCAGAGTGACACTTTCAGATTTTAGTTCAGTGACATGTATTTTTAATTGTGAAATGGTGGGTTTCAGAGACACAGTTCCTAATTTTCATCAGCAAGGAATGCAGGTTCTCATATCAAATAGCTGAGAGGAAACAAATGTCTTATTCCAGACAATTTTTTAAGGAAAATCTTCTTCTAACTGTTGAAACGAAAAAGTTTTTGCTTCAAAGAATTGCCCATCATATATTTCTTTTTGTCACTGTTCCTTACTTTTTGTCTGTGATTAATTGCATTTTATTTTATTGCAGTGCAGTTGAAAAATTGATTATACTGTGACTGGAATGTGTGTTTCTATTGGTGTGTAATGTAATGCAATGGTAACTGTTGTACTGTTTGATCAGGATGTTAACTCAGTAAAAGGTTTCTATCTGATTGTATAAAGTCACATCAAATTCTTGAACTGCATGCCTTAAGAAATTTCACATAGAAATGCAAGTAGGACACAGTGACATTAGTGAATCCTGATGGTACACACAAAGGGTCTTTATTTTTGTGCGTATTATGGATCACTGGGTTCTCTGTTTTGCTGACTCATATACCATACAACAATTAGCAGTAAATTGCAGTGCTGTATAGTAATTATAATCTGGGATCTTGTATAGCTTTGTACCTCTTTTTAATTTCTAGCAATTGGTAGGATAGGATGACTGGACTTCCAAAATGAAATCTCTTGCTTAGCAGATTACTATCTAAGCATCAGAAGCCCAAATCCATTGCAGTGTTGTTACTTGGAGGAGCTGTGTTATCTGAGATGTTATAAGAGTGTAAACAATGGGATAATGTAAAAAATAATGATGTGTTGTTAGTTAAATATATATTTCACTTATTTTATAGAAACTTTAATGAAAGACCTTGATGTAATAACAATTCCTAGTAAAGATGTTGTGATGGTACATGAACCAAAACAAAAGGTGGATTTAACAAGGTACCTAGAAAACCAAACTTTTCGTTTTGATTATGCCTTTGATGACACGGCTCCTAATGAAATGGTTTACAGGTATGTGTATATGCTTTTTTTTGGTGAATCTTTTTTCTCATGTTTTTCCATGCTAATAACTGTTACACTTACCTTGGTCATAGACTTCATTCTTATTCTCTGTGTTGCCAGATGGTATATTGCTACCTCCATTCTTATACCTGTTTACTTTTGTTTTAACTCTTTATTCCTAATTCTTCACCTGCAATGTCATCTCCACCTCTGTTGACCTCAGTCCTGCTCCCAGTCCTCCTCCAAGCCCTGCTGCTTTCCAGGCTCTAGCAAGTATTGCCTGCCTCCTCAGCTGCTGATTACTTGAGCCACGTAATGAGTTCTCCATTTGCTTCTGGGTTATTGTTTCATTGTTAGTGTGTGTGCAGCACCTGAGAACCCTGAGTCGTGGCTTTTGGTCATCAGGAAACCTGGAAGAAAAGGAGAGCCCTAGCACCAAAGAACTTACAGTTTAAATATAGGATAATTAAGAGATGGAAATAAATCAGTAGAGGGTGAGAAAACAGTACGAATAAAGTGAATTAATTTATAGGGCAATGTTGCCGAGGTACCTGAGCTAACTTATCTTCTGGAAGCAATCTGGCTGATGCAACGTGGAAGTATATGGAGCTAAGTTACCTTGCTGAAAATGCCAAATCTTTCTAATTTAAAATCCAGCAGCAACAAAGACACATACCCACTTTTAGGCCCAAGGTATTTGGATCTCCATTTTGTTCTTTCCTCTTGTGTTTCACTTCCACTGTTGGTACAGAATAATTCACAGTTTTAAAAGTAGTTTTAAAAGCATGTTTAGAAGTAACTATTTCCCTTGAACAAGTAATGAAATGAAGTAGTGGGCAAGGTTAGACACTGACATTATCTTGGGCAAAATCTTGGTATTCATCTAAATACTGTGAAGCTTTCTGCAGGGAATATTGATATTAAAAAGAAATTTGATGAAGATAATTTTTCTTATGCTTGGGAAGTGCTTCCCGTAGTCTTAAAGAGTATTGACAGAGAAATATTTTTTTGTTTTTAATCCAGAACTAGGAAGTGAAAGTTGGGATCATGACCTGTTTGATAATGAATAACAAAAAATTCATAGTAAAAGAATTCTTAAAACGTTGTGAAAATAAAAACTTCTGTCTTATGCTTGTTATAGTTAGAGAAGGGGGCAAAAGGAAAATTATATAAAATTAACACTAACAAAAGAGTTGTAAACAGCAAAGCTGTGTCCTTGGAGATTTCTGTCTCTGCTGGTTATCTACTGGTAGCATCTTTCCTTTCCTTGATGCTGAAGAGCTGTGAAAGAGCCTGCTGGTTCATGATGCATGAAATAATTCTCTTGCTCAACAATCCATTCTTCTAATCTCCCTCCTTCCTTTATTTATCTATGTGAATATAGTGTTTAAGTGTGAGGGGTGGCTTTGGTATATAGCGTTGTTTTATTTTTGTGCTAAGTCTTTGCAGCTTTTCTATTAGTTATGTAATACATTAATGGCAATACAGGAATGTATTTTAAGATTATTGTATTCATACTGAAACAGTGAATGTTTAGTCTTTCTCAGTCTCCCTCATATGGCTAAGTAATGATCTTTACTTGAAGGGCAGTCTGCTTTAAGGTCTCCTGTAATATCAGAAGTAAGAGCGAGATAGGTATAATCATGTGCTCTCATCAGAGCCTCAGGGTCATACTGGGGAAAAAAATACTGTATCAAGATGCTCCAGTTTTCTCCAATATGCTAAATTTACTGTATGTCTATACTGAAAAAATGTTGTTCAGTCCAAGGTAGAAAAGTACTACTCTATTATTATTACTACTACTACTACCATTATTATTACCATTATTACTACTGTTACTATTTTGCTTAACCTGTATTTTAAATATTTTTAATCCATGAGCCACAACACTGAGTTGCAAGTGTTTGTTAATATTAAAAGAAATTCACTAATTGGAATAGGTAAGCCATATGGATTTTAAAGGAGAACTGGTTTACATTTCTGAAAGACCAAGATTACAAATAAAAGTTCTGGTAAAAGTAAAGTTGGACTCTTTCAACATAATATCACTTGGAGTTGTAAAAAAACTTTTTTAGATATGTTTGTATTTTGTCTTACTTTAAAATAGATACATTTAAGTCCCTTTATAATAAATGAGCAAAATAAATAGTTTCAATTGAACAGAAGTAGTGGAATGTGCTTCTAAGATGGATAGACTTTGTGAATTTTTAGATTTTTATGTATAGAAAGAACAAATATCAAAATAGGTGAATATCCTCTTGAGAAGACAGGAGGTAAATACTTAGAAGAAGCAAAGAAAGAAAGACTAAGGCTGTTCACAAATCATCTAGTATATTGTTGATGAAAATTCATGATTCAGCTAACATAGATTCTTTACATAACCCTAGGTTGCTGCTGAATGGCTCAGTCTTGCCCATATTATTTTTGTAAGTGATCTTGAGTTTGAAAGTGGAACGAAAGAAAGTTGTAGCATCTCAGTAATTATTTTTTTTCCTTTATTGGTCACTTATAGGTAATTTATGTGTAAACAACTGGAAAAAATTTAGAAAGAGTTTTGCAGAGAGATTCATCTCCATATGTGACTCTCTATTAGTTTACCCTTTGCCTTTGGAGTTTGCAGTGAAATAATGGTAATAAGCAGCTGACGTAGGAACAATAACTCTGTGTTTCTTAAACAAAAAATTAAAAAAGAAATGATACTTCAGGTAATATTTTTGACACAGTGAATAATACCTCAGGGATAACTAGATTTTTTCATTCTTAAGAGCTTGGGTATTCATTATCTTGACCCCTTTCTTAATGAATGCATGTTCTCAAAAATTGAGATATGTAATGGTATTTTGGCCACTTGTCTTTCAAATTTAATCTTGGAAATTGATTTGGGGAGAGAAAAACCACCTACAGCAGAATTTTGGTATTGACAAAACTCCTGTCTGCTATGCTGTCCTACTTCAATATCTTACTCTGGCATTTTTAAGGAGCTCCAGACTCCCTTTAGGGGTGTTGGATCATTAAAACAAGGAAATCATTGTTTTGGGGTTTAAAGAAGAGTAATACTGTTGTAAAACAAATGAGAGAGACCTCGTAGCTTGTGACGGTTTGGAAAATTTTAGTACCTTAGAGCTGGTAGTCTCCTTACTTCAGAAAGTAATGTATAAATGTTCTTTGACTTCTCAAAGTACAGGATATAAAGTAGCAATTTTGTCACTTCTGGCCTTAACATTTTAGTTTTCCTTGTGGTAGTGGCATCTTAAAGTACTTCAGTTTCTTAAGTACAGTTTTTTTTGCATTTAAGGTTTACAGCTCGACCATTAGTGGAGACCATATTTGAAAGGGGAATGGCCACTTGCTTTGCATATGGACAAACAGGCAGTGGAAAAACCCATGTAAGTAGTTCTCCTACAAGTCAGCAAAACTCTTTTTTTATATATGACACGCTTAAATGGGTTCTAATAAATAAGAAACATGTAAACTACAGTTCTGTGATTTTTATGGTGCTTTTCTTTTTTTCTCTATTTTTA
>VZRF01010186.1:227411-241166 GCA_013396875.1 Vireo altiloquus | reverse complement strand
TGTCAGGAAAATTAATCCACAAACACCAGAGATTTATGTCCAAAAAGGAGGCAGAGGAGTCCTGTAACTTGATTTGAATAAAGGGAGAGGCCATGGGGCATTCCCATGGGTTCTCTCAAATTGTTAGACGCAGCTTCCTTTTTATCCTAATTTCCCGGCCACATTTCCTTCTCTCTTTCTCCACTGGCTGAGGTACTTGAGAGGTACAGACTTCCTGAATCACTTAATACAGACCCCCTCCTAATGTAAACCTCCCTTTTTAATTTTCCTATGGAATTTATGCTTCTTCCGATTGCTCCTTTCACCTCTTAGCATTTATCTTTACCTATCAGCAAACCCACAATTTGTTTGTAAAGACAAATCCCTCTCACTCCTTTCATCAATCAGTAGAATTCCTCCCATTGTTTCTTTGACCTCTCAGTATCTAGCTTTTACCCATCAGCAGACCAACAGTTTGTTTGCATAGACAAATCAATCTCATTGCTTTCAATGATAAACAACTCATTTTTCTTTAAGCAGATCATCAAACCATGACCTTCGTAACTATTGTGTGAACTGTAAAATTTGGACAGGAATAAATTTATAAAACTCTCATGAGGTGAGAGGAAAACAATCAAATGCTCAATTAAGTCTAAGAGCTGATAAAACAGCACATTTATAGAGCAGCCAGTAGTGGATCTGGTTGTGCATTAATGATTCAGATGGATAAAGATACTTGGTGTAGTTACTGTTTGTTGCAGGCTAGGATTTTTCTCTTTTTTTCCTTCTTTCTCTCAGGGAATTTTGTCCTATTTGTTATCTAAGTGATGATAACAACCAGTACTTAAGGGACAAAAGAAGTGGCCATGGTGGGGGGAAGAGGGCAGCTGGCTACTCTCTTAGCTGGGGGCTTTTTCTTGGGGGCGGCAGAGATACTTCCGAGATTTTGGCTGGGGGCTGAGGGGCTGGGCCCAGCTCCTCCTGCTCTCTTGCTCTCGAATAAGAGGGCAGCGGTTGAGTTGCTGCTACCACAGGGAAAAATCTCTGCCACTGTGGAGTCCAGCCCCTGTGCTGCTTCTTCCTTACCATGGGTGGGCCTTTGTTCCTAAGAGCAATTGTAGAACTGGAACCTTATTAACACCCTACCTCACTGGAAAGGACCCTCAGCATCTATTTGGGTGACTCAGGGGAAAAAACTGGGGCCCTGAACCCCTCCCCTTTCCTGGAGGGTGCATCTCCCCAGCTGTGTGCGGCAGCTTCTTGCAGAAACCCGTCTGCCACTGCCCAGCCCCTGTATTTTCTGCTGCTGCCCTGGGTTTTTCCCTACACTGTAACCCCACAGCCCCTGCCTGCTGGGACACCCCGCGGTTCCGGCTACGGATGTGGAGTTTCTGTTACATTTTGTTTGCCACCCCGAGGGGAGAGTGCCTGCCCCTGCTGTCCCAGCCGCTGCTCCGAGGTTCCTGCTGCAGCCGTTTCGCCACGCAGCCCGCCCGCCATCACCCCCTGAGGGAGCGGACTCGCGCCACAGCGCCCCCTGCAGGCGCGGGGGAACATCGCACCCGCCCCGCTCAGCGGGAGCCGCCAGCGCCCCCTGCCGGCCGTGAGCGGCACTGCAGCGCAGGGAAAGTGCCTGAGGGCCGAGAGAGGCTGCAGCGGGCTCTGCTCTGCGTGTTGGTGCTGCCGGGGCTGCTGTTTGTTTGCCTTGTTATACATATACATACTAGCAAAGAACTGCTATTCCTTTCCCGTATCTTTGCCTGAAAGCCCCTTAATTTTAAAATTATAACAATTTGGAGGGGAGAGCGTCGTATTTTCCATTCCAGGGGAGGTTCCTGCCTTCCTTGGCAGATGCCTGTCTTTCAAACCAAGACATTGGTGTTGTTACTCTAACTCAGAATGAGCAAAGATGAATGCACCGGTTGATCTATCCAGTCCTGCAGTCAGTGAGCCAATAAAAATGTCATTAAATCAGCCAGGCTGTTCAGGGACATGGAGAGAGATCTAAGCCTGAGGTGTTCCCTGAATACTGCTTTGATAAATACACTTCTCAGCTTTTGGATCTACTGCCTAAGTCTTAGAATGTAATAAAAATCCCCAGTACAATGAAAAATGAATCTGTAAGGGGAAAAAACCTGGTGTGAATCCTCGTATATAAATATGCAATTCAAAATTAGGTTGGGTTTTTCAATCTAGTAGATATAAAATATTCAACCACATTTCTGCCTCCTTCCTCTTTATAAGAAAACCAATAAATAGGAGTGGCTGGGGGAGATTCTGAGCATATTAGAGGAAAAATTGTTTTACTTGACTTTTTTAGCAAACCACCCTCACTTACCAGAAACACAAACGCAAAAAAAAAGGTTTTTTTCCAAAGTCGTGAATATTTACTCTAATGTAAATTCAGCCTTAGGGCTGATTAATTGTCTTGAATTCAAAACAAGATGAAAAACAATTTAGGGATGGAGACTCCAGTTTCAAATGTCCTTATCCATTTCTTTATATCCTCCCTTTTTCCCTCTTGTGCTTGCTTTGAAGTCCAGCCAAACACAGTTTTGCTTGCTTTTATTTTGAGACCTGTTGAACTCCCTTGGTTCTCCCCCTGGTTTTCTATTGGGTTTGAAGCTGGCTTTTGTGGTTTGTGGTTCAGAACCAGCTCCAGGTGGCCCAGGGATTACAGATGCCTTGCCACCAGAACAAAGGAAACTGCTTTGTGAACTCTGGCAAAGCTAAGCCCTTCTTCCATTTTCCAATTGAGAGAGTAGGCCTAGTGTGTAACTATTCCCTTGAAACAGAGAATTACAGATCTTAGTTTCAGTGTGAAAATATAAGACAATTTTTCTTCTTTGCACTGTGGAGTGGTTCTTTCTTCCCTCTTCCTGTTCCCCTTATGACCACTGCTACTTCTTACAGAATTGGAATCCATTAGAAATCAACTGCGGTGGAAAATGCATGGTTTGGAATATTTTAGAAAAGACAAATTATCAAAAGACCAACTTTGAGACCCTTGGGTTTATTTTCTTTACAAACATGTGGAAAATGTCACCTGACAGGTTCATATGGGTTGCAACATTCTCTACTTAGATTCAACTCTTCTTACCTGGCCTCACAATACTAAGATCACCACTGGAAGCCTTCTAGCATCTTCCTAATCCACCTGGAAGATGCTTCCTTTTCATTCCTTTTGGCCACTGTTTCTGACAGCAAAACCCAGGTTACCTGTAGCTTTGCTGTTTTTATCTATTGCTGTTCTTGTGTCTGGCTTTTCTCATTAAAAATGGCCGTATAACCTTTCCTGCCATCCAGAGACTGCTGGTAACACTGACCTCCCTCACCAAGCTCCATGACCATGTACTGAAAACAAAAGTGGATCCTCCTTTTTATAATTCATAGGTGATCTGTTTAGCTTCTGAAAGAAAATCAGAAGGGTTTAGCTTCTGAAAGAAAAATGTGGGGTTTGTGCTAGTTTATCTACATGCCAATTCTTAAAACAAAACCAACCAAAAACCAAAAAACTAACAAAACCACAAACAAAACGGAAAACCGGAAAAATACCCTTACCATAAACAACTTAAATGCAGCTCATGAAGGAGAGCACTTGTGGACACAGGAGTCCTGAAAATAATTGGAAAGAAAGAGCTGGATGCCTTCCCAGCACAGCGGCTCTATGGGCTTCCTGAAAGAACTCTGTAGGTGAGCTCCCATCAGTGCCCTGTGTGGCCAGGACCACCCTGTTCCTGTCTGTTTGCCAGGTGGTAAAAACAGTGCTGTACCAATCCTCTTTGTGATCCCCCTCCTGAATTTTCTCTCAGGCTGTCACCTTTAGAGGGCCCCTTTATACCTTTGGACCCCACAAGGCACGGAAGACAGCAAGAAAAAATCAGCACAGATGCATTAGCTACTCAGAGAACTGAGAGATGAAATCTAACCCCCCAACCCTGGGGAACAGCTTGCCCAGCATAGGGAGGAATGGGTCATAACTTAGCAGACTTCAGCTCCCAGACTTCTTTCTCAAAACTGAGAAAAACAGCGAGGCTAATCAAACTACTGATTCCTTTTGCACATGACTGAAATATCAGTTTTCTAGAGCTGACTAGATTTAAGGAACACTCTTGTTTCAGTCACTGACATTCCTGCAGAAATTGCCCTTTTCTGGATTACCAGCAGGAGCAGTAACATGAGTGGCTGGTGAAGAAGCATCCATGAAGCTTTCTATTGCTTTTGGCTTAGTGAGGGTTTTCTTCATCATGAGCCTGAATAGATTTATTGTCTCAGTCATGGAGCGTGAACAAAAGTGATAGTACTCACCAGGCACTTAGTTTCCTCAATTCTATTCAATTCTAATTGTAACTAATGAAAAGAATACTACATTTTTAGGTCGTGGTTCCAGGAAGCATTTTAAATAGAAGTAGCCTCCAGCGTTGTTCAAAATACAATCTAAATAATGCAAGATTGTTAGGAGAAAATACAGCACTATTAAATAACACCAAGTAATGGACAACTATTCAAAGTCATTCTTTTTTATTAGCCTGGATCATTATTTCTGAGCGCATGTGACCTTACTTGCACTCAGTAATACTTGTAGTCATGCAGGAAAGCTAAATAATCATTGCTGATTCATTACTATTGATTATACTGAGTGGTTATATCCATATTTTGGATAGGAAGCATGGAAACTTTCAAATATGTTTTGTTTTCTTCCTACAAGAAGGGTAACCCTTTTCAAAAGCTAATTTAGGATAAAATTTACTTATTTTCCCTAAATTATATAAGCCTGTCCCAAATGATGGATTGTTTTCAATCCAGAGAAATTTTCTTTCAGGTAAAATAATATGTTTTGTGCTGTTTGTGACAATGAGACTTTATTATAGACTCTCAACTGAAACACATTGTGTTAGTGTGCAAAGTGAGCCTTTTCAGTCAGAGGTGAGGAAATGGACAAAATATCCACCAATTTTATGACACAAATGTACAGGTGGCATTTTGAGGAGAAGTAAGTAGGAAGGACTAAGTCTGTGGTTTTGCTGAATGCATAAGACTAATGATGCTGAAAATGGTATGTTTCTGAGGATTTGCCTTGTAAATGGCTCTGTCTGCCAATACCTTCTCATGCTACACCTTTTGACAAGAACACATTTGCAGTATTTTGCATGAAGGTTCAAGCTCTGGTGAAATGTCCCTGTAGACCTTTTTATTTTCTTCCCAACTACACATTCACTTGACAGAAGGAAATATAAGAGAAGATATGTCATGGAGCATGTTGGACTTTATTTTAATAAAAAGCACTGTCCTGGGTCTAGTTGGTGGGAGTAAGCAGCCAGCATCTTATGTGTCAGGGTGTGACTGATGGATAACTTTCCAGGCGCACACAGGGCACCCTCTAGTCTTACCTAAACTAGTTTGCAGCAGACCTGTGATAGAGTGGCAAAGCCAAGATACCTTCCACAAGCATCCTCCACAGCTCCCTTAAATGGGAGTAACCACCTAGCATGACTGGTTTGCTCCTGGCTTTCTTGGTTGTGGCCCAATCAATTAATACGACAGAATGATGCACAATGGGAGGAAGAGCCTTGTTATTTTCTCCATGGCACAGGGTGAGGGGCAGAGCTGGCAGCCTAGGTGCAGCTGCCCTGCCCAGAGTGCCAATGCCCCACAGTACATCAGGGTATGTATCTGATAGCCCTGTTAAAGCTTCAAGGCTGAAGGAATCTAGTTTAATCCTATTTTCATGATCATGTGGAATGGGAACAGAGCTGGCTGTGTTTATTCTGCCCTAATATTAATAATAGCTCTCAGGATTCTTTGGTTCTTTGGTACCCCAGGCCCCAACAGTCATTGCCCTGTGGCCAGAGAGGGATCCTGGAGAGCTGGTTTTTGTGACAGGAGTTGCAGCCATGGACAGTCCATGCTGGAGCAGGGGAACACATGAGGAGAAAGAGGTGGTGGGGAGATGCTATGGACAGACCACAATTCCACAGCCCCACCCCTGCAACACTTGGGGAAGGAGAAGTAGAGGAGGAAAAAGAGGATGTGAGTGGAACATGGTTTAGCTTTTTTATCTTTCTCACCATCATACCTATTATAATTTGCAATTAATTAAAATATTTCTTTTCCTAGTGGAGTGTGTTTTGCCTGTGACAGTAATGGGCGAGTGGTCTCCTTGTCTTTTTCTTGACCGTGAGCTTTTTCATTTTATTTTCTCCTCCCCATCCTGTTGAGGGGAGTGAAGGGAGAAGCTGGTGGGAGGCTAGCAGCTGGTCCAGGTTGACCCACTACAGTATCATGTGCTGTATAATTTTGTACAGTGGTTCCTTCTCAGGGAGAAATCCTTCCTGCATGATGTGCTTTAACATCCAGCTCATAACCTTTTTTCTCAAATGTAAAGCACTGCATGCTGGAGTGAAATCTCCTGAAGGTGGGAGAGAACAAGGATGAGGAAAAGCATGGGGGGGATACAGAGGAAATGAGACAATATATCCTGACCAACCTTTGAGGTGCCAACAGATTCCTGTGTTCATAGACTTGCAAGCTTGAAAGAAGTGCTGTGCTGTGTTAGATCACTTGTCAACAATACTTCTACAAGGTTCTTCATAGTCTTCACAGTTAATCAGAAGTGAGCCTTTATGTTTCCTAGTAATTCCTCTGTGCTGGAAATGCACAGCATGGCTGTCACTTTTTTGAATGTGTCACTCAAGTGTTTGTGAAAATGGGAGCTTAACAAAAAAACTTACTGTTCTAAAACAAACATGGTGAAAAGAAGGCAGGCTAAATGAAACCATCTTTTTGTCCCTGCAGAAACTCAACGTATTGCATGAAGGTGTCCATGTCCTTGATGGTAGCTGAGAATGAATCTGGGCTTTGCTACAACAGCAAGGTCAGATATCTGGAAAAATCAGAAGTCACGAAGAGAAAGACAATCTCCTGTCCTGATATTGAGGATTACAAAACAGCTGGTCAAGAGCCAGATGTGGTGTGGTACAAGGTAACTATTCCTGTCATATTGCTATTGTGCTGAAACTGTTTTCAGTCTGAGGCTTAGAGCTGGCTTTCTCTGAGGCATCAGGGGTTTGTGACTGGTCTGGAGAATGTTCTCCCAGTGGTAAAACTACCCAGCACAGTCGTTGTCCAACAGAAATCAGTATCAATGAGGATGTTCTGTGAGAGAGCTCGCAAGGTTTCTCTAGTAGCAGTACCACATTCCCAAACCACAGTGCCTCTGTGCCAGTTTGTACCTGGGTGTGGTATTTCCCTGCCTGATACTGGAGAAGAAACAAAGGGAGGCACCTGCAATGGAGCCAAAGGCGCGTCAGCACCGCCAGCTTCAGTTGTGCCATCCAATTCATCTTTATGGAGTCCGTCGGGTAATTTCACCAAGACCTGTAAATTTTTACCAAAGTCTGCTGTAGTCTACACAGAAGTCTGCTGAGGTTCTTTGAGTAACTGTAGTGAAGTCAGTTAATTTTAACTGAGGTCAGTTAGATACTTTTACTACTTGCCAGGTAATTCATCTGACTGCACCTTCTCCAAGGCCTGTCAAGTATCACACACCACTTTCATCAGCAGATTTGTTGGTGATGTGTTTCTGTAGCACCCCAAGAAAGCAGGAGAATGACTAAAACATTGGGTTGGACATCAGATAATGAGACCACAGCAAAGTCTTGGCAAATTTTGCCTGTTGTCTGGACTTGGGTCAAAGTCTGGTATTTGAAAAGCCCTCAGGTATTAGCTGATGCAAGAAACAGTAGAGAAGAATAAAGAGCTGAGAGTCAGAAGGAACCAGAAAGAGTTGGGCAAGAAGAACAGTTCAGTGGGGTCTGTGGAAAATAATTTAGATTGTAGTTTAGGATAAGCATGGTTCAGGTAATAAAGACAGAAACATACAAACTAGTTAAATCCTAAATTTGGAGTGCTTGATTTGCCAACCTTAATAACATTCTTTAAAGACAACTATTTTTTATGAAATAAGTACTTTGGGCAGACCAGCAGATTTTTTTCCTCCTTAGCAGGTTGAAGCAGAAAAGAGCAATTATAAAAGTTGCCATTTATTTGGTTTTTTTTACAGAAATCTCACATGTTCTATCTTATAGTAACAAATGTGTGCCGTAACCCGCTGTTAGTGTGAACAGTTTTTCTTTCAGCAGTTGAAGCTCATTCTCTCAACATATGGGTTGATATCTTCAGTGATATTCATATGTCAAATATATGTATTTAGTTGATCACAGAATATCCTATGTTGGAAGGGGCTCACAGGGATCATTCGTTCAAACTCCTGGCTCTGTGCAGGAAATCTGAAAGAGCAAAGAGGATAATGGAGAGAAGCCACTTTTTGCCCTCTCTGCCTTGGTGTTACTGAACACCAGATCACTGAAGATCTCAATTTTTTGCAAAAGCACACTGAAAAATAGTCTGGCAGAAATGATCTTTAGCTGTCATGGAACAGAAAAGAGTCTGAAGAAGATGCATGTGCAGCCCAACACCAGCAAGGCTTTGTACTGACAAGGAGCCGAAGGTCTGTTCCACAGTACCACCCGTGTTGTCTGGGTTGTGTGACACCAGGCTGGAGTGTGACAGCTGACTGACAAATCATCACTGAGGTGAAACTGAACAGAATTGATGTCATTGGATGATGACAGTGAGACAATTGAAGTCGACAACTTCTAATCTGTCTTGATAGTGAAAAGAGACATGAGTGAGATAACCTACTGCATGCACCTTCTTATCTATAATTAACAATAACGAGTTATCAGTTTGGCTCCTAGAGAAACATCTTTGTTATATAGACCTGTGTCAGGAAGCTCAGCAGTGTGCAATTGCAATATTAATGTTGTGCAGAAGGTATGTATGTCAGGTTATCCCTTGAAACTTACTCCTGAACAGGGTTTTGGATATTCTAGAGACTATTATGTTACTGTTAATAAAAGTCTGCGTATTCAAAGGACCAGAAGTCCAGTTTCTAGAAAATATATAATTATATGGATTTCAAAATAATTTGATGAATACTTGGGTAACCCCTACAAACTGCAGTCTGGGACTTAATGCTGTGGGAGGCAACAAAAATCAGGTCCCTTCTCCTGAAGAATAGTGTGTTAAGAATAGAAGAATAGAAAGTGTTATTCTTCCTTAGGATCTGACCCTCACTTTCCAAAGAAGGCATCCATTTCTGGTCATAGCACAATGGATCCTCAGTTTTTCCCCTCTACCTTGGATTTTAAGCTTGATGTGTATACGAAGCCACCTTCTTGAGTAAATCTGCTCCAGAGGCACTATGGGGTGTATTCCATTCCATTATACTGGAACATTTACATATTTTCACTAAGGCAGGGAGCATAAGTTGCTCAAAATAGAACAGTAGATAGATAAATAAATATGAGGAAGTCCTTGACATTTCCTTCTTTATCCCTTCTGCTGAAAAGAGAAATCCTTGTGTTCACAAGAACCTGAGAGTTCGCTGGTAGTCAAGGAGTTTGGATTTGTGACTGATGAAATACTATCAGACAGAACAGGGATGATGCCAGCCCACTGTGTGCAGAACCTGCTCTGCCTTCTGAAAGGCTTCTCTGTGTTGAGGGATTAATGAATCTGAGCCAATAAATGCATCAATTTACTGGGAGTTAACTGTAATTTAAACATGCTCTTAATTATGCCTGAATAGAATTCCACATGCACACCCAGTATGTAATAAAACATTTGCTGTGAGGATTTGTTTTAACAGTAGTATGAACACCACTCCTGGCTAGAATTACACTGCATGAAATATTTATTTTTAAAGATTTCCCCAATTAATGCCATTGATATACGCTCAGCTCAGTTATGCCTGTTAGAACTGTTTTGACAAGAAGTGTGAGGTTTTTTGAAGTAAATGTGTGTGTCAAGGCATGATTGAATGAATGGGATTTAAGAGTAAGAGCAGTTTCATGAAAAATCTGGGATTTCAGCTGGCAGAGGGACGAGGTATATTACATCTTGAGTGTGGAGTCTTAATCAATTTCCATCATGTCTTTTCTACTGCTGGGTTAAAAGAAGGGCTAAGAGAACAATCAAAATGTCAGGTGAAGGATAGGTAGTTATCTACCCAGAAAAATAGACTTTTGAGGTACTGCCACTTAGATTTCAAGGAAGTGAAAAAGAAGCCTAATAGTACACACCTTAATTACTGGGGAAAAAAACCTCCAAAACATTTCAGATGTCTAAGGAAAGAAAATAGTCTACAAAAAGAATTGCAGATTCTTCTAGCAGGCAAACATATTGCAAAAGCAGAAAAGAACAATTAATTGGCTAAAGCCTTTGGGGAGAACTTAGAGCACCTTCCAGTACCTGAAGGGGGCTTAGAAGATGACTGGAGAGGGACTTTTCACAAGGGCATGTAGTTAAAGGATGGGAGGGAATGGCCTTGGACTGAAGGAGGGTAGGTTTAGATTAGATATTAAGTGTGGTGAGGCACTGGCACAGGTTGTCCAGAGAAGCTGTGGACTCCCCTCCCTGGAAGGTTCAACACCAAGTTGGATGGGGCTTGGAACAACCTGTTTTACCGGAAGGTGTCCCTGCCCATGCAGGGGGGTGGAATGACATGATCTGTAAGGTCCCTTCCAACCAAAACTATTCTGTGATTCCATGAAGTGAGTAATACAACTAAGCATTTAACCTTTTAGGGAAATTAGCAGACCTCTAACAGTAAAATCTAGATTGTTTTCACAATATGAAAACTAGTACGAATTTTGTTTCTCAGCCATTTTCCAGCTTCTCCCCCTTTTTTGCTTTAAGTTTTGTGTATTAAATATATAAACAAGCATTTTCAACATACTTTTGTAAAGCCTACATAGTCAGCAGAATAAAAAACAATTAGCTGAAATTTGGGAAAGAAAGGCTTATAAATAATCTTTAATATGAAGTGTTTCAAGAAGATACAAAAAGAAATAATTAGGAAATTAGTGGTACAGTTCCACCAGAATGATTCCTCTATGTAAAACCACAATAGCACAAACATTGTTTTTGCTAAATCATTAATCTTAGTAGGAGTAAAAGTGTCATCCTTCTTATTACAAACTTTTATATAAAAATATAAGGCATATAAAAATGTATCTTCCATCTCTTTGCTCCCATACTTTTAAAAATAAAGTAGAGAATATAAAACTCATAACACATGATAGGATATTTCAGTGCTGCACTAAAGGGTGCATATTTGACATGTGCTTACTTTGTGTGTTTTGGGAATTGTATTCCTTCTAAATTAGGATTGAATAGGACCGAATTGTATTCTTTGCCCAGTGTTCAGATTTAGTTACTCCAAGCAGGTGATTGATGTACTTTTCAATAAAACTGAAGTATTGAGCTCAAATCAGAAAGGATTTAATGGCATTTCCTGGCTCAGATTTGTGTCCTGAGTGAGTCTCAGCACAGTGGATGGGATATGGATTCTGATCATTCTCTATCACCAGTGCTAACTAAAGTTCACATGTAAGACAAAGTTATGCTTCCCTTACAGCTATACTTTGGAATCAGAGAGACAAGCTGATCACTCTGTTACCTGCAGTAATGTTGCATAGCTTCCGAATCTGAAATCTGACCATATTGTAACTGAATTTGGCCTCCTAGGGACAGGGATAATTGTTCAGTGCTCCCTTTTCAAGTGCAAGACCAGAAACTGTCGGTCCTGTCTTTTTTTTTCTCTGTTGTTGGCCTTTAATTTAGAAACAACGTGGATTTGGAATGCATAGAGTCCCATGAAAAATTTATGTTTGTGTCATGCTGATCTCCTACTGTGGTACGATACATTTGCATGCTGATGTATTTTCTTGTTTGGTTGTTTTCTTAAGAGAAAGCTTTGTTCTATTTTGTTTTCTGCGTTTCTGACACTGCTGTTGCAGACAAGCAGAAAATGGGGCATAGGTGTGGGCATGTCACTAGTCTCTGAAGTTGCTGAGCCTGGTGTAACTGATGTGAGACTGCTGCAGTCTGAGAGCTTATTCCAAGCTGCCAGCTTGAGAGAGGGAATAGAGGGGCATTGAAGGTACTCAGAAAGTACTCAGGGCCTATGTTGCTTTGTGTTTCCTGGGTACAGAATTAGCCAGAGCCTCCAGAGCTGCTGAGACTACTGAGTGCTTTAGAGAACTCAGAAAAGCATGATTTTGTTGCAGGCAGAAAAGGCTTGATGTTAAAGGTATTTAGAGACAATAAATACATAATCTTAAGGTGCCATTTTCAAGAGACAGTGATTAGGTTTGGCCTGTGCTTTTAGTTCAGAGCATTCCAAGAACTATTCAATCATGGGTGCTGTTCATGTGGGAGGTGACTGATCTGTCTGCAAGGATCCAGTATATTAGGGAAGGGGAGGTCCTCTTCTTGCACTGTATCACACCCTATCCAGGAGGACTCAAATGCTGTTCCAGTAGGACCACAATTTGTAGCAATGAACCTAAATCTGCCAAACAACAGCTAAGGACTGCATGTGTGAAGCCTGTGGGAGTTGCAGGCTATCAGTACCATGTCCAGCATCAGAGGATGCATACAGGGGTGATGTTGCAAAGTGCCTGGTGATGGGAGAAGGCTGAGTTAAAGCTCATCAGGTGCTGGAGAAGTGATGAGAAACAAGGCTGTAAGAAAACCAGGCTTCTTAATTCTCTCAAAACACTGCTGTTCTTCCTGGTTTTTTCTGTTGGTAAATGGTTCTGGCCTGGGACTATGAGTAAAGTTTGCCTTCAGGCTAACTCTTAACAGATGTTGCCCTTACTCCCTTCAAATAGGGATGTATTTTAATGGTCTGTCCTAAAGGAGAGGTCTCAGCAGTTGTTATGAAGAAAAAGAAGACACTTAACCATTGCTTGAGGGCACCATGTATTAAACACAGCACATGTGATACAGTAGGAATAACTGAACCTTAAAAACATTTCTGTTTAATTTCAGTCCTAAAAGTAATTCCAGTTTCAGATCTCTGTGCTTTCTGATATTATATTTTAATGGTAGAATATATCTAGGTGGTTGTTTCCTTATGTATAATACTGAAAATATGATTGGGCAACACTATCTTATGTCATACAAGCCAGGTAATTTTGGTACTGGATTTCTTTCTGCAGGAATGTAAGCCAAAAATGTGGAGAAGCGTTGTAATTCAGAAGGGAAATACTCTCTTAATTCAAGAGGTCCAGGAAGAAGATGGAGGAAATTATACCTGTGAACTAAAGTTTGAAGGCAAGCTTATACGAAGGACAGTTGAATTGAAGGTTACTGGTAAGAATCTTTGTTCTATGCCAATAGGACAAAAAATACAGCTTTGAAATAATAAGAAAAAATGGTTTTCACATGTTGGTGAAATCTGTCAGTGAATCCGTTTGATAGAAGTAAGTCCAAATCCCAGTAGCTCAGCAGTTCTAGACACGGGGAAACTTATAGCAAGATCTTCTAAAATTCCACAGAACAGTACTTCTGCTTTTTGCTCTGTACAAAACCTGGAAATGCTCCATATTTTTAAGCTTTCACTTTATTTATGATTAGCTTTTCTAGTCTAGGGTTTGTCTTTAGTGAACAGTATGGCACAATCTATTCCAAGAATGAAGTTAGCAATATTGGACTGTCAAAACAAAGTAACCTGCTTGTCAGGAGGTCATACACTCTACAGTTCTGACTCCATGTAGTATCTACTAGACAATAGTATTTTTCTGTCTATTTTTGTGTCTTGGTTTGAAAGATAGGTGTCTGCTAAGGAGGGCAGGAGTCTCCCTTGGAATAGAAGATGTAACCCCCTTCCCTCGAAATTATTATAATTTTGAAATTAAGGGGCTT
>VZRF01010186.1:144036-227025 GCA_013396875.1 Vireo altiloquus | reverse complement strand
TTTCTCTTAAGTGCCCAGCGATTTGTTCCTTAGCAACAAGACATGGGGAAAAATTCCTTTAGGGAAAAAGAAAAAAAAAAAGGAAAAAAAAAGAAAGAACGGGGAACTTCTAAAACCCCAACATTTTGCCAGATACCAAAAATGAACAGCTAAAAAAAGTATATTCTACCGATATATTCCTGCTCCCTTTTCATCCCACTGTACAGTATGGCACCTATAATTAATATTTCTAATATAGTCTTGAAAAAAAAGTCTTCCCTTTATTTTGGGTGGAATCCATTTTTTCTTATCATTATTCCTCATTTTCAGTGAGTTCTTTTCCCTGTGTGCCCTATGTCAGGTGACCTGTTACTGTCCATTTTTGACCATGGACAGATCTCCAAAGTATTGATTTGACCTACCTGACCCTAGACCTGTCAAATGAAGATAAAATACCTGCCTTGTGCATAGTTGTTACCCTAAGTAGCATGCTGGTTTCAACCAGAATGTGAACTAAGTTTGACAAAGTGAAAATGAGATGTGCTTGATTCAATTCCCCACAATGGATATTCTGTGCTCCCCCTCTCATCATGACCTTGCTAGAAGTCATGTGTTCATTATTTAAACACTATGGTGTATTTATACTTCACAATTTAAGGAATTTGTCCTAAACTAAATACAGTATTTATTACCGTTATTTCTCTTATTGAAAAGTTTATTATTTAAAATGCAAGTATGAAATATATGTGTTCTCCTTTTTGCAAAATGCTTAGGAAGCAGATTTTTCTCCTTTTAATCTGGTGTGAAATTCATGTTGCATAACATTTTGTTTAGTTTATAAAAACACTTATGTTTGTAAACACCTTTTCCAGATGGAAATGTTTGGGAGACATATCTGATGTTATGTGTTTTCTAGAGATCTGACAGAGGCTAATAAGCCTATGTAGATGATGACCTAAAAATGTGGATAAGCACTACAAATGTAATAGAACCATGTAAGCATATTATCTCACAGCTTGGTTGAGCAAGTTTCTTTCTCCTGTTTTTGTTTTGTTTCAGTTTGTGAGTTTTACATGTGTGTAGGTTTAGATCTTTGTGGGAGAGAGGTCAAAGAAAACTTGTACAACAAACAGCAAGGGACTGCTTGTGTTTTGTGGCTCTTCAAGCCAGGTGGGGGGTCCTGAGGTCAGATCACAGGCTGGGACCAGGTACATGATGTACTCAGGGACTTGGTTGAATAAATGTTTTGACCCTCCACAGACTCATTTCAGTATGTCCAGGTCTTTCTTGTAATGGGATTGATGTTGCACTGGGCCTGTTTTTTTATCTGTCTGAAAATGAGTTTTTACCAAAATACTGTACCAGGAGAAGCCAGAGGGAGAACCAGATCTCTGACTGCTGAACCTGCTGGTCTTTAAAATCACCGAGAGCGAATACTGCTGAAGGCTTACCAGCAAAGCTGGGTGTACTAGTTTGAAAACAAACCAGTGGGAGATTGCAAGTCAGAATTGTAATTTAATTGGAAAATTAAAAAAAAAAAAGCAATAGTACAAGAACACTGACAGAGTCAGAATACAACCTGACATCCTGTTAGTCAGGATGGTGGTGGCAGTCCAGATGAAGTGGTCCTGTTGAAGCAGTGATCCTGTAGAAAAAGGATCTGGTCTTCACCTGAAGGTCCAATGGTAGCTCTTGTCCTCTGGGAGACCAGTAGGTAAGGGCTGTCTGTGGTGTTTGAAATCTGAGATTGTATCCAGAATGGAATGCTTCCCTCTGGATGGAGCATCTCACAATGGGATGGTGAGTCATTAGGCACGGTATTGATGGCCCATTAACAGGAGATAGTCCAGGGGGGAGTTATCTCTGAGTCATGGACAAAACACTGATGGCCCATTAACAGGAGATAGTCAGGAGGGAGGAGGCAGGGAGCACTGCCCCACCTGGTTTCAACAGTTCATGAAGATGGTGACAGAATACACTGCAACCCAGGACACTGGGGTAGAATTGTCTCTGCTAGACTGCAACACAGATGTGAAGCAAAGGATCTTGCCTGCTGCTTTCTTCTGCGGGAGCTTTGTGATGCTGTTTCTATTACTGGTACTTATTACCATGCCTAAATTGGCATTTATTGGCAAGTGAATTTCTCTAACATAAAGATTTTGAACAGAAAGACTGTTGGTCATTGCTAGCAGCCATGGTAACCTGAAATTGTTATTGAAGAGTTATTCTGAAAGTGAAATGGGCAACTCCCCATCTCCCTTGAGCAAGGAGAGATGCACTGCCATGGAGAGAGAGGAAGCTGGCTTAGATTCCCTGAAGTCTTTCAGGCATTTGCTAAAGTACACAGTAGTATGAAGTACACCGGTAAGGTGGATGAAGTTACTTATCTCCTGATTGTAAGCCAAGGATCTTTTCTTCTTTGAAGTCTCATCAAATATAGTGCATGAGGTTTTTAGTCCTTTGTGAAGATTCTGGTAGTTATGTAAATAGCAATATGAAATATTTGCTATTCGTAGCTAAATGCAGAATGGGCATCTAAACAGTAAAACTTGAAATCAGAATAATCAGCAGCGCTGTCATAACAGAAGTTATATCAAAAGTTTTAGGAAAATTTCAAGGTGCAGGAGCCAGAAGCATCATTTTAACTTGCTGTTGATAAAACTAATCAGAATAGTTAATGATATCCCAGACAAATGCAGCAGTTTTGCTGAAGATGTGATCCCACAAGCCAGCCTGATCCAAGTTAACAGCAGACAAGAGAGCAGTTGTGGGCCAAGTAAAGGGTGATTGTCTGGTATTTAGTGTTGCCTAAGGATTTATTTCAAGTAGAGGCTTTCAACTGGGGACACAACCCTGCTCTTATTTAGTTTTCCAGCAAAGTCCAGTGATGTCATTAGAGCTATTAAAAGGTGTTGTCTTAACTTCCTGTGCCAAATGTCAGCGCAGTTGTCTTAGTGGCTGTGGCAGGGAGCTGAAAGGACAGTGCGTGCTTTCCTTCAATCCTGTCTTGCCTTCTGACCTTTGCAGACCCAAATGGGAGATCTCAGTGGGCCAGTTAGAGGTAGGAGGGGAGTTCTTCCTCCCTTTCTTCTGTGACTAAGTCATGACATGAGCAACTATGAGATAATTTCTAAGAAAGAAATCTCAGGAATCATGGATGGAAACTGAAAGCTATCAGTGTGTGATGCCTGGCCAGGGGAAGACAGACACTCAGAGGGACCTGAGTGGTATTAGTAGGTGAGCAGAATAGAATGGCATTTGCAGGTCAGATGGCATTTGCAGGAAGGGGCAGTTGGACATAGGTGCTGTGCAGGGTTGGCAGTGTCACAGTCTGGCTGTGGTGGGTAATGAACAGCTGAGTGTGATTCAGATGGTAAAAGGCTTCAGAGGCTGTAGCTCTTTGGGGTTGTAAGGGAAAGGCTTGCAGCCTAGAATATATTTGAAAAATATTTTGACACATAAGTATTTATTAGGAAAAAACCCTGAGCTATAATACAGCACTAATGAGCAGTGCCTAAATCTTGGTGTTTGGGTGCATTCATCAATAATAGATTGTCAACAAAACAGCTTTTTCATCACTAGTTCTTCATGGGTTCGTTATATTATGCAGACGGATGTGGAACAAGTCTTGTCAGCCTTTTTTGCTGACAAAACATGACAAGAATGTTATCTCTTAACATATAACACATAGCCCTTCAGTCTATGTAAAAAAAATATAGATACCGTTTCACTTTGCTTCTTGGTAGCTTTGCTGTGACAAACAAGTGAGATTAGAAACTGTGATCTAGGGTTCTAAAGCATAAAAATGAAACAAACTCAGTTTTTAATCTGATAATAAATTAAAGTGCTCCCATTTAGAAAAAACTGAATGCACTAATATAAAGTTACAGGTAATCTACATTATTAGATTATATTAAAATTACAGCTATTCAGCAGTATCAGCAATCAAAAGCATGTTAATAAGTATTGTAAATGCCAATGTTTATTGACGAACAGTTATACTATTAAGATTAAAAGAGAAAAACAATCAAACACAGAAAGTAATGTTGGTTTTGAAAGGCAATTTTTGCATCTTCCTGTTTTCCCTAGTCCCACCAACAAGTTCACTGTGTCTTGATGCACAGCAATGTTTCAATAGCTTTGAGGGTGAAAAGGTGCAATTGTGAAAAACACCTGCTGTGTTTATCTGCTCCTTTGGCACTCCTTCTGTTTTGGAACACTAGTCTGTAGGGACCCAGGCCGAGAGGAAGATGCAAGGAGAGATATGTTGGAGGTTTGGGAAAGGGTGATGCCCCTAAGAAGGGAGCAAGACCTGCTTTCACGGCGTGGCCCAGGTGTCCTCTGGCAGATGAGGCTGTTTTGCAGGGATGTGTTTTTTCAGGGGCAGCTGTGCTAGTGGGAGAGGTTGCCTTGTTCTTTCTGCTGCCTGTGGAAAGAAGTGATTTCTGAGCTTGTACTGGTGAGTTATTTTCCAGTACGACAGCAGAAGGTGGCCATCTGACCAACTTCATACATCACTGCTGGGTGATGTATTGGAGTGACATGCAGGAATTACTGGACCCCTTTGTCCAGGAGCTCTGTCCTCCAAGTTTCCTTCAACCTCTACTCTGACATATTCTTCACAGGCTGCTAAAATGCCTGGCTGTTCCTAAAAGTCATTTACACAGTAATATCTGTTTTGACCACCGTAAATGACAAATTATTCCACATGGCTACTTGAGTTGAATGATTCTGCCTGAATTCACTATTTGATCATAGTTTTTCAATTAAATTCTTTCAAGTCTCATTACATCGCTCACTTTTCAAATTACACTTGCTGGTGTTGCTAGATTTTGTTTGTGGGTTTGGGACCCCTTTATTAGCAAAAGTAGTTGATGGTGATTTGCTATTGTTAAACCAAGGGGGTGAATTGGATTTAGAAGGTCAAACAATTAGCTGGGCTTTCCAGCAGCTCTAAGACCATAGAGAGAGAAGCTACCACAAAAGAAGTGAAGATGTGAGCTGAAAGTATGTCCATCATTTGGTAGTGGTTGCTTTTCTGCGCATTTTTAATCCTCTGTGAACTGGATATATTGCTTTATATTATTAGAAGTCAAGGCTAGTGACACATTGGCAGCCTTCACTGGGTGCTGATCAGAACAAATTTATACCTGCATTAATCCATGAGTGCACTCTAGGCCTTACCAGTTTATGGTAGATAAAGTATTGTCACCAAAATCATACAAATGACGTGTTGACTGACAACATTTTTGGCTTCTGACAGTTTCCAGAACAACCACAGCAAAAAGTTTTAATATAAATTAAAAGCTTATTTAAACTGAGCTGAAAGATGGAAGTCCTTCCAAGTCCTTTGGAATTGAGGCTCTTATAAGGGATTTACTTTTATGGTGTCAAATATAAGAGTTGTTGTTTGCTTAAACATCTGAAAACATGTAATTGTGATTCCCTCCCAAGAGCCTTATGCAGTTCAGTAATCTGCAATGAATTTATGAAATGGTTTAGTCTTGCTTAAGTAGTTACTTATCCAAAAATCCAGTTTAGCTCTGAAAGGTCACTGAGCTCTGAATATGATTTGTAGATGTAAATAAAAGCAGGGCCAGCATAAGACTTGGGTTAAAAAAAGCCGGTGGCTGAGAAGCAGAAGCTGAACTGAACGTCCCCAGCACTTTTGTGCAGCAACAGGTCCTGTGCTTGGGACATGCCTGAGCTCTGGTGTGCAGGGATTCCTCAGTTAGCTCTGAAGGAGCTTTTCCAGCACAGCCAGTTAACCTGTTTGCGTGGCTTTTGGTACCGAAACTAACTCTGACATCTCTGCCTGGCATTGCACTCTGCAGAGAAGGCAGAGCCTCTGGGTCCTGATGGAGGCCAGACATGCTCTCACCCATTGTTGCTTTATTTTTTGAGCTCCAGTGCTTTTTCTTTGGAGACAAGATGAAACAGCTGTTGTTACCACCATTTTATCATCAAATGAGGCAGTAATATCAATTAGAGCACTGTGTGAAAATAACATTAATTTCAATTTATGTAATTTTTAACATCAATGGTCATATTGCAACACTTCTGTAATTCTGATTTTGTATTTCTGATTTTGTTATGTCAAATTCCTTCTTTGTTGTGACCTGATACATTTTAATTTGACTTGTGGCTCTACTATTTTTAATAACACATATAGCTGTAATATATATTACTGAAAATTTTCAGCATTTCTGAAATGAGGTGTTTTGAATGTTTCTATTAAGATTTTTTTTAATTGATGTTTTGAAGGAAATTTCTTGTGAAATACCAAAATTTTCCCCAAATGCAGGCTCTGGTTCCTGTCAGCACTCAATATCTCACCTAATCCCAGGGATCTGGGAGTTGTTTGAAGTGCAGGGGTGTTTTATTGCTGGTTTTGGCCAGCAGCTCTGGTGAGAGCTGTTAAGTCCCCTCTCCCTTACTTGTTTGTATTTTCAAGCATGGGTCAGAGAACCTGTTGTCTCAAATAAAGCAGAAAACATTTCAAGGAAAGCCTAAAGCAGCCTGTGAATTTTCCCAATGAAACAGCCTGAAAAGCACCGCAAGATAAAACATGGTGATGTGTGGATGGTGGTAGTTGGTCTGGCCTTCAGGGTTTGCTCTTCCTCACATCCTTGCATGGCCAGTGCTGCCGGGCATGCAAAGTGTTTGCTGTACTTGGAGCTGTCTCCCTTTTCCTGGAAGCAGATGCTCCTTCTTGAGAGTTCCATTTATTTAGATTCACATCTCCAAAAGAAAAATTTTCTTTGTTTAGTGTTAAAGAATTTTAAAGTGGTATTGAAGCTGTCAGAAGCTGTAGGACCCAGGGACATGCTTTTTATTCTTTCCCTCCTCTCCTGGCTTGGCAGCTTTAGCCTTTCTTTGCCTGCTGTGAACAATGTTCAGCCCAGTCCCAGTGCTTGGCAGTCCCCTCCACTTCTAACATATGGCCCGGGATGTCTGTCCCCTGTTGTATCCCATGCAAGTGTTCCAACTAGCAGGAACTCCCTTCTGGCAGGAGATGTGCTGTTTCCAGCCGAAGGCCCAACTCCTGCTCCCTGTAACTTCATGAGGAGCTGCTGGAGTACAGTCAGAAAACACTGGAATATTGGCACTTTCTACCTTAGAACTCATTTTTGTTCTTATCAAGCGATTTTATCCGTAAGTCGGAACTCCCTCCCATACTTTGTAATACAGATAGCAAATCCCTGTGCAGAAAGCTCCCAGAAGAAAGGGGTGATGGATGTTTTTCACCCCGTTTCCTTGGCTGATGAGAGGTTGGATCTCACACCTTGGACTGGGGAAATGCAGGGAGAAGGGGACTCACAGTGTGGCTCTCCTGGCACCTGCTTGTGTGCCATGGTGGCTTTAGGTATCACTACCCAAACAGCATCACAAATAAAGATACAATGATTAACCAGAGCTGCTGAGCTCAAAGTGTGCATTTTCAGATTTTCCTCAAACGTAGTGTAAGCAGTGAGGGGGGATAAAAACTGATAAGATTTTCATAGTTTCTTTTTTAGTTGATAGTGTTAGTACATTCCATTGATTAATGGACCACATTTATAATGGTAGATGCAGAAAGGCCTTCTTTTCTCCTGGAAAACGTTTTAACTCCTTTAACATTTTTTCATAACAGAACTTTTACCAATATTTGAGTCCAAAACAGAATAAATGAAAAGAATCTAGAGAAACCAGTTGTTCAAGGGAGAATATTTACAAAGCAAAAGGCAAAGAGAAAAGCAGCTTGCTTGTGACTGCAGTTCTAACAACTGTTAAAAGGAGATACTTATTAATTTGGAAGTGAAATCTTAAAGTGAACAAGTTAAATCTGCAGAAGTTTTAAACTTCTCGGACGATATTGCAGATTTTTTGGGAACAAAAAATCCTTCCTATTCACTTCTAATATTGACATGTTAAAATATATAACATGTACATCTTATCTGAAGTGACATTTACTTGCTCATATAAATTACACACTTTCATAGCAAGACTTCATCTCTTCTCCTTTTTTGCAATATCTTGACACAGTCAGGGAATCACTTTTTCATTAAATGCAAGGGACAGCAAAAAGCCTGACCAAATTAAGTTTTTACTGAGAGTCCCAAGCTTTAAAAGATCTGTGGTAGGAGATACTGTTTTTAGCATTTCCTCTGCTGCACTTTCTTATAAATGATGAATTGCATCTTCTAGTGTTTTTATTTTTCTAAAGGAAACGTTCTTTTCTGTGAGAGAAAGCAAGGCAGTAATGGGTTAAGTGCTGACAAATACAGTACTTAAAGAAAGAAAATGAATTTCACAGCTGGGTTCTCAAACCATTGCCAAAATAACTATCTATTTAAAGCTACATATAGGAAGTGCCAAAAATTAGAGTTTTCTTTTTATATATTTTATGTGATTTGTATTAATTTTTACCAAGACCTTTGTTTTGTAAATACTAGCTTTCTGTAATACAGAAAGTAAAGTATTTATCTTAAAACTTTAATTCTGATTTGTTACATGTTTGGCATCCTATTAACTGCTGTAGACAGCTAAACATGTTTCTGTGGTCAAAGCAGACCTAATTGCCACTAATTTCTGTAGTGACTTAATTTTTTTAGCTACCTCAGGCAAAGCCCAGTATGATCCAGCAAGAGCAATGAGTCCATTTGCTTTTGACCCCATTTGGAAAATGGAGCGATTTCTCTGCCTTTTTCATAGTATTTCTTGTTCAACCATGCAAAAACCCAATTATAAATCTGCAGCAATTTCTGTGTCTGCAAAGAGTCAACAGGAAAATTCAATCCAGAGCATGGTCTCGGTACAATGAGGGTACCCATTCACCTGGAAGAAGTGACATAGCCAGTCCTGTTCTGTCTTTTAACATCTCTTTTTCACCTGACTCCCAGCAAGGTCTTGATAAATTTAACCAACTTGGCTGGTTTCAAGAGCACCTCAGCAGTCTGTAAGCTGAGGATGTGGACAGTGTCTGAGGAATGCATGTGCCCATTGATGGTTGCTGTGTGAACTGTGTCACTGTTGAAGTGACAGCAAAATATATCCACAAGGATAAAAGCTCCTTTGTTTGCAGTCCCTCAAGGGATCCAGATTGACGACTTTTCCATTCACCAGAGTGACCTGTTAATACAGGGCTCATGAAAAATGAGTTTGGAAGATAAACATTAAGTATTACCTCCATATCTCCTGGAGAAACTGCAAGTTCTAAGGGCAGTGAGAAATGTAGCAATATGCTGCAGTCTATGAATTATATATAGTGTCAGTACTCTTGGCACTTTACTTACAGCTCCACAGCCTGCCTTCCTGGCTCATGAACATGCAAAGTAATTAGAATGGCAAATAGCGTTAGTTTTTATTGACCTATGTTGCCCCCTAGTTCTCTGTCATGTTCTTGAACATCATGGTTTTTTCCTTCCACCTCAAGGCAGCAGTTTGCAGTTTGTAGCATTGATTATTTGGTATTGTCTAATTTATTGATGCAGACAGCCAAGACTTCCACACGTTATGGGTTGCTCATTTCTCCAATGATCTGTCATTGTGCACAGCAACTGTAGTTTGCTGAATCACTGATTATATACTGTAAATGTCAGATATGAGCTCCCGCTTTAAAAATGGCCATTCATTCTGGGAGCTGCTGAGCCACATTCTCTAAGGGTATTGTGTTTTCAGTAGTGGAGGTGACTTAGTATAAATGATAGGATTGTGGGTTTTTTGCCCACAACAGTGAGGGAAAGCACACATACTGAAAGAAACTTCTGTGTTTTCATTTTCTGTGTTAGAGGAGGCTTCCTTCATCATGAAAGTGTAGGCTAGATGCTCATTCTTCTTTATTAATAATAGATAGGCAGACAGATGCAGAGACATGAAATAACACTGCCCCTGAAACCATTTTGCTAATGGTAAAATAGATATGAGTGAGCAGATTGCCTTGTCCACTGAAAATGCAGATTTCCCACTCAAAGAAACTGCAAATCTTGCCTAATGTTTTGTTTCATAAGAAAAGCCTGAGAACAGGAAGCAGTGACTGTCTTGTTCCTTTGAAATGACTGGAGAAAACAGAATAGCTCTGCTTTAACTTGAGCTGGAGATCAGGGTTATATTTTCACAGCATAATGTTGACACCTTTCAGAGCTGGTTTGTGCTGCCTGGCACTTGTGGCTGTGTATCTGAAATGAAAAGTTCTGCTGTGGAAGGAATAGTGCTCACTACTGAATTGTCAGCATTATTTCTTGCTGCGGTGATGTGATCCTCAAAGTGCGCCTGTTTGGCCTGACCCTGTTTAGCTGATGAGATCTGACAGTAGTAGTATTGCTTCAGGCTCTGATGTTGCTCTTATGAAGTTCACCAGAAGACTGGAGCTAATAACTTACCGATGTTTGCTCTGTGCCTTGCAATTTTTAAGTTGAAAGGACATAAAAACATATTCTGGGTGTGTTAAGTACCTTGTTTCATATCATGGAGAACACATGGAAAATATGTTCTTAATTTTTATGAGCACCAACCAAGCTATTTTTTGTCTTTGATAGTATTGATTGACCTTTTGTAAGCAAGAGAAAAATAAGCTTTCAACTGAATTTGTATTTAGGTGTTTATTACTCCAGTCTATTTCAAAGAGATAGGTAGCTACTTTGTTACATTAAACTTTCATGTACTGACTTATTTACTCTGTGTGTTGAGTGGTTTTTGCAATGCAAGCACGTTTCAGTAAATAAAATCAATTTGCAGCCAATGGGAGCGCAACAGTAAGTGATTTAACTTTTCATCTTTCTCTTCGGCTTAAAATGAAAAGCTCTCCAAGGTATTTTTTATGACAAGCCCTTTGGGCTAAAGTACTCTGAGAAAGTGCAGGAAATAAGTGCAGAATTGCAACCCAAAATTATTTAACAGTAAAATTAATAAACAATATAGTTATAAATTTCTAAGGCACCTTGCGTTCTTATCTTCTGTTTTTTTTCTGGCATAGCCCAGCAATGGACCTAAAGGCTTGTTTCTCCTCGGAAAGGGCAGTGTGGTCTGTGCAGTCTCTGATTTTATTTTATCTTGGCTGGTGCTGGTTCTCCTGTGTGGGTACCTGTCTGCCAGGAATTGGTCTGAGATAATTTCATAATCAATTGAGGTGATAAAAGGGCTTTGGTTATATTGAAGGAGGCTAGATCCAAGGACCAGATGGCTTTTCATCTTTATACAGTGCATATCGCATTAAGCAATCCATTTCCGGATAGTCAAGCCTCCTGTTCTGGGCCAGGAATGGTTATAGTTTCTGGCAGGGGAGGAACCAATTTGCCATAAGCTGTGTATGCTCTTATAGCTTCTCTGGAATACACTAACATGCTGCTTTTTCTTCCTAAATGGGAGAAGAGGTGCACCTGGAACAAGACCCTGCCAGGGCTGTGACAGCTCTGTAACCTCTAAGTGGCCGTAGCAACTGTATTTAGGCAGATGTTTTCAAGGAGTGTATTATCTAAATATTGGTACACGACTGTGCAGTAAAGCGATCTGATTTAGAGATGCCATTTGTGCTTCTCCTGGGACATGCACAGGAGAATTTCTATTGTTGCAGAAATACAGGCAACTTAATTTGTAAATAAGAGGGGTGATCAGTGAGTCTTTCAGCATGGTGGGATGCCAATATGAGAGGAAGGGACCTCAGAAATACTGAGAAGGAGTAGATGGGGAGAGGGGAAAACCTTTGGTGCTTGGTTGTGGTAGTGTGTAATGACAGTTTTGATAAAGATTCATAAAAGAGTTAAGTTATACCTCATAGTTGTATTTTGAATTGTACCCCAGTTTGGCAAATGGTTCGTCCCTAGATTCCCCCTATGCTTTACACAGCGTCACTTGGTTTTCTGATAGAAAAGTCTTTTTGAAACTGGTGAAAAACCTAACCAAAGTTATCAGGCTGATGAAGAAATGTGACTTTTTAGAAAAACACATGAGTTTTGTCAGAGAGGAATGTTAGCATTTGCCCCCTAAATAAATTATTTTTTCCTTTTATGGTAAGAATTCCATTCTGGCGAAACTGCAGCTTTTCTGTGTTTTTCTCCAGAGGGAGAGAATTCACTGCTTTTCTAGCTAAAAGACTTTTTCTATCATTTGACAAAGAAGCTGCCCTAAACCTTTGGGCAGTGCAGCACCCAGAGGAAATACTGTGATCACAGACTGCTGCTGGGAAGAGAAAATGGTGAAGAGGTCAGTCCGGAAATGTGGAGTCCTCAGGGGTAAGAATTGTGGTTCCTCCTATACCTCTGTCAGTGACAACGCCTGTTAAGTTCTCACCTTTAACAGGTTTCATATATCTCACACAAAGAAATGATTCATTTTTTACTCACATACTGAAGTTAATTCACTTGGGTCTGTTTATCTTAAACAAACTTATCCATGAGAAATTTCTCTTCCATGTTAGTGGCTTCCTATATAGCCCTGTTCAAGTTCCTGTAGATCATGGCCATATGACTGAAGCAGTATGCTAAAGCATGGAAGTACTTCCAGCAGTTCCCTCAAGGAAAGTTATCAATGCCTTCATTCCAGAAAAGTGGAGCCATGGAAACTGAGCACACCTATAATGTACATGTTGAATCATTCTCTTTGTGGGGAAAAATGCCTCTTTTTTGCGTTTTATTTTTCATGTCTGCTTTTTCTCCACCTTCCAAGAATGAGTAATTCTATTCCCACTATCCACTGTTCTGGCATTGCAATAGGAATTGTGCATTTCATAAGCAAATACTGAGATTTATTTCATCTGGAGCTCATGATGTGGGGAAGAGGTTAATGAGACAAATCATACTTTTAAGACAGGAAGTGTTAATTACATATATTAGTTTAATGTAGAAGATATGGACTGGAAAGAAAGTTGGTTCCTTTCCATTAAGTTGTGGCAGGGTCAGAGCAACAGCTTTGAGCACCTCCATCATCTCTGGCTATCTGCCACCCGATCTATATTCCCTGTCAGCCCAGACCTAATTTCAATATTTAAAATGGTACTTCCTTTCTTTTTCTAACCCTCAAAAGGGCTTTAATTCTTTCCCTCATTCTGCCAGTGCTCAAGCTGCTACAGCTGCTGCTGTCACATTTAATAAGGACTTTGCAGAGTTTAAATACTGTGTTGTTGCAATAGCTTTTCTTTGGCACAAGAGAAGAGCTTTGTTAAGTTTGGGTGCTCCTCACCAACACAGCTGCTCACATGGGGTGTCCGCTGAAGCTGATAGAAACCTGGTACTCACATGCAGCTCCCTGTGGTGCCTGACACCACAATGCAGCCATGGATGGAGATGCTGCGGGACAGACCCCATCCAGTGTGGAGTCCTTGCTGATTGCCCAGGACTGTGATATTTGAAAATTTATGTCTTTCAAGTAAGAACGTAAAACTGACCACACTACAGTTCCTAACCTACACTTGTACCATTACACTGACTTTGTGGTTGCATATTTCTCATTTGAAAGTCACTGGTGATCCCATGGTCCTTTTTATGCAGTAAACAGGCAACTTTCTCTTGTGCAGTTGTAGATGAGGTGGGAAACAAGACAGCAGTGTGGATGGTAGCTTGACATTTCAAAATATCAGAAGGAGGAAGTGAGACTAAAACTTGATGTCCTCATGCCTACAGTAACTTAGCTGCTTATTGAAATATTCTTCCCCCCAGACTTGGGCTCTGTATGTGTCAATCCAGTGGAATATAATTGGGGCTGTTTACTGTGACAGACAGTCAAAATTCAAGAAAACCTTGGAAGAAAACACTCAGTCCCTAGTCTGCAGTGTCTCCTGTATAGCTTTCTGTGTACATCATATCTCTCCCTATTCTGCTTCCCCCCAAAATCCTCCAGCTCTCTGCACAACCAGGCTAAATATTTACATTCATTCTCAATGCTAAACTGTATTTAAAAAGCCCATTTCCTTCCTGAAGCTATCCAGCTTCTCTCTGGACATTGATGACATCCTTTTCCTTTGCTTCCGAATCATTCTCATGTTTTCAGTATGACAGAGGGATTTTATTTTTTTTTTTCCCCTAATACTAGAAAAAGACCAACCTCTCTTGTTAGGATTTCTTTTGAAGTATCCAGGGTGAAAAGAGCTGAGCTGCAAGATAGCAAAGTATTGCTAAAACATGACATTTTAAAAAATTGACAATAAAGTCTAGGTTAAGAAAGAAGTTACTGTGCAATGTATCTATTTTCATCTGAACATTACAGGCTGTTCTTTTGTTTAAATTTTCTAGGTGATGAAGGAAAATAGATAAGTGCTCATTTTAGTAAAAATACTACATTTCAAGAATAATATCAATTATATTTGGATACCTCATGGCATGTTTCTATCCTTTAAATAGGACTAATTTTGGCTTAGTGTGCTTTTATTGCTCTGATTCTGCCTTAATTCACAGACATTTTCTTTTCTCTGCTTTCCCTGTTGCTGACATTCTTGGTGAGTAACAGCTTGCTGGGTTTACATTATGAAAATAAGAATAGGAAATGAAACTTCAGATCTTTGTCTTCAAGTAAAGACGCCTAAATTAGAGGAAATCTTTCTGTTGTTCTTGTGATTACTAAATATAAGGATATAAGTCAAATAAAAACAATATATATCAAATATATGTCAAATATATAAGATAAGTCAAATCCCATCTGCAAGTGTGGAAAGTGGCAGTTTAAATTCCCAAATCTATGACATAGCATGACTGTTTACCCAAAACAAAGGAAAGTTAAACCTAAAGATTGTTTCCATCTTTGAAGTTCTCTATCATTCTAATGCATGCTTGAATGTCTGGCTGAGAACTTATAACCAGGCTGTGCTGTGTTGTCATAAAGAAAGAGTCTCCAAAGAATGGGTGCAATCTGTGACCCAGCACCAATAGTCCAAATCAGTCCAAAGACCTGGTAGAGAGATGGAAGGAGGCAGCAAAAAAAGCTGCCTAAAAGCAATCCAGAGCCTCAACCAGCTCAAATCAGCAGTAGAAATGAAGGAGACAGTGCTGCTTTGTACTGACCTTTATGCTTAATTCTCAGTTGATTATTATGGAGGTAGGTTAAAAAAATTGCTCCTGTTGATTTAGATTCAGCCTGCGCTTGTCATGTGTGCCAAGGACCTTGCCACTGGAGAGGGCATTGCAAGATAACACAAGTAACAAGAGCAATTGTTCTCCTCTCATCTGAAGCCCTGGTGCACCAATTACTATTTAAAATCATTATTTAAAGTGTTGGTCATAAACCCTTTCATAGCAGGAGCAATTTTGAAATATTAAATACTATTTTCCTTTTACCCATAGCAAGGATAGGGGAAATAAAGTCACTCGAAAGCATGTGGCTGCAATTCCACGTAGGAAGCTCATTTGTCAATGTAACAGATGTGGTGCTGCAGTGATGGGGTTGTTGTCACGGGTTGTGTATGTCACTCCTGGAGGCAAGATGTGCAAGTAATATAAAGCAGTGGAGGAATGTAGTTCTGTTCCATCTCTGTCAGAGAGTGTGATGACTGTCCCAAGGGACAGGATAGATGCCACCACACTGTCATGGTGCTGCCATCTTTGCAGCAATGTCTGCTGGGCTGGCTGGCACAGTTCTCCTGCCCCAGTGGCCTTGGTTGTGAGTTTCTGACCTTCAAAAGAGAAAAAAGAGCATCTAACAGATATTTCCCTTGCAACAATAATGGCAACAGCAACAGCAAAATCAACTATGGTCTCTGTTCACACCAGGGAAAATTCAGCCTGAAAGGGGAAGATTTGGAAGTCAGACTTGGCATGAATGGGGCAACCTTCTAGCATACGTGTATGTACAGCTGTAACTATTCCAACAAGGGCTAATGTGTGCCAAAAAAATGTGGCAAAACATAATGTGAGAAGTGTAGGTGATAAGAAAGTAACCAGGTGAGGTAACATTACAGGGCTTCCAAGAAATTCACTGCAGCATGAAACTGAAATTAGGGTATTTTCCAGCTTCCTGAGGTGAAGGTGACTATGCTCTAGACAGTCAACATCAGGAGGAAAATCCAGGATGCAAAAGCAAACATATATTAATCTGGTTTCATCCAGGGCAGTCCCTTTGACCTACAGCAGTTAGATGGATGTGCCACTCTGTGACTCACACTGTGCGACTGAAGGGGTAAACATCTGACATGAAGAGTCTGGCTTCTGTTGATGTTGATCAGAGGAACTTGTGTTGGCCTCAGTGGGGTTCCACCAGTGGGCGGGTGAGTGTTTGGTCTGTGGCAGGCGTAGGTGTCAGTGCTGGAAAAGAGCTGTTGAGAGGTATGTTCAGATGCATAGGCTAAAAAGTTAGAAAAGTAGGAGTTGAGGTGAACTGGCAAGAAAAACCTTCCATTTTCATGGAGAAGAGTGAATTTTTGGTGGGTGTTAAATTCCATTTGCCATGGAGAGCAAGCTTTTCAAGCCATTCTTTGTCCCCAGCTAAAGTAAAACATATGCAGTTCCAGCTGTGGAAATTATCATGCAGTAAACTAGTCTCAGATGACTTGCTACTTCATTTTGTAGTTATAATTTTGGAAGCATATTACAGCAAAGGCCTTCATCCGGGGCTAAATTCAAATCAAGTTTTGAGTTTTGAAATTGAAGTCTGTTGTGAAATCCCCAACCATTTAAAAATAAATGCCCCTGGAGAGTTTAGCAGAAAAGTGAAAATGAAAATTTTATGTTAAGCAGTTCATTCAAAAGATAACAAAGAGGAGGGATGAAATGGTTGTTTCTTAACTACAAAATACTCTATTCACTTAGTTTTTGGATTATCTTCTCTGCAGAAAGATGCAAAGACATTAAAATAAAAGGAAAGGTAGGAGTGCATTTATACCAGAAGCTGGCATGCATATCCATCTTGCTCTGTATTGTTAAAGTGATACCACATACATGAGCTTACTCAGAGCTCCTCATTCTCTGCTTGTGTAGACAGATGCTTGGAGCTGCTTGAGCCTTCTGGTGACTCTGAAGTTCCTTAATCAAGAATGTTAGGAGGTACTCATGGGCTTTAATTGATTTCTTTGGGACCAAGGTAAAGCATGAGGCTATTGCCCATCCCTTGACCAGTTGTCTGCTGCATTCAGTAAAACATAAACAAGTGTTTTATTCTGCTGGAACTGGAAGTGAAGAAGATTTAAGCACAATGCTTAAGGGCAGTCTCAAGACTTGGGCAGAAGAGAAATGCAGTTTCAGAGGAGGGTTATGCATGCAAAACCTGTGCAGGGTTCTTTATCCCATGGCTGTCTATGGTCACCTCCAGCAACACATGTCAGAGCACAGCTTTTCCAGCTGGACAGTGCCCCACCACAACTGTTGTAAAACATCCAGTCCTTTTCCCTAGTGCCCTCTAATCCCAAACACTTGAAAGTATACAGGAAACTTACGCTGAATCAATACCTTATGAATAAGAAAGCTTTTCTTACAGACCTCTTAATAGAAATGAGTGTTTGGCTCTTTTATTGAACAAAGTGTACTTGTGCAGCAGCTTCATCTCTAAACGACATTTTTAGCTGCAGCTAGTAGAAACACAAATGGCAAAACCCCATGCTCTGTTATGGAGACCTATTTTGAAAATAAAACTCATCTTCTGCTCATGTACCAAGTAATAGTGATAATAAAAAAGCTGTTCAGAAAGTGCTACTACTTAAATTAGGCCTATCTTCATCTTGTTAAAATAAATGTATTTATTAAGTATCTTTATCTCTTATGTAATGAGGACAGAGGCATATCACAGATCTGCAGCGTCTTTTGTGCTCTACAAATTCGATGAGACAGTCACCAGACAAAAAGTGATTTATTCTGTGTCTTGTAATGGGTGGAATAATTAGGAGTGATGGCATCCATCACTTTTACAACATGCTTATCTCAGAACTTTTCCATTGATTCAAGAGAAAAGCAGGAACAGAACAATAAAAGTCAGTTACATACTTGGTCCTTTAACTTAGTGTTCCTGATTTGGACACCTGATTAATAGGTCTCTACAGCTTGAACAAAGTGTCACTTAGTAATGTGAACACAGTCTAGCTTCAGTTTGTCAGAACTTAATTCAGTAAGGCCAAGAACAAGAGAAAAATAAGCACCACAACTGTCTATGGGACGTTAAGGCTGTCAAAGGAGTTTCAATTCCTCTCTCTGCACAGACACTTTATTCACTGGGAGCATAAATAGCTAAAGATTTCGGAAAAGTTTCATGTCATTGTGAAACATGTGATCTTGGATTTGAAGGAGGAGATGGTATCTTAACAAAACTGTACAAAACTGTGAGTAAATTGTTGCTCAATTCTGGTGTAACTTACCTCTGATTTCCAATACCTGTTCACTCCAAAAGTTCAAGTGTTTAAAAGTGAGACCATTTGGGAATCTGACTCTGACTCCATGCACTTGTCTTTCATTCTCCTGCCACAGACAGGCATTTGGGGTTACTGTATTTTTCTCTGCGTTTTTTTGTTGTTTTGTTTTTTTTTTTTTTAAACAGCTGGTGAAAAGCTGCTTGCCATCAAACTGCATGGAAGTGGAAATTCAAAATTTCATACAAAATTCAGGTCTGTCCTGTGATCAGAAAAATGTTTATGGATTCAGAAACATTAAATCAGTCACCCAGGGTGTGAGGAGGATTGGTGAAGAACTTTGAGTTCTGGCATGTCCCTTTGGGTTCAGAACTGGACAGTACCTTGCTGATCCCAGGCTGCTCCAGCTTCTCAGGTGGTAACACAAAACCCAAGACTGTGTACAGTGATAAATAATAACAAGGAATCTATTAATCATGGTGTCTGTGACATTAGCACTCTTGTAAAAAAGCTCTATTCATGTAGTTCCATATTAGCTATTTTTTTCATAGGGAATAAAAATACCTGGATGAGAGCCATATGATTGAAGTCTGTTGTGATAAGAAGCTATGAAATGACACAGAGTCCTCAGGCAGGTGCAAAGGAGGAATTTTATTGACAAAAAACCCAGCCTTTTTATGCCGTTAGTCGGTTATTAGTTTACATACTTTTAAGACACAACAAACCAATTTTAACCAACCTCCATATCCCATGATGTGGGCACAAAGCATTCACACAACCTGCCTCACTTCCTCTATTCTAGCTGAGTCACTCTCCCATAGCCCTTTTCTACTTAGCCTAAGTAACAGGCCGGAGCATGATTTTACTAGGCCTTTCCTCTACAAAGCTTTATTTACAGGTGACAGAAGTCTATTCAGAAGTTAGCCCCCACAACAGTAGCAAAAATTTTCTGCAGAGGCCTACTCGTTTTAAATCTCTCTGCAGAGTGGCATCATTTTACTAGCAGACTAGATATTATGTTAAAAATTATATTTATTATAGCCATCCCAGAGGCGTTCATTCAGAAGAGAGTAATGGAGCACAGCTAATAAAAGAGATTTGTCCATTTGGACATGCTGAAGGGCCTTGAGATAAGAAATAATTCTCATATAAGCAATTCCTGAGTTAAAATATTAATTTATAGGAAATACTTTAAAAAGGGTCTTTTGAGGAGATTTTACAAGGCTCAGTTTCTCATTTTTGAAACCTTTAGAGCTTACATCACCTTGTAAGAATTTGCAAATCCAATCCCAATGATTTGTGTGTTCACATTCACACTTTTGAAAGCATAGTAACTTCTGAGCAAGGAGTATGTTTTGTTCAGGACATAGCCACGCTGTGTTCTTGGGATTACTTCAGAGAGCTCATTCTTCTGGTAGTTTCAGTGGAGAAACCTTTGCTGTGATGGAGGCTCGTTTGCCTTTCCTGAATGGCGCAGTGGGGATGGATGGGCATCACTGCAGAATCCTGCCCGCTTTTTTTACTCCCTGAAAGCCCTCCCTGAGCAACTGGGTTGGAGACAATTCTCTGACAGACTGAGCTGTTGTTTTTAAAATTACTTAGAGACATAAGAAGTACAAAACCAATACAACAACAACCCCACTTTTATCTTTGAGGGAGCTCGTTTTTCCTGGTACTGTATGTCCCACTCCACCCTCGTCTCTCTAAGGGCTGTTCTTCCTCTGACAGGGCACAATTTTTAGTGCCCCTTTTACATTCAACTTAGCAGCCAGATTTCAGCTTACATGCCAATATGCATTTCTTGGGATGTCTATATACATTTTTGTAATTAATTTATAAGCTGCATTATCAGGTACTTTGCTAACATCTGAATTTCTGACCTGTGCTGCTGCCTGCCTTTACTGTTATAATTCTGCCAAAGAGCAATCAGCTTGTCTAGGGTGGTTAATTCTGTGTGTTCTGTGGAAATGATGAAGCCCTAATGCTAGGGCCTTCTCCTCAAAAAGACTCCATTCATATTTTGAAATTCAGAAGGCTGTTTTATTATTTAATTTCATTTCATGCAAGCAATAAAGATGCAAAATGCAGGTGCAAAAAGCAAGAAGTTTTTCTCTCTCTTTAACAAGCAGCAGCTCCAAGAGATTGTCCCTCTGTGTCTGAACAGTTCACTGTCTGAACAGCAGCGTCCCACAAATATGAAAACAAACAAAGATAAAACTTTTTCATTGTCCAAGGAAAATACATTATCAAAACATCATTCTCATATTTACATTCTTTGTCCTGGGAACCTACACAGGTTCCCTTTAGACATCGAGTAAGAAGAAATTGCTTTTTCCAAGCTTGTTGCTGTGATTTCTCTAAGATCCACTAAAAAGTCAGCCCACAGTGTACCATGCTGCCTGCTGCTTGTGTAGCCACTACCCAGTGGCTACGTAGAGAGTGGAACTTTGAGGGATGGAGGAGGAGGTATGAGAGTTGTTTGGTTCTTGTAGCTTGCTAGAAACACTGAAAAACTATGAAGGCTACCGTGCTTCTGTTGAGCTCAGTTTTTAGTTATGTAGAGTTTTCCACTCCTCTAAATATCAGAGGTTACATATAGTCCAGCTACTAAACCCTGCGGTCAGCAGTGCACAGGAGAGGAGTGCATTGGTTTGCCCTTTGTCTGTTTTTGTGATTATTTCTTGTTAACTTCAAGAAGTCTGGTTCAAATTAATAGAAAAGATATCAGGAATGCAGCAGCTAGAAGAAATTGCCCCTTTTAAAGAATTGATTTTATATTAGTAGATTATTATATGCTTGGAGTCTTTTCAATGGAAGAGACAGTGTCAAAGTCCCGTTTGTGCCTGCTTGCTTCGGATTGCAGATTAAGAGTTCTTTTAAAATGGTGTTGAAAAATGACATTTATAAGAAAATGCAAGGACTGTGTAAAAATAATGGACTTCATTAGAGAGCTTGGGGACAGGTATTATAACTGGTATCTCTCCTTACTTTGGTTTTGGGAACATCTGATGTTAATCTTGATGGCACAAGATGAAAGAACCATCCCAAATTTCAACAGAGTCCCCTGCACTTAGGGTTATTCTGGTAACAATTTCACTTTCAGGAACTGGGAATAGTTTCTCAAAGGTGACCACTAAAATGAAAGGTTTCTCTTTGCTTTGACACTTTTAATATTCCAGATCTTGTAGGCACTAAAAGTCCAGTTTTTTTCTCTGCACCTGATGAAAGTGGTATTACATTTGATGAGATGTTCCCAAGTAATATCTGCTGTTTACTCATTGTTATTTTCTACCATCTGGGCAGAGTGTATTTACCTCTCCAACCTGCAAGAAATATGAAATTTGCCTCTGGCTCTTTAGATTTTATATTAAGCTATTTTTCAGTCTTTAGTGAAGAAAAAGCTTTTTTCTGCTGTTCTCTCCTTAGTGCTGAAAGTGGCAGAAGTTTGGTCCTGCCATTTCACAGCCTCACTTCCTGTCAGCACTTCTCTTTTTCCTGTGAGATTTTCTTGTTCCTCACCATGTAGCTCAAGCAGAGACTCCCAGAGAGTCCTAATGTCTGTCCATGACATGCAAGAAGTTGTTGTTTTCCCTAGTGTCACAAGCCATGTTTTGGGGTGAGTCTGTCCGCTGCTTGTGTGCACAGAGGTAATGTCTTCTGCTTCAAGGTATAGTATCAAAGGTTGTGCAGGACTAAACCCTAAGCCTGATATTCTTGGGTATATTACTTTAACAAAACCTCGTTTGTGGGGGCAGGAAAATAAAAAGAGCTGCTCAAAACTTCTATGTCTGACACAGAGCCAATCACTGAAGGCTCTGATGATGAGCAGGTTACTAGCCCAATTAGCAGAGATGGTAATGCCTCTGTGATGACATATTTAAGAAAGGAAAAACCACGAGTTCTCTCTTTCCTCCCCCAAGGGGTGGTGAGGTGGCTGCCGGAGCCCATCCTAGTGGGGGGGCTGCCAGGGGCTGCGTGGCTGGAACCCTCCTGAGGCCAGACCCACCCATGCAGTGCCAGCAGGGACCATGTAGCCAGCAGAGATATGGCAAGCAGTTAATTCCCCAACATGGAGCCTGGATAAGATCAACCTCTCAACTGCAACTTACAGATAGCAATTTTTTTCCAAGTCAGAGAAAAAGGAAAAGTGAGGGCACGTGAAGAGAACCAACATGGTGGCACCAAGGTCAGTGAAAAGAAGGAGAGGGAAGAAGTGCTCCAAGCGTCGGAGCTGAGATTCTCCTGCAAGCTGTGGTGAGGACTATAATACAGCAAACTGTTTCCCTGTAATTCATTAGGTGTATGGGGGGACACAGAGATCCACGTGCAGCCTGTGAGGAACAGTGCTCATACTGGAGCATGTGGATGCTAAAAATTTGTAATCTAGTGAGGAACTCGAACAGAGAGAGATGAGCCTTGCTTTTAGAGATCGAGGAAGAGAGCCTTGCTAGGTAGTTGTGGGAAGACTGCTTGACCTGTGGGAGGATTTCACATTGCTGGAGGTTCAGGTGGGCTGTTGCTTGTGAAAGTTAAAACCACTCTAGAAAAGTTTGCAGAAAACTATCTCCAGTGGGCAGGATCCCACAGCACAGCAGAAGAAACTCTTTTCCTTTGGCATACTGAAGAAAGACTCTTAAGAAGTGAAATACTGACCAAAACCCCATGTTTTGTTTCCTTGTGAAGTTAGTAGAAAGAAGGAGAGACTAGGAAAAAAAGGTGTTCTGAAGGTTTGCTTTGATTCTCATTACCCTTTTGTACTTTTAATTCTGTCAATAAGAAATCTTCTTTATACTGTTTAAGTTCTGAACCTGTTTTGCCTTAAAGTTTTTTTGAATAATCCTTATCTCAACTCATGAAATTGTTTTCCCCTCCTCTGCTTAGCTATAGCAGAGGAAAATGAGTGAATAATTTTTCAGGTGCCTGGCGCTTAACCAGCATCAAACCCCGACACTTGGGAATAATACTTGGAAGCCTCTTCTTCCTTTGTACACGGGCTGGACTATTCAAACAGAACAGGGAGGCCGGGCATGGAGATGTAGGTGTTGGTGGCTAGAGAAGCTCACCACAGCTACTCCTCATTGATAGTATCAGGAATCTTACAACCCTCAGATGATCCTGTCTTGTGGCAGCAGCTTGGTCTGCCTAGAACTGTTTTGGAGATTTCCTGTGGCTGGGAGTGGGGTGAGGAACAGGAGAAATAGAGAATTAGGAGCGACAGCAGGTTTTGGCAGTAGCAGAAGACTTGCTTGCAAATCCCAGTAAGAGTGCTCCTAGTTCTAAAATGAAAATAATGAGAAAATCTCAGGCAGGGAGACTTCACACAGCCCCAGATATGGGGAGGCAAAGCAAAGAGAAAGAGAAGGGCATGTTTCTTTGTTGACTTTGTGAGTGATCTCACACGGTATCATCCACCCATGTTTTGTTCTTCCACATGTTTTTCATAATTCTGGATTTTGTTTTGCCTTTTTCATTTCCCCAGATGCTCTCTGCAGTTGTGTGTCAGCAAGGAGAATGGATAAAGAATTTCCTCACATTCCCAGTAGTTACTTAGAGGAAGTTTCATGTACATGTACAGACAGACACATAGACGGAGGTGTGTAAAAGCATGATGGTAAATTCTGCAGGGTCAGAAATGGGCATCCACAGTGGGACAACTTCCACAGATACAAGCTACCAGCCAACACATGTTCTGGCACCTGCTTAACTCTACTCAGACTGAATACTTTATTACTTTCTGTAAGGAGTAGATGCTTTTGAACCCAGGTGTAACACTTTCCAAAATAAGCTCTTGCATGCCCGTGGCAGTGTCAGGAAAGGCTGCTGTGCTTTTACCCTATGTGGCGGGCTGGAGCTGAGTTGATTCGTGGGCTTTTGGTCCGATGCACTTTTCCGATTTTGTATATTTAAGGCCACATGGAGACGCGGGAACTTTGTTTTTAGGTGGCCAGGGCCGGACCAGGCTGCTGGGCCCCTGGCCCCTCCCGTTTCTCCCAGCACCACGGCACAGACCCCGGGTTGCTGAGAGGAAACTATCTCAGAGCCGCAGGCAGCTAACACATGGACTGCCACACAGCTGAATTCACCTGGAGGGGCTTCTGGGCACTGGCAGGCTTCCCCCCCTTCCACGTGGCCCTGCACAGATCCAGTGGGAGCCGATATGGCTTTCTGCAACCAACGCAGCCTGTGTCGAAACTGAACAAAGACACCAAGCAGCTGGCAGTATAAAGGAAAAGAGGCTTTTCTCCAAAATAAAGCCCAAAGAAACTAACTCTTCATGGGGGATGGAGGATGGAGGAAGGGGGTGGGGGGTGGGAAGAGGAGAGAATTCTGTGTGCAGCCAGCAGAAAAATTCTCAATTATCAGACAAATCTTGCTCTGTCTTCAACACTTTGAGTAAATATTTAAAGACGTGAAGCAACCACTTTCCTAGGAAGAAGATTCCTCCTTGGCTGCATATTTCTTTTCTTGCAGCCTATTTCTCTCTAGTCTTAGGCACTATTTTGTTGTCTTTAATACCCCTTGATTACATCTTGTCTTGATTAGCTTTGTGGCTCATTATACAAAAAGGGTGCTAATCTCTGTTAATTAGTTCCTTATTAGAGTCAGTTGAGACTTGTAGCACAATAAGTGAGCTGTATTTCTGATGATAAATAATTGGCTGCCAAGGAATTCTTAGCATGAAATCGTGTCAGTATAACTGATGATACTTTAATATTTTATGTGGGTTTGTATGTGTTTACTACAGTACTTGGTTCTTCCAGCTGCAATTCCCAAAACTTCCTTTTTTGTCCTGCAGTTCTGTTACTAGCTTGAACATTCCTTACTTCATGCTACATTCTATGATTTCATTGCTTCATTGCTAGACAGCTGTTTTGTTCAGAAAACTTGTCTCCTGTAAATGGCAGGAAGGACTTTCTTTTATTGCTTTTCACTCTTGTCTTTATTGTGTCGTGGTTTTGCTGTGTCATAGCATTGGCTATTATAAAGTCTTTAGAAAACATTAACATCTGAAATGTTTTCTGGAGAACTGGTAATAGGAAATGGGGTGTAAGGTTGTAGCGATACTTTAAATCAGTGGGATGCTCCTGTATTTCACCAGAAATCCAGGTCATTGTTCGGTACCTGCCCCACTGATGATGGCCAAGGTTCCATGTTGTGGTATCACTCAGAGGTCACCAGAGCTGCTGCTCAAGAGGGAGAACCGTGGGAACTGGGTGTAAGGACTAAGCCCCCCTGTGCTTGTTGACCTCTGGGACATACCCCAGGAGATGAACCTGAACCAAACCCAATCCTTTTCCCAACTTTCTGGTATGTCACAGTGCTGGATGTCTTTGTTTCCTAGGAGGCAAATGAAGATGTGCTTTTCAGCATTAATCCATATCCAAACGAACAAAACCTAGGGAGTCTAAGCATTGTGAGACCTGTGTTCCTACCCTGCTCTGCTACAGCTCTCATGCACTGACCTGGGTAGTGCTCCTTTCTCCTCTGTAAAATGAAATACAGACACCCCTGGGAGCACAGTGATGAACTGGAGAGAAGTTGAGTTTGTTTTTTTGGCCTAGCGAAGGATTGTCTGAGGCCAGTGTGGGTACCTCTGCAGTAGAGCATCACTGCCCTGGTATGTTCATATAGAGAAAGGCAACTATCAGTGTGTGCTCATTCAACCAAGCAACAGGAACAGGCAGGGGGCAAAAATGTAGGTGTAACATCTAACTTAGTTTTCAATCTGTCTGTAGTCTTTATACTATTATCTATTTGTTTTGTTAGCATGCAGGGCTCAGTGAGATGTCAAATGTCCCTGCTGCTGTGTCACAGTCAGCAGGGCTATGTGGAAGAGTGGGATTTCCCTGCATGCATGTCCCTGATGGAGCCAGCACAGCCTCCCTGAAATGCTCTGTTGCATTCATTTCAGTAGAGATCCTCGTGGTTAAGTAGATTATTGCTTTGCAGAGGGGTTGGGGATATTCCTAGTATGGGTATCCTGATCTGAGAGATATTTGGTGAGAGCCTTGACCTAACGTGCTGCTTTTCCCAAGAAGCAGCAGAGAGAGCAGTGCATGATTGGTCTTGCATAGAAGGTGCTTTGCCACATGGATGAGAAGTAGGGCAAAAAGCCTAAAGTAAGTAAGAGAAGTGTCAGTTCGAGCAGTTGGTTGAGGAATCGGATTTTATGTTCCTTCCAAATACGGTAATGTTTTGAATATCATTAACATACATTTTATAAAACAGAAAAGTAAGTCAATTATTTTAGTCCCAATGATAACTTTTGAAATACTTTAGCTAGCTTGGTCCTTTTTTCAATTTCCTTACATTATGGATGGAGCCTAGAGGTACCCCCCAAACATATACTTTATGATTTTCTTTTTATTGCCCAGCAATACTTCAGTTTTGTAAAACTACCAGAAAATTTCTTCTATTCAAGTAACACACATAGAAAAATTATTATTGTGACTCTTCCCAGAACCACATTTATTTTGAAGATTGCTTTGACATGGTAGAGGGGCATTCTGGAGCACGTTACTTCCATTATAGAAAAGGTCACATCTCTCTCTTGCTCAAATCCTATGGGACTTGCATTTTCATGGAGCTGCAGCTACAGTTTTGCACATTGACACTTAGCTGATTGTTCCCTAAACAATAGGATTGTATAAGTAAATACTGTAATCCAAAGATGAGCATATGTGGAACATGCTTGGTCTCCACAGAGTGGGCTTGTCTCGTCTATACAGATGCTGCAGTATTCCCATGCCATGCTGAACTCCACTTGATTATCCAGTGCTTGCTCACCTGAGGGAGAACATGGAGCAGTCAGGTGCTGACACCCATTCCATTCCCAGCATCAGCAGCACTGAGGGCTGGGCTACAGCTTTGCTGTTAGTTCATACGGCAGAGCATTTTTAAAAGCAGCCACTGTACCTGCAACTGATGTCGATCATATGTACAAACCTGTAAAGGCTTGTGATACAAAATCCATCCTAACTTTAATCATAAAATTATGTTCTTCCACTGCACAGTACCTAACCTGGTTTGTACCAATTTATCAGTCTTTCATCTTACATTTCTAGTCATAGTTTCTCTAATATACTGTGTGAACCATGGTCAGGTCATGGAGTTTTATATGACAGTTTGTAAATTTTATCATTTCTTCCAAGCAATGTAATTTCACAACAAACAAATTTAAAAAATAATAATATAAAACATCAAATGCTTATAAGCAGGCTAACCTCTGGGCATTCCATTTTACTGTGTGGTGGTTAGAAGTCATCTGCAAAATAGTGCTGGGTTATTTCTCAAGGATATGACCAAAGTCTCAAATAGTTTTGATATTTGAATTGCTGAAGGATCACAGTACATATCAAAACTATTTTTAGTGTTTGAGAAGCTCCATGCATAGAGTAATGCAGATTTAAATAGTGCATAAGATATTTTGACAGTGAAATATTTTTTAAAACATACACTGAATGTTTGTGAATTATAAGCTTTATCCTCAGTAGTCAGAATAATGTATTTATTCCCATTAGTGAAAAAGTCATAAATCAGAGTGGCACGATATCTTGCTCACAAATGCTTGTGTGTATGCAGATGCCTGTATTCTTCACATTTTCAGCTGAACAGTTGTGTTTATTTCATTATCCCAAACCATAGTGGTGAAAATCACCATAGCTTGCACTACAATCTAGTGAGATAAGCTGCTTAGGTCCTGTTGACTCCTGCCCATAGTGAAAAATAAGTCATGAATCTTATGGTATTGAATTGTAAATTAATAGGACAATTTGTGACAATTTCTCAAAGATGATTTCTGTGCTAAAAGTTGGAAGTCCCTAACTGAATGAAGAAACAACCTGCTGTGGGCACTCTGACTGTTTCCAGTGCTGAGTAATCCAATTGTGTGTGCCCTAGTGAGTTGTGTTGCTGCTGGAGGATGGAATTAAAAAAAAAAAAAAAAAAAAGCTGGTTCTTGCTGCATGAGTGGAACACAAAATGTCACAAAAAGATCCTCTTAACGCAGGAGTGACTGCTAGTTTGTAGGTGAACACGCAGAGTGGGCATACAGCTGGCCTGCAGTATCCCTTCTTAGTCTCTTTTCTGTTGTGGACATGGAAGTATGTGCCTATAAAATACATTTTAATCTAAGATTTGAAGGAAAAATGTCATTGTGAGATGAATCCCGTCAAAGGAAGATGCCTTATTTTAATGATTACCTATCTAACAAGTTAAGAATGTTTTTATAGCAAAACTAAAGAAAGCACAATGCAGGACAAAGTCACAGTCTTGTAAAATAGTAATAAAAAGAAGATAATAAAAGAATCTAGTAGCACCTGTTGTTTAAAAAATGATAAATCCTGAACTGAAGACTGTCATGAATAAGATAAGGATGAAGCTCTCAAAGAAATACTTCAGGGAATTTCTTTTAATATACCTGAAAAGTATGCCTTGGGCACAATATCACAGAAGAGATTTGAAAACTTTGAGCCAGCTTTCTCTTTTGCCATTGTAATTTGACCCAGCTATTGTAGTTAATCACTGAATATAAGGTAGCTACAAGTTCCATCCTTTTAGTAACCTATTAGAAGTTCAATAATTAGAAAAGTTTCAGCTATTTTCCATCATAGCTAAATGGTTGGAAAAATAGCGTTAAAGCCCTTTCTCAAGAATTTTAAGGAAGAAAGGTACTTAATTGGGAACCTCCCATTCTCACTTGTTCATTAGTGACATGCAAAGAGAAAAACAGATTTCAAAGTATTGAGTCATTTCAGTGAGGTCCTAATGGAAAGTAGGGAACACTTGACATGCAGTGAACCCAAAATTACAGGAATCCAAAACCCTCATCTCACTAAAAACGTAGGTAGTTTTGTGCCAGTGGGAGCTGAATGTGCTTAGCCTTGTGTGAACAATCTCTGAGGCTGCAATTTACTCCTACACTCAGGGCTGCTGGAAAGGGCCTGGTGGTTACAGGGGATGCCAAGTTGAAAATGAGACAACAGTGTGTTTGATTGCAAATAAGGCAAAACACACACTGAGATGCATTGTAAGGGGTAAAGTCAGAAGATAAGGGAAGAAGGCAATGCATGTCCACTCTGACTTTGTTCTTGTTATGGGAAAATTGGTGCTGACCTACTGAGCTTTTGGTTTTGATTAACAGTATGTGTACTATCAGATTCTGAGTGTGTTTACTTGCATCACCTTACTTGGAGTGCTTTATTTTGGGCTAAAATCCTGAGCTCAGTTTGAGAATAGTTGAGCTTTGTATAAAATATATGAAGTATTAGGGAACCTGTTTCAGACAATGACTCCATGTCACCTCAAATATCTTACTGCAGCATTGAAGGACTGGTTTGATCAACACTTGTCAGGAAAGCAGTGGTCATAGAGGATTGTTGAAAGAGATGATCCTCCCTTGGGGTGAGGGAATGGTAGAAATGGTCTCTATAGGTATCTTGCCATTTTTTGTCAGCCCTCAGTAAAATGTAGCAATGATAATCTGTCTAGTTGCTTTTATTTTTCTGTCTGTCATTAGTTCTACTCCTGAGACCCTTTCAAGCACTACAGGTCCCTGAAGCAGGAGGAGAACTTCATAGTATATATATCTAAAAGTATATATAAGTATATATGATCTATATATAAGTATTTTTAAGTAGGTATATATAAGTATATAAGATTTGGTGGTGTGTCAGTGCATGTGAGTGTGCAATCTGTGATCACATCAGTCTCACTTAATCCTGCCTCATACTTGGTATACTGAGTTGCCCAGTTATCTGGCAGTTTGAGTGTGACCAACAGCTGCACTATTGATTTTAATGTAGCTTGTTCTCAGAAATGTGAACGTCCTGTTCATTGTTTACAGTGGATCCCTTTGAAAAAGTTGTAGATTAATGTACTTTTTTATTGTAAGACTCTTACTAACAGGAATAACATCCAAATGCACAGTTTGTTTGAGAATCAATAATGTCATTCTCCATGGTGTCCTCAGGCAAGGAAATGACATTTTGAAATACTAGACTTTAAAATGTATGAAAGACCCTGCACACAAAGTATTGCAGGAAATCAAAACCATTGTCTGTTACATTAATGCCTTGATTCCAGACTCTGTGAAATTATTTTATGAAATTTACAGTTGCAGTTCTCTTGCAGAAAATCATGATATATTAAAAAGTCTATGGAAATAGACAGGCTCTGTGTGAACCTTCAAAACAACACCAAACAGATTGTGAGTCCAAGTTTGGCTGGATAGCACATCAATCATTTTTGGGGAGTCATTGTTTAACAGCAGATGTGGGATAGTCTCTTAGAATTTAAGTCAAATGTATTTTAAATTGGATTTATTTATTTGTTTGCATTTCACTAGGAAAGGCAGCATTTACAGAAGACACCTCTGAAATTGTGGTTTTCCTTCTGAGTTTTGTCCTGTGTCTGTGAGAGCTGGCTGGAGGGAGGAGAATGACAACTTCTGAATATTTTTAGTCTTACACTGTTTCCCAGTATGGCGTTCACACAAACCATTGGAGAGGTCACTTTATAAATTGGCATAAAGTTTCACACTCTAACAGCTAATAGGAGAGCTGTTGCTCATTCTTTCATTTCTCCAGTCTTCCACCTATTCCATCATTCTAAAACGAAGCCAATGGGGGAATTCACTTTTGTCTTATGCTTTGGGTTAAAATACATACATTTAAACAACATGAGTTTCCTCAGTTCAGCAAGGTGACCTCTACTTCTCAAATTCTGTTTTCATAGGGTAGCTTTACTCTGCCTTTCATTCTGTATTCTCCGTTGGCCTGCAGGGCCATTAGCCCTTGTGCTGCAATGTGCACTGAACTTTGCCATTTTAAGTGGCTTCAGAGAATGCCTCCCTCCTCAGCACTTGTGTTTGTGCCTTCTCAGCATGACAGGGAGGAACTGTGAGAAGCCAAAATAAATGGACAGCCTTGCATATAGCAGTTGAACAGAAATGAGAAGAAACAGGACATGCACTTTGGTTTTTCAGTTTTGTAGCCTTCATATGGGCAATATGAACAGTGCTGATTTTTCTCTCTACTGCATGTGGACTATTTTGAACTCCAGGAGATGTGTTCATATTTACAAGGACACTCCTCATCCTATAGAAAACATTTATACAGAGCTGGATGCAGTTGTTTTCTCAGGTTTGGATGTGTCATGATTATCTCACTTTTGTGACAGATCCTTGACATAAAAACTTGGTTCAGGCTTGTACAGCTCCAGTGAAGATCAATGCATCTTGTCCTCCAATGTGAGAAAACTTTTACCATTTGTATTTCTCAGACTAGCATTAACATCAGTGAATGCAGATACATCCATTCCTGGAAGACTGTGAAAATACTGAGTGCAGTCCTCAGAAGAAATCCTTTCTCCTCTCATTCTGTTAGTCTCAGAATAAAAGTTAGATTCTAAAGCAGACCTCAATGTAAATGAACTTAGACTGTATTAGAAGCAGGTTTTAGATCTTGTGTAAATCTAAGAATATTGGAAGTTGCTGGCTGGGCTACTTAACAAACAAGTTTTCCCAGGGCTTTGATGCAATTGCTCATAAATTGAGACTAGAACCCACTGTCTCCTGACCAGTACGGATGCACAATTCAGGGCTGTGGAGTGGAAATTTGTTAGGGCCATGATATTCCCTCCTTTTGCTTTTACCTTCTTCTATCCCTTGATGGTATTCAGAAACTCCCATTTAATTTGGAATAATGTTTGTGTGTACTGTGTAATTATGAATTCCATACTCCATGGCCTGACACTCATTATTCTGCATACACTGTCCTTTGTCAAAAGGGCAAGAAGGGACACATGCTCAATATAGATGAAGCTGTCTCTATGAAAGGATCTTCCAAGTCTGTCTCTGCACTGGGGAAGGATGAGGCCATTTGATAGTCCCAACTGAGTTTTGGCCAAGTCGAAATGTGCACTTACTGCATGTTGCCCATATGCAAGTGAACAAACATTAGCATATTCAAGCACAAAAGAAAAGCCCCAATTCTCAGATGAAAAAGTGAAGGCAGATTTGCATGTATCACCCACATAATCATATCATTACAGAGTTTGATCCTTATCTCTGAGATACTTCGGGATCTGCACAAAAGCTTCCTCAAACCATTGTGCTGTGAGTCCTGTGCAGATGTTAAGAACTGTGTGTAAATACAGACGGGGACTGTGCAGAGCTCACTTTATAGCATGGGGAGAGGAGAGTGACAAGTTTCATTTAATTTTACAGTATCCAAACGGCAAGGCTCCCAAGTGATGCACTTCCACGCAGGAGACATTAATTTTTGCCACAGAATTTGTGTTTCTTAAAGCAAAACATCAGTTCATGACTGTGTCACATAAACAAAGGCAGGTATTAGAATTGTTCCCCACTTTTCTGTGGGAGGTTTTTTCCCCCTGCTGTTTGTATGACTTTTCTTTCTCAGTGAAAATCCCATTTAGCTTAAACTTGTGGGTTTTTTTTCTCAAAGTATAACCTCAAGCTAAGCATTTTTGCTTATGTTGCTATTTTTTACAATGGTTTAAGCTGAAGTTAACCTTCCCATTAGCATTTTAATGGAAAAGGAGATTCCAGCACTTGGCAAGACATTTCATCTACTTTCAAACGGCAACATGGTAAAGGTATGAAATGCTGTTTTCCATTGTTTGCAAATTATTTCTTTTCCTACTGCAAGGCTCTTTTTGCTTTATTGATAAAAATAAGAGCAGCATTTGACAAGGACATCCCAGGTCATCTGTTACAGTCATTTTCTTTATAACAACATCAAGTACTTGATTTTATAAACTAGTCAGTCCTGTTTTAAATGAAATTCAGGGGGTTTTGCTCATGCTTTCTAAGCCTATTCTGAATGTTCTCTTTACTGGTCATTAAAATACCTCTTCATAGCCTAAATTAATTCATGATCAATCATTTGTTTCAGTGCCAGACAATGTCCTTTAGCTGAAATATTATTATTTTAAGTGAAGATGACTTTCCAAATATGGTTCTGTTGCCACAGTCCTTCCTTACAAATGTCCCCATTGTGTGACACTATATGGGGAGCCCTTTCCTTAATAGGAATCTGAAAGTGGGTCAGGACATTGTGTGCCTGAGTAAATAATACTGAATGTACTGTCAGCTTTCCAGAGGTACTGCAGGGTCTATCTAACACCCTCTCAAAATAGTGGAGGTTAAACCATGTGAAAATCAAAGGGCAAGCATCAGATTTGTTGTGCAGGCAAGAATTATTTATTAGAAGTTCCCAAGACAATAAAGATTATAAGGTAATGATTATAATAATAGTCTGTTCCTGCCTTGCTAGGATTTCCATTAGAAGTTAATTCTACTATTAAAAATTAAATTTGTTTTATTTATGGTCCTGGTTTCTTCGGAAACACCTATTGATCAAAACAGGCCTTGCTTTATTAAAAATTCAGAGCATTATCCAGATCCGTTGTCAAGCTGGGTTTATTAAACCAGATGTTTGAACAGTAGCAGACACAAAGTGATATATCCAGCAAGAGGGAAAGCCAGGCATACCTACCAAGTGTACCCAAAAACCTGAAGCACCTTCAGAGCTGCAGGAGTGAGAGCAAATTGTTGTGCTGTGCCAGTGGAGCCACAGTGGTTCCTTAGTGCATGGCCAGGACAGTTGCTGGCAGGATGAGGCTGTTGATAATAGCCTGTTGAAAGGGCTTAATAATGAAAAAATTCATCTCTGGATCAGTAAAAGTCCTGGGAGGGTGCTTTTCTGACAGTGTGTGTAGTGCTTTTGCATTGAAGGGCTTGCTGACTGTCACTCAAAAAGGGAAAGCAGAAGCAAGAAGGTACCAGGGGAAGCCAGACAGATGCATACAGGACATAGTGTCCATGTGGTGGGGATGGTGCTGTCTCTGTCCCCTGGCCTATCCTGCCTGGAGAGGGAGGATGAGCATCAGCACATGCCAGCCCTGAGCTCTGGCAATGAGTGACATCTGCAATGTGCACTTACATGGGGACAATAGGAGGGAGGTTGGATTTTTCCTATGCTGGCTGGAAGACCAGCTGATAGAAAGCTACATCTTCCTTGTAAATTGTTTGAATAATGGTGTGTTTGGGGAGAATATTGGATCTTGCACACAAGTATCTGATGAAGCTGTGTTAAAAGACAGAAACTTCCATCTGCTGTACGAGAGCAGCTCAGTGTAAGTGTCAGAACAGCAGGTCATTGGGGCTTGTGTGACTTAGCTGTGCCAAGAGTTATTTATATTCTTTTATCGAGAGCAAGCTACAGTCTACAAAGTCTACAAAGCTGCTGTCCTGAAGAATCAGAAATTCGAGTGCAGGAGGATTTCCAGCCAAAAGATCAACATTGGATCGATAAATTAAATTTAGTTATAAGAGGATAAACGTACATTGTCAGGCACTCCACCGTTCCTCTTCCCACTGGTTTGGGGTGGTGTGGGTTGGTGATGTTGCATTACATTAATATAAAAGATTTCTGTGAGGCTGGCTGACTGTACCTGAGATTATCCACTCTGCCAGAGGAGAAAGCAGCTGTTAATGTAATGTATTTTCTGGTTTGGATAAACTATTTTGTTTAGACAGACAGAGTGCAGATTTTCTAAATTCCTTTTCCATCCTTTTAAGCAAAGAATCATGAGGAGGATAAAAACGCAAAGACCATGCATTAAGTCTTGAGATCACTCTTGCTGCAGAGTTAAAGGTTTGAGTTTAACAATAATATTTATGATTATGAAAATGATCACTTATTATTATAATTTTATTTAATATTTAATATTAATGCAAATAGTTTCAAAAAATTGTGATATCTTTACCCAATTTGTATGCATTTTGTCCAAATTTTCAAAATTATTCATTTTAAGAAGCACGTACAAGTTGTTGGAGTTTATATGTGTTCTGTTCAAGGATTGTAACCACAGGCAGGTACCCCAAATTCCCACATATAAAATTGTCATTTTCATTTGAAATAGCTCAAAAGTACCATTTAAATCATTCAATTCCTCCCAAGTTCATGTTACTTGGGGTCAAAATTTTGACAGCAAAACTGTCAATTGTGTCTTAAATTATACTTGTTTGATTTTTCTGCATTTAGGAAGCAAAAGTAGAGGCATATAGCACAATTTAATCGTGGATCATGTATGCAAGACAAATGTTGTTAGTATGCAAGTGCAAAGTAACCAGTGTTTGCCAGCTGCTGCTCTGACTCCGCAAACAGATTGTTGACTGTGTGTATGTAATGATTTTTTCAAAGAATCAGTGATCATTGAGGCAGCAATAATTGGCACTGGTGAAACCTTTTAGCAAGTCTTCCCTAGCAGTTAGTGATGTGTTGATTTCACTGGCTTTTGAATAGCTAGAAAGTGTGCTAATTTTCAGTTGTATAGCAGCACTTAATTAAAAATGCTATAGAGACTTGGAGGGGTGGGCTCAGCACTGGTCGAGATCCTGGTAAGTGAGCAGTGTGTACTGATGAGCCTGAGAATTAAGTACAGTCACAGACTAAGTGGATAGATAGAAGTGCATGTCCAGCCCAGCAAGGTCTTTTCAGAACAGAGAACTGACTTATGCTCGTGCTAAGCATCAAACATGCAATGGCTGCAGGTCTTAGAGCTAAGGCTCAATCAAAGAATAATCTTAGGGTTTGGATAGGATTAGGACAGAGAGAAAACCTGATTTGTAGCTGTAATTTCATTTGAGCAGGTACCAGTGTGGAGCAACCTTGTGCATGGTGTGCAGGAGCAGAACTAAGCAGGAACAGGAAGTGCTTCTCTTAATTTTATTTTCAAAACTCTACTGCAGTTGTCCTTACTCCTGCTTTCCTAGCCATAACTTCAACAGAGAGTAGAGCAGAAGCTCACCCCTTTACCTTAAATATTAGTATAAAACAGGTCATACATGTGGATGACTGAACAGGTTTATTGAAAAAGGCAATAGTTAAGGCTCTAGCTGCTGCAGCTGTGCAAGAAGCTTTCAGAACTTTAAATGAGTTTAAATTAGGAAGTTTTATGTGCTTGAATCTGATACTCGAAAATATAAGACTCGTTGCAGTCAATTCAGTTCCTTAAGGAAATAACGAAAGCATCATATGAAATTATGCAAAACCAGGGGAAATTCAATACCATGAAATCCTACACACAAATTAATCAAATTAATGGAAAGGTATAAAAGGACACATCTGGGAGATTATGAAGAAAGTCAACTGTACAGAGTTTTAAGAGCCTTGGGAAGGGAAGACGAGCCATTGCTCAATGCTGCATGGCAATTTTCTCAGTACAGTAGTTAAATAAAATATTTTGGAGGAAAAAAGTAATTTTTTTTCCTTCTTTTATGAAATCCCCTCAGCCCATTTGTTTTAGCTTGGAGGAAGTTAAATATGCTTCAAAGATATTGTCTTATTTTCTGAAGAAAAATACTTAAGTATGTTTTATAGCCAAAATGTCAGACCAAGGGCTTTCTATTTGTGGAGCTGTTACTCTTCCTTTTTTTTTTTTTTTTTTAAATTTTGGTTTTTTTTAATTATTATTATCTAAAACTGAATTTGACATTAATTTACAAACAGTTTCAGACAACAAACAACACATTTATTTTCCTTTGTAAACCATTTGTCTGAAAAAATTAATGGGGCTCCTGTCTTGAATATTTGAGAATTCTCAGTGTTCAAACCATGTAAAAATATAAGTGAACTCTCCTAGTCCCTCCTCAGTGACAGGCTGCTCTGCCAGCACTTAGACCACAGAAAATCAGGAGACTAAAACCATAAACAATCAAGATAGATACCAGCATGACGATAATCAGCCCAAAGCTTCTGCTTGCCCTGAGGGTGCTCATGTGAGACATCAGTGTCATCTCTCAAAGGAAGCATCCCCAGAAGAAATTTACTTCACTAGAGGGAGTCAGATTGGAAAGTTTTCCAATCTGAGGGGTTTTGCCTGCTTTTAAGACCGTTCTTCCCCTTTGGCAGTCCAAAACACATCAATTAAGATGAGACTAGGCATTTACGTGGGGTCTGAGTAAAACACTGCTTCACTTGGGGTAGAGAGCTTGTTCCCATCAGGGCACCTTGTCACAGCCCACATCTTATGTCTCAGTTCCCTGTACTAAGTCCTTCAAGGAAGTGCTTCATCCCCACATCCATATGCCCAGGGCTTGTACTTCTACTGTATGTACGTCTCTTCTTCCCAACTAGGATCCCTCATTCTTGTTTCCCAAAGCAGACATTTCAGTCTGTGCTACTGGTAAATCATTGTCCTAAGGGGCACAGGGAAATGGAAGGGAGGAGGAAGGGGGCTTGTGCCATTAGAGGGATAGAAGGAGCATACTCTGTGGTGCTGTTTCCTCTCAACATAGTGTAAATCTGCAGATTTTGAGCATTCCCTGGTGGATGCCACGCGTTCTGATACTGATTTTTCAAATACGTTGACAGAGCAGAGGTGAGCACCAGAGAGAAAACTGTGCTTCTCTGAAAACACTTCATCAAAGCTTGTTCATTGTGGCTAACAGCAATCAGTATACAAAAGAGACAGTGGCATCTCTTCAGTTAAGATGATAATGAAAGAAAAGAGAGAGAATAAGCAAGTTTCCTCAGATGCAGCCAAAGCTCCTTCCAAGCCAGTTTGCCTGCCCTGGCCAGCTCAGCTCAGTCACAAAGAGCATCTGCCTCAGCCACAGTGTCAAGGTGAGCACAGAGACTCCTGATCCTGAGCTGCCTCTTCTCTCATGGCTCACATCAGACTAGGTTAAGTCAGGTTCTTTAACCTAAAAAATATGGCTGCAGAATAATTCTTGGTGGTTCATTTCCATTCCAAGCAAGCATAAATACTTTTCCTAAGTCCTCACAGGGCTGGGGGTGTTGTGCTGCAAGGAGCTTGGCTCTCAGGTAGAGCTCCCATTGCCTCAGAGGTAGTTCACTTATTATTAAAGGAAATATCAGACTGCCAAAGGTGGAGAGGTGGTGTTTTGGGATAGGCATGTTTGTAAAATCTGGGAGGAAAATACTGGGGAGGAAGATGGGGGCAGAAAATACTCTGTTAAATATCTGTTTATTGAAAGTGACAACACCTAATACTACCAGCAGGAAAATTTATCATGTATTAAATTAATGTACTGTATTATGGGATGCTTTTATACAGCAATTTGGTTTTCTTGGTGAAGTTTTGCATTGAGAAGTAATAAAGAAAATTCTAGTGTAAACCTCTACCTTCAACATTCATAAAACATGCTGTACTTTAAAGGACCCAATCCTGTTCATATCCACAGAAATGGAAGCTTTGCCATTGACTTCTGTGAAAGCAAGGTCAGCTACAAAATGATCAATTAAATAACATTCCAAGAATGATTTATTGTCCTCGTGATACTCGTTTGCACCCCATTAGCGTTCTGTTTCCATAGTGTGACCTTCAGTCTTGCATAGTGAACTGCTTATTTCTCCAAACCATGACCTAACCCTATGAGAATACAACTGATAAGGCAATGATCTGAGTTGAACAAGATGTGCCCATGGGCAGGAGCTTCTTGTACAGTACACTGGACTCCTGGCCTACCCCTTGTAATGATTTTAGACATCCTGCCAATATAAAATCTGTGTAATTCTAATAAGTCAGTGAATGTGTAGGTTTGAATACCTTCCTGCCCATGGAATTAATTCTTTGTTTTGATTTTCTTGTGACCATGGCTTTTGCTTAATGTATGAAATTGTCTCAACCCATGAGTTTGCTCACTTTTACTCTTCTGATCCTCTCCCCTGTCCCAAAATGGGAGGAGTAAACAAGTGGCTGTGTGGGTGTGAGTTGCCAGCTGGGGTTAAATTATGACACTAAACTATAGCATCCAGAAAAAATTTTCTCGAGGGGTGAAATTATTGTTAGTTTTATTTTTCAAATAAAATATCAACTTTGGATCTATCAAATGGAAAACAAGCAAAGGACTTTCCATTTAATCCCAGTGGAAGAGGAATTCAGTTATGAACCAGCTATATCACGGACCTGGGAAATCTTGACTTGCAGTTTCCATTGAAAGATAGAGATGTTTGGTGTAGTAGCAGATGACACACTGTACTGTATGTTCTTTTTCTATTGCTGTTGGAATTGTATATTTAGTGAATTAGTCATGATTGATGATAGTGTTTTAAGGACTTGCTAGTTCTTCCTGGGAAAAGATGGCATATTTTAGCTATATTAATGGTTTTAGACTTAAGGATAGCAACATATATTTTTATAATCTTTCAGCAGTGAAGCCACAATTTATAAAAATGAATTCACTCTGTCTTTAGCTCAAGCAACTCTGACAAAAGATGTCATTTGAAGTAATGTTGCTCATCATTTATAGACGCAAAAGCTTAAGGCTCCATTATTTTGATATGAAATTGTGTTGCAGTTTTTTTGCTTCTTTTAATATCAATATATGGTGTTAATGATACTTTTTTAAGCAGCTCCAGATTAGACTAAGAGAACAGAAAGGTGCTTATTTGCCAATAGACAGATATATACTAACTTGGGAGTATGTAGAAGGAGAGAACTGGCATTCCAGCAACAACTCAGAATTCCCTAAATGTCAGCTCTGGAGCAGTTGAAAAATAACACTACAATGTGTTCAGCCAAAATTGCCAATTTATGGCACAGTGCAGTATATTAGATCCCTTTACAGCACCTTGGTAAGGAAGCACATCATTGCAGAATAATAGCAAGGGCTGGGAGAGGTCTCTCACTTGCTCTGGTGTATTTGCTCAAGTGCATCTCAACCCTGCAGTTGCGTTTGAATGCTCCCTGTGGTTGTGATATCAGTAATGCTTGTGTGGGGACCCATCTCAGGATGGGTAACACACAACAAACATGGTACGAAAGGTAGTCTTTAGACACAATCTGAGAGTAATAACAGATTAGGACAGACATTCTGCCCTAAAAGTGTGTCTAACATTACTGCTGCACTGTGCTTTTGCTTTTGTGATCCAGCCCTTTTACGATGCCACAATGCTTTTGCTGATTAAAAAAACCCTCAATGCAACAACTAAACAAATGCCAGCTCTTCCTTTCTGTATTTAATCCACTGGTTCTCTAAAAATCATTGCTATCATATAGTTTGTAGATAAGTGATAGATCCTTATATAGTGCCCGTATTAAAAGTGTGCTGACACACAAAGATTTTCTTTATTTACAAATTGGAATCTGTGAGAGAAAGTGCTAATATTTCCCAAGTCTAATCCTGTATTTAGATTATCTCCATACTTCCCTGTTAAAAGACTTTGTTCTATAATTATTAATCCAGACATTGTTCCCTTCCTGAGAAACTGTCATCCTCTTTAGCTATGCATCTCACGTCTTTCAGTTTAAGCCCTTGCCTTACATCACTTGAAAACAGACCTTAGAATTGAAGTAAAACACTTGCTGAACCAAACCATCTTTTTTCCCCATAATAGATAAAAAGGTGTTTGATAGCTGTTGTGCATCAGAAGGAGTTGATGGAGTTGTATGTGTTGATTAGAGAGAAATGAATGTGGTGGATAATGCATTTTAAAGCAGACAACAAAATGGTAAAAAAATTCAGATGGGGGTAGGTAAAACAATCATATGTGCCTGGGCAGGTTATGACACTCTGAAGCCTTTACTCTTTCCTGCACTGCACTGTACACTGAATTTGTGCTCAGCCAGCCTCTCCATCCACCAGTCTTCCCATCCTTTGAGACTGAAGTTTTATAGATGGCAAGAAATTTGTATTTTTATTTGGAAGGAATTTTGTGGTGTTTTTTGGTTTTCTTCTCAGATTTTACTTGCATTTTACATTGGAACAAAACCCAAAATTCTCAAAACTCCTGTCATAAAAACATGTCTGACAAATGCTGTGTGAGAATGCTGTTTCAGAAAGAACCAGAAGTTTCAGGGTGGTCGGACTGGAAAACTGGAGGGGGTCTTCTTTAAATGTCTTTGTTGCTTTAAAATTGTTCCATGAGCTGGGGCGGTAACACTACATAATCATACAGAAGATATAAAATGGCAGTCAAAATATTATGTTGAGTTTCAATTAAATGATGTATTTTAAATGTAATGGCAGTTACTACCCAGAGCAGATTGAATCATTCTTGTTCTCTTGTTGAAAATGTCAAAGCAAAATCTTAAATTGCTTCAACATGAAAGAAGACACTTTGAATGGGAAAATGAAGAGTCAAGCAGGTTCGTTACAACAAGCTAACACAATTTCATGAGGAATTTCTCAGAAATTACATTCCTGGTGCAAAACTTTTATCTGACTGCTGGGAAAAAAGCAGCAGAAAACCTAAAAGCTGGGTAAGAAATGTTCCTCTGAGAACAGCAGAGCAATGTAGAAGCTGAGGAAAGCAGTCTCTGTTTTGAGCTGCTTCACCAACATTGTCCTGGTGGACATCAGTGCTGATGTCCATCCTGGCACTTGGTGGAGGACTTAGAGGGGGACAGAAAACCTTTCTCAGTAACCTGTTTGTGTGCAAGTAGCTCAGGCAGAGGCAGGTGGAGTATCTGGGTATTGGGGCAGCCCATTGCTGTCGTGTCCATGCCCCACTCACTAGGAGCTTGTACTGCCTTTTTCTATAAGGCTGGGGGAGCAACTTTCCCTTCCTGCAACTTTGGGTGTATAAGCATTGACTGAGAGGATTTGTTAATAAAAATAGAGTTGGTTCCTCTCTTCTTTTTCCACTTGATGATTTTTGGCTCTTTCAATTTTTTTTCTCTTGATTTAAAGATTATCTTCATCTTTTAATAAAGGATGGAGCACATATACTGAAGGATTAAATCCTTATCTGCAGCCATTTGAAGTGCCTGTGGGACTGTTTAAGTTCACATTTAAGAGGATTTGGAAGCTAGGCCTCTCTGCAGTTTCTGCTGCATGCAGTATATATGTGCTCAAATTGACCTATAGGACAGGTACAATCCATTTCTCACTCACTGACAAGTTTATTTTATACTCCTCTGATAAAAATGTCTTGTGTGTTGACAACCTGCTTCACAATGGCCACATCGATTCAAAACAAGTGAAGTCCCAAAGTCCTTTTTTGGCCATGTCTTCACTGTTTTCCATTGCTTTTAGCATTACCTTGAGGTCTTTGAACTGTTTCACTGGGAAGTTCATTTGTTCCTGTCACCTGTACTGGGTGTCACTCACTGAGTTTGTTAATGGGGCCGCCCAGAGGTGCACCAGTGGGCACTGGCATGCCTTGGACTTTTTTATGAATAGATCTCTGTGCAGCCTTTAATCACATTCCCCTGGGAGGATTTTTTGCATCCCCACTGACCAGTAAGCATTTTCTAGTAATGTGGTAATCTTTAAATATCACATTTACTGTTGAATAGTTGCCTTTTTCAAACCTGACGCAGTGCTTTGCACATGTTTGTGTATTTTTGTGAAAAAGAAATTGCATTCTTGGATCAGAGACATTTCCCTGTTTTTGATAGTAGCTGATACTGAAAAGGTTCAGGTCCCAGGCTGATCACCAGGGGTTATTCTCACTCCCATCAGCTGCTAGAAACTCTGATGTAAGTGGTAAAAAGCAGCAGAGCCAACTCAGAAAATGGGTCGTCCCGCCTGAGATTTCCATGGATGCAACCTTTTTTGTTAATTCTTTTAAATCCTTTGCCTCAAATAAGAAGACAAATTTCTTGGGATGACTATCTCCTTCATTTCTTAAAGCATTGTCTTTCATGAAATGATTTACATTTTCTTGATCTTTGGTCATGAGGCAGGATAAACAATAGAAAGTATATCTATGATTTCCTCATGTGCCTATATTATGCCTGCTTTTATAAATCTTCTTGCTTATCCAACCAATGATGACATGATTTGCCCCAATTTTTTCTTAATGATGCTCCATGTGCTTAGTGAGTAATACAATTCAAAACTTCTTCAGTGGGAAAAAATGAAAACATAGTAGACAAACCTGGTGGAATGTATTTTGCAGCTTTTGAAAGCAAATTAGAGACAAAGAACCTACATAAATATTGCATAAATGTTTTTTGAAAAGGTTTTCCTTGTCAAGTATAGTAACATTTTTCATCCCTGTAACAGGCTTAGGAAGCCAAAAAATGCATCAGAATTAATAAACTGGATAGGGCAGGTGAAACCTTCTAAGCCCCCAACAGAGCAAAATCAATTGGCAAGAGATGACTTAACTGAAGTTCCATGTTTCTTACTTGTAAATATAATTAATCTAAAAAACTTACTGTTGAAATTCCATCTAAAAATTGTTTGTGGTGTGGCAGCTTTGAAATTGTAATGGCCCTGTTGAACATTAGAGCAGGCTGAGCTGTTACACTCTGCAACATCTAAAATTGTCCAAAGTACAAGTTTTAAATGGTTGCTACTGTCTTTGAGACTTAAGTGAAATGCATTTTTAATGTCACTCTTCAATAGTTCTGTCCTTTTCTTTGAAAAGGTGCCCAGGGATGTTTGGTCTGTAGCGAGAGTTTGATCTGGGCTGTCTCAGGGCACAGGTGAGCCATGAGGTTGCCTGAAGCAACAAAGTAAGAGAGGTGGCAAAATGTCACTGGCACCTCCTTCAGCAGTTTGTGGTGTGAGCATTGGCTGGAAGCTGTTGTTGAGCTTGGAAATGGCTTTTCCTCAAAAAGAGCACCCATTGTTTTGCCTACATATGGTACCGTAGGTATTTAAAAGTTAGTTTATCTGTTATTTATCGTCCAAAATAATTCTCTGCTGATACACTATCTATACCTAATACAAGTTTTTTAGTTTTAGAGAATAATGGATTGCTTTGAGTTTTATTAAAGCAGTGCATAAAATCCACTCCATAATAATTCATGTGGCTGGAGTTGTGCTGTGGTGCAGTACTTCACTGAGCACAAGTGGTCAGATTGATCATGGAATATTAATGGGTTGTGGACTGCAGGCTTTTGGTAGTCTGGCTTCAGGTTGACAAGAATTATAGCTTTCATTTGCATGCAAAGACTCCAGCTGTTCCTTTAAGATGGATGAAGGGATCTGGCTTCATCCGTCACCACTTCTTTACTTTTTTATAAGACAGAAAGAAAAAAGAATTTAAAAAGCCAAACCATAAAATGTCATAAAATGTTCTTAGCAGATCTCCTTGAAATAGAGGGTAATTTCAAGCATCTTATTTCTGCCCAGAGTCCAAGAGAAACATTTTGAGTGCAGATGAAATTATATGTCCTTTGTGCTAAATACACTCTGTTCATTAAATAAAGCACACTCCATTTGAGATTTTGTTGAATTACATTGCAGGAAAAAGTAATTTACATTTCATAAGAATTTATTACACTTTTTCTTTACTTCAGAGGAAACTCATGCTTGATTCTTAAAAGCAAGCTGCATGATCCACATTTAGGAAAGGAATAAAATGATCACAGGAATCATTTTGGTTGGGAAAGAACTTTGCATAATCTAGCACAATCTGTGAAATTTAGAAATGCAGTGAAAAGAAAGGTGTGTTGGCAACTGTAGGAGTAAGGAAGCTTGATAACATAATACAGTGAGAGCCCTGCTAACACAGAATTCTTCCACTTTCCAGCATCCCCCTTGCACCACTCTAGTGACAGCACCAATGGTAACCCCTACCATCAGTGCCAATGAATGTTTCACATCAGGACATGCATAACAGTCAATGCCACGGGCATTTAACACATATATTGCAGTCGTGTGTGTGCTCAGCCCTGTTGTAATTACTTTGTGATAGGCACCTTTTGGGATTTTGCCATCTGTGCTTTAGTAATGTGCAATCTGTCCTATTGTCTCTATTCCACTTCACCAGAGTCCTGACTCGTACTCTACTGCGTAAGTTCCACCTCAGTCTCACCAGTTTATTTTCTACAACCCTACATGACTTAATTGCGTTGTGAGAAGGGGGAAGAAGGTCCAGCACAAACCTGAAAAATAGAAGAATCCAAACCAAAAATCTAGTTAATCTCTACTTCTCGTAACATTTTGATGAATTCAACAGAGTTCATCTAGTACCTTTTCTCAAAAACCATTTGGCTCTCTCTGTGCACTCTACTAGCATCCCATGTGCAATAGCTGGAGACATCTTATGTGAGGAGATTGGCAGCAAAATTCTTTATTCAGAAGTGATTTTGCCCATGGAATTATTAGCTGTTTTTATTAGTTCTAAATAGTCACCACAGGCTACAAGGTTATGCCTGCAGCAGAAGCTGCTGGAGCAGTTGGTAAGAACAGGACAGACACAGCCAGTTGTTCAGGATTTTGACTGCTCTCGAAGTCAGAGGAGCTGCAGCCATGGCCAGTTTCTTCTTAGTGCCAGTAGCATGACCTGTCAAACATGGGTCTGTTCCGAGTCATTGAGGACTTAATAGGTTAGAATCAAAACCACCAGTAACAATCTAAGATCATTTGAGTGCCCCAGAATTCATTTCCCTTGTGAGCTGCATTTCAGCGTGGACACAGCATCTTCCTTAAAGCTGTGATTTTGTTGTCCTTCTTTCTATGTCATAAAAGAATTCATGTGATGAATTCCAATTATTTACTGCTAATATGAAATTGCTAAACTCCTTCTTGCAGAAAACTGTCCCACAGAGGCAGTCCAAACAATGCATTAGGGCACTCTTGATCCTAGGTAGAGTTTTCAAAAAGTGGTGTTCCTGGTGGTAGTGGCAGAGGGGGAGGCATCCAGCTGCTAAATCATTCCACAGCATTTTCCCAAAAGAAGCATTTCCTGCTTGAATAGTAACAAATAGAGAAAATCTCTTTGTCATTGGTTAATGACTCCTGACTTCCACACAAGTTCTGAGTTTATTAATTTTGAGTTTTTTGAGAGTAAGTGTTCAGTGTTTATTTTCAAAGATGGAGATATTTATCCTTAGACAACATCTCATTACAGTGGCTTTATTTCTGTTAGAGCAAATGGTGAATGAAGGTACCATCATTTTGTCAGCTTAATTCTGAGAGCAAGGAAATAATACAATAGGCAACTGATGGAGAAGTGTGTTTTGACTGACTGTCACGAGCACACTACAATAGAGCTAATCAGGAGACAGGGTTCCTGTATAAACACAGCCTTGCAAAATTGCATTTTTATGAATGAGTTGCTTTGTGTGGTTTCCTACTACTTTTCACCTTGTGTGGTAATTTTCTGCTATGCCAAGAAAATGAAAAGCAATGATTCTGGTCTGGTAGCAGGACTTGATGGTGATGGTGTGTTAGAGGTTCAGTCTGCAAAGTCCAGGTGAGGACCCTTGGCTTTTTAAACAAACTTTTAACTCTTCAAGTGAACAGTCAGCCAAACTACAGCTGTCACATTTACATTTACATCTGCAAATTTGCTCTCACATTTATGTGGTTGTAAGCAGCGACATGAAAGATAAAGCAGTAGCAGGTCAGGCCTGAAGCGTTTTACTGCCAGGCACTGAGAATCTCTTGGCAAATGCTGGGATTTCAGGTGAGACAAAGGGAGTTAGGTACATACCTTTTTAAAAGGTATAATGGTGAGCTTCTCTTAGCAACATGGGCCCTCTGCTTAATATATTGATTGAGAGTTTTGTATCCAGTTAGTTCCATCGTCATCTATGGTGTGCAAGTTGCAGTGTCAAGATTTTTAGTTGCCAAAGTAGATCTAAGCCATGCCTGGAAGCATATGTATTTGAACTGTGAGTGAACAAAAGCTTAACTTTGGGTATGAGCTAGTTTCAGATTTGGCATGCTGTTATTTGCCCCAGAGGATGCTATTCAAACAGATCTGTTCTGCTGTCAAAAGGTTAGCCAGATTCTTGATTGAATGATACTAGAGGCTCTGTGTTAATTAATGGTGGGAAAATGCCAAATACTTTGATTGAAGGAAGTAGTTTGGCATGCAATTATCTCATAAAAGGTTTGAAACAATTTTGTTAGATTCCCTGCATTCTGCTTCATATTTAGATAATTTTTCCTTTTATCATTGCAAATCACGTGAGCAAATGTCCAGGAGGTACATCAAGAGCAGAATTATAGAACAGCAAATGTACTTTGGGTGCTTATCACAAGCCGAGAGAAATCATTACCCATCATGGAAGAAGAAGACTGTTCCCCAGCATTCAACCAGTTCCTAGCCACACAGGAGTTAACATTTAGCTCCTCTCTAAGAGCTGCCTGGTCTGGAAAACACTCCAGCTGTGCTGAGCCACAAGAAAGAGGCCCTTCGAATCATAAGCAGCTGGATTTCAGTGCACGACCTTGGTGCTGACTGGCTTCACACTGGAGCAGTTCAGGGCCTGGAGTGCAGGTGGTGCCTTTTGCATGGCACAGGGGAACGGGATCGAGATTCAATTTGGAAGTTGTGTTTAGCTGAGCCACTTAAAATACGCAGTAAGAGATTTGAGTTCATCGTAGCAACAGTTTGGGCTCCCTTTCTGTCACTGTGGATGCTATAAAAGTCTGACTGGAGTGGGGTAACAAGAAACTTCTGCAGAGGGAGGGTAGGAAATAGTGTGGGGAAACAGAGTCAAATAACAAACTGTGAGGAACTGGTGCTTACTGAGAAGCCTGATAGTTTTTCTAGCTGGTTATCACTATTTATCCCTAAGTAATGATATCCTGAGGCTGTTTGTTTTCAACTGCTTTGTGCTTTTTCAAGAGAACTCCTTAGTGTGTCTGAATATGGAATGACAGATTTTTGAAACAGTAGGGCTGTGGTGGGGAAAAAAAATTAGCCTCTGGGCTCTGAGGCTTCACTGGCACTTAAAAGCAGGAGCCACTCCTTTAAGGCAGTTTTCTTCTGTAGTTGGTCCTGTGAGTAGCTAAACATTGACCTGTGCAACACATCATGCTCTGCTTTATCTGACAAAGATCACTGTGTAACTAACTGGAGCGACAACATTTTTTACAGGTCTCTTCTCCGCTTTTCTGCAGCACTTCAGGTGGTACAGCATACTCCTTGTGACTATGACAAAGGGAGAATAAAAGTATCATATATGCTGGGAAAGAAAATGCAGCTGTATGAACAGCTGCAGAGGATCACATTGGTGTATTGATTAGTACAGCACTGTGACTTTAAAACTCTTATGGACAAATGGAGTGACAAGTGTTGTTGAAATCACAGCAATGTGATTATTCTGGAGTTTGTGTTACTTTTGAATGGGGTGAATGTAAGCATAGGAGGAAACAGCACTTTAGACAGTCTCTGAGCAGTCTGGCTGCTAAACAGCCTCTGGCCATGTTCACTGGACTCTTTTCAGAGGCACATGCCACTGTCAGGTGCCTCTGGGTAAAGAAATGTCTTCCCAGTCTTCAAGTGAACACCTGTGACTTCCAGACACACCCCAGGTAGTGTGTGCTGTTATCCTGGGACAAGGCACAGAAGCCTCCCCTCAGTCTCAGTTCTGTGCTGTATCTGTCTGAAAGCACTTCCATAAACAAATCCAGCCAAAGAAATCCCAGCCTGGACACAGGATGAAATCCTACAATGACCAGGAAAGGCAAAGCAACCCCTTAGAGCTGCTGCATTGTCAGACCCAGTACCTTCCAAAGGTGGGTCTGTTTGGGTGGCTGCCTTGGGAAGCTGATGTCATCCTTGTTCTAGTGTTGCTCTAGTGTTCACCATGTAAGTGTTGCTGCTCAGAGCAGACCAGGGACATTCCACATTCCACAGCATTTGGAAGGGAAAAATAAAACATAGACAGCTGTATCCCTGCTCTTCCCTTGACAGTTCATGAAGTAGATTCAGTTTCAGAGCAGAATTACTGCCCATTTGGTAGTAGGAAGAGCATTTACAGTACATTTAATTGTTTTGATTTCACGCAGCTTTGTGGGAGGTCATGTAAGAGTTTATACTGCTAGCTTGGTTAAATACATGTTGATACAGTAACAGCACTAACTTTTTGTTCTTTTAATTGAGCAAGGCTCAAAATCAGTGCCACATGTCTATAAAACTGTTCTTAGAATTAAAGAAACTTCTTGTAGAGGAATGGGAATTTGAATAAACATTGTTGTGGAGTTCTGTCAAGTACAGATACCATAGAAGACTAGAGCCCCTTGGAGCTGAAAAGATCTTGTATTGCCTTTCTGTTTAAGAAGGACCAAAAGTGAATTTCATAAGGTGAATAAGTGATCTGATGTCTGACCTCTAAAATAAGAATAGCCTTTGTTTTCAATGAACACATCTGACATTGAAGAGCCAGCAGTTCATTGCCTTCTCATCTCAAAATCCCTTTGGGCCATTTCAGTTCCTATGGAGAGAGCTCTGACAGGCTGCCAGTTCATTATGGTGATTACTCTCCAAGAAAAATATGGCAAAATATAACCATTTAAAATGTGACATGCAGGAGCACATTTAGAAAACTTCCAAAGTCTGCAAGTAAAGCTGAGGGAAACAGGGGGAAGCCCTGGTCAGACTGGGTTACAAGGGGTGTAGGTGGGAATGGGTTATAAAGAGAATATTAAACAAGGAAAGCCTGAGCACACTGGCACAGCATGGATGAAGCTGCTCCAGCAACTTTTCTCCATGTTCTACTATGCACAGAGTACAGTTTAGTACCAGAAATGAAATAATATAATATAATATAATATAATATAATATAATATAATATAATATAATATAATATAATATAATATAATATAATATGATTAGCAAGAAAAGCCTGAAAAACTGAAGAAAAAGCTAAGGAAAAAAACTGTTGTAAAAACCAGAAACTGAAACTCTGTTGAGGCTATTATGGACGTAAAATTGTTTTGTAGGTTGACAACTGTTGTTATTTTACCAACTCGGGTCAAATAATTTCAGGTGATGAATTTTAACAGGAAAAGTTTGAAGGTAATTTTGAAATGTTTAATTTCATGTGGTGCAAGATGCTGTACTTAATTAAAAACACTTCTCCCCATTTCCAGGAATACGCAGTCATTTATTTCAAGCTAAGCCAAGTTTACAAAACCTATTTGCACTGTCTGGCCCTAAGTTTTCAAACAGGGTCATGAAGCCTGTGCCCGTAGCTGTGCTTTTCAATAGTTGTGTTACCTGCTTTCTGGAGTGGTCCCCTGGTAGGACAAGGCTGGGGTATTATTTCCTGCTCTCAGATGGAGAGATTTCTGCACAGCAGGAGGCAGGGTCCCCACTCAGGCTTTGAGGAGAGGGTCCAGGTACCCCACCTGCTGGGGTCGGAGTCTAAGCTACTGCAGAGCTGCTGGGGTCCTTCAAGCACAATTATGTCAAAGTTTTCTACATATTGTTTTGGACAGGCATAAACCCGTGTTGGGACTGGTCATACTGAGAGAGATTTGTCTGGTATTTCAAATTCATTGTGTTAACTTCACAAGAAGGTCTAAACTGCTTGTTCTAGTTGTTACATGTAGGTTTAAAGTGAGAAATTGAGTTTAGTTTTTTGCTTTGTATTAAAAATGTAATTCTTGAAATAGCTCATTTCTGTTGAATCAGGGGACCACCACGGCCACAAGGAAGGTGGTAACACATTGGCTGTGTAACAGCTATAGTATGTAATAAATATTTACATGTCATCAAGTATACAAACATTTGACTGCTTACATGACAGCTTTTCTTTTGCAATCATTGGTCTCAATTTTTCCATTACATTTTCTCATTTTCTTTTCTAGCTTTACTCACAGACAAACCTCCAAAGCCACTGTTCCCCATGGAGAACCAGCCAACTGTTATAGATGTCCAGCTGGGTAAGTCCCCTTCTGGGAATAATAGATCCTAAACGTCCACTCTGGTAGCAGATGGGATAAATTGAAAGTGGTAACAAAGGTTTAGTGGTAGTTATTACATGTGAATCAATTTGCAGCTTCTCATTTATAACCATAGAATTTACTGCCATGGCAATTTTAGGGAATGAACTTGTGTAACATCAGGGGATGGCAGTACTAATTGGTTGCAATGGGTATTAAATATAAAGCACTGATGCTCTTCTTAATATATGATTGGTAGAGTAATATATGTCTACACTGGTGCTGATTGGTCAGCTGATGTACACCCTAAGACAAATATTCTCATAAAAGAAGTGTTGATTCCTTTAAAAGTTAATGTAAAGCAGTGCATTTTCAGGTTGTTCTGAATGTGTACCAGAAAGGGCTTTTGACTAAAATGCTTATATGTTTTTCTCATTCCTGTTATATATTCTTCTGTGAATGTACATCTCTGAATCTCTCCTAGCAGCCTCTATTTTCAGTCATGTTAGAAAATAATGTTAGAGAGTTCTGCTAGCTTTGGGGAGCTGTGGGTCATTGTGATACTGAAAGAATTGCTCAGTGTTCAGGTTCCAGAGGTTTTTTTTTTTCAATGACTTGAAAACAGATTTCTAATTTTAAGAGGCAGAATTGGAGTTGCTATTGAAGACTGTGGTGCCATGAGCTTAAATCACAAGAGATGTATTGCATATGGGGATTATTCACTCAATGCTGAAACTGGCGCTTTCCTTCTTGAGCTTGACTCTTTTCCTCCTTTTATACCAACACTGGCTAGGATTCAGAGGTGAAATGATGTTTAATGGCAAGCAGGGTCAGCATGAAACATTTTAAAATGGCTGGTGACATTGTGGTAAAGCTGTTTGTATTTGTGAAATTCTACAGGGTTCTACTTGACTTGAGTACAAAGACACATCCCTGTTCTTAAACCAGGTGCCAAACAATGTCAAAGAAGCACTGTGGATGCTATGAAGTATTTAAAAATGGGTCTTGAATTCTTGAATGTGAGAATATAAATGATTTGTGACCTTAGCTAATCTTAAAGATTAGCTTTCTCTCTTACCCCTGAATTGACTCAGGAGTCTGTAAAGGCTTGCACAGGGAAGACAGCAGTGGATCTGGAAAGCATCCAGTGCCAGATGAATTCTGCAGACAGGTGCATATGTGCATATTTAGATTCCCCTCCACAGGGCTCAAATGTCTGTAGCTGAAAAGAAATTGCCCCTAAAAGAGGATATGAAATGGGTCTGGAGACATAAACAACCCTACCTGAGTTAACAGCAAAACAGTCATTGAAGTTTGGATTAGCCCAAAACGCTGAATTTAGTCTCCTGGTCTAACTTCTTAAAAGTCAACTTTCTAATGATTTCCTTTGGGAGCACACCATCCCTGCATACATCAGTGTAATAAAGGCACTCAGAGTACACATCTTTGTTTCCTGCATTTTCATTTCATCTTCATTTTCTCTTCCAAGTTCCCCTGTTCCAGCAGGACTCTCTTGGTTTTGCACTGAATTCTTTGTTGTCACTGTTTCTGTGAAAACATTTTGTTCTGGCTGATTAAAAGGAGGTTTGATTAAAAAAAAATTAAAACAAACAAACCCCCTCCTCTCCATGGAGATGTGGCTCAGTAATAGGATTTTGGAATATCTCTAGAGGGACATACAAATCTTGCATCTTTATATGCTGGGATGTAATCCATTAGTTGTCCCTTAAGATCAGGGACTTTACATATGGTGCTTTTATTTCTGGTATGTTAATGAGTTTGGTTATTGCCACTAAACCATATTAATATGAAGGAACCTGAACTTCTTTTGCAGTGAAGTTTATTGATTTCCCTCTAGATTTGACTTGTAAAATAGATAAAGCTGGAAGATTCTCAGGGAACACCTTCATCTTATGGAGACCACCAGCAGCTTGGGGCAGGAAGGCTGTGCTGGGCTCTGAAATATGCCAGAGCCTTAAAGGACTGGGAATCATTTGATGTACAATGTAAAGTGGGAGAAAGTTTTGTGTAAGGTTGCCTGCTGGAATACTTCTTTGACATCTTCTTAAGTTCCTGGGAGTTTTGAACAATTGACATTCTTCAGTATTTTATTAGAAATTAAAGGAAAATTTCTGTGTTTTACAGGCCCTTTAGCCCATGGAGTCAAATCACCCAATATGCCTGATTTTTCAGTACTTATGCAAGTACGAATGTGCCACTAAGCTACAAAAGGAAAGGAGTTTAATCCATCTATTTGTTCTACAGAGATTATTTTAGTTTTCTATTGGAAAGCTAATCTTTAAAGAAATAGCTGTCTTTTCTCTATAAGTAGAGGAGATTAATAATTATTTACTGTCTTTATACTTAATGATTAGCATGATGCAATGCAAAATCTCCTCAGGCCTCTAGGCACTGGCCTAACTATTTAGCAGCTTATTTGGCCGTACTGCAAACTCCAGTATTCGCCTTTTAGCTTTCAGATCTTGTAACAAGTTTTTGTGAAAACAGATATGCACAATTCTTATTGACAGTGGATAAAAGAGCTCCTTCAGGATTCAAACATGGTCCAGAGCCTGCCTTGTTCTTCTTAAGGAGCAGGAATGTACTTTTTTGTATTTTCTGTTTTTCTTTGGAATGTGACAGAGATCTAAAACCAATCTCATCAAAGTTAGAGAGAAGCAGAAACTGGAATTTGCTTCTTTTTTGTTTTCTGTATTTGCTTGTGGTGGAGAAACAGAGCCAGAAATGGGGGAGGGTTGACAGGAGGACAAAAGAGCATCCCAGAGGATTGGAGAAATAATCCAAAAGAGTTTCATTGTCTCAATTGCTTTACCAAGTCAGATGATCACTTCATCTCTGGGCCGACCTAGGAAATAATGACTGATTTTTTTTTATTGTCCATTTACTGCTTCCTTTTTGTAGAAAACAACCTAGAAAAAAAAACCTTTTTATTTGTGTTTTAGTTTTTTTCATAGAGGTTGGTATAGAAATAGTTCTTGATTGCATGGTATGTGATACATTTAATCTTACTGTACCTTGGTGTTAACAAACAATGTTTGTTCTTACTATGTAGTGTATGCATTGCAAATATATGGCATTACTCTGATAATAAAATGTTCTTCCTCAAAAAAAAGTATTCCTGAATTGTCTTCATGACATTAAAATCAAACTTGATAGTACAGGCCAAAATACACTCAGCGCTTGGGCCCAGGAGATGGGGTGGCTTTGGCAGAAGCCTTTAAGACCATCTCTCATGTAAAGCTCTGACTGTGAATTTATTAAAGTGTATGCCATTGTGATTCAAAGCTGAGTTGTTCAAAGGCCCTTTTTTAGAGCAGGAGCTTGCTGTTACTTTGACTGACCATATAAACCTAAGTGTGTTTATGGATTGTTCATGCCAAATCCCTGAATTTAGAGAATTCTTTACGTGATTTAGAAGAGTAAAGATTGAGACCTCGGTCAGGTGTCTTGAGGCTGAGTGGTAAGTATTAAAGATCTGTTATCTGTTTTCACATACAGCTGTCTGACAGCAAGTGGAGCATGCTGTGCTGTAAGTCTTAAGATGACATGTTGGTACGTTGCTCTGCTGATTTCTTAATTAATTTTTAAAATTCTTTTCCAGCTAACTTTGTTCACTTTTAGTGCTTTGAGAACATGGAAAGAAGGAAAACCACTCTCTTGTGTTTTTATTACATAATTACAGAGTAGGTTTCTCCTCTGAATTTGCACAGTTCTAGTAGCACCAGGAAGCCAAAATCCAGCTGATCCCTGGGAGCTGGGAGCTGTTGTGCTGCCAGCTCTCAGCTGGTGTAAAAACAGTATGGCAGAGGCATTTGTGGGAGAAAGGAAGCACAGTTGTGCTCTGCTGATTTTTGGCTGGACAGAGATCTGTAAGGATCTATATCCAGCCAGTCTGCATATAAGCGGCTGCCAGAGTTCTCTAGCTTGCACCATGGCTGCTATTTTTTATTTGTGTGTTCCACAGAGTATCAAAAAAGCTAAAAATACAATATTAAAATATATGATAAAGCTGTTAATTCTGTACCATGTATTATAGTGACTGCAATGTTAAGTCTTTTCCTTATGAATTAGTTAGTTGAGTGGAAGGAATTTTGCATGTTTGGGTCTATATTAATTGAATATATAATTTACATATCATTTGCTTTTCAGCTATGTCCTGGTTTTGTTTTCAGGTGTTTACTTAAGAAATATAGCAGAAGTCTTACAAAACAAAGCAAGAATCCTCTCTATTAATTCATTTACTCAGGGAGGATGTCAAGGTTTAATTCACTTTTGTCATGGTAGTTTCTCTGTTTCTAAAGATGCTGAGGAAAGAAAACACATAGTTTATTAGGATTGTCATTATTCCTAATAGCTGAACTCTTCAGAAAGATTTTGTTTCTAAAAGATTTAACATCACAATTCCTTGGGACTCATTATTAGGCAGATCAATAGAGATCAATAGAGCTACTGTAAAACAAGTGCAAGGGAATATACAAAGCTACATCTGCTGACAGGTATAGGAATAGACTAAAAATAGTTAAGAATAAAAAAGCTCTTTTGGTTTGCAGCACTAGCTGGAAGGAATTATTTGAGATGTGAAAATTCATGCATTTACTGACATTTTAAATATACCACTTCACTCTCCACAGTCTTAATTTTCACGGAGATGCCACTTTTCTTCTTAAAAATAAATAATAATTGTTAAAAAAAAGCCCTGCAAGATATTTGAGGCATTCATTTCATACCAAGCCTGTTCATGATTACAGATTTGCTCATTAAATCTTGCATTCTTCATATTTAAAGATACAGGCATTTGATAAGCAGTTGAATAGAGTAGTAATCTTGGACAGAAAGCAATACAGAAATTTTGAACTGTAAAATTCCTCAAATAGAGCAAGTGATTTGAATGTGAACTTGGGAAGAAATTCTTATTTATTGTGCTTGCAGTGTGGAAAGAGCAATGATACTTGTCTGTGGTCAGGCCTCTTGAGTGTCGTGGACATGCCTTTTAAACTGCAGTTTGATTAAAGGGTCATGTGTGATAATTGCTCAGGAGTGCAGTGAAAGTATGTATGAAAAACAGGGATCCAGGATGTTGGTTACTCCATGCTGCCTTTCTTTCCTCAGTTCCTCCCAGGCATTCTCCAGCGTAGGGCTTAGCAGGGGCTCTGAGAGAGAGATCTGGGTTTCCGTGAGCCCGGTCAAACCCAGAGCTCTGCACCTCCCAGCTCAGCTGGGATGGCATAGAAAAGACAAACATTGAGGAATCAGAGGTGACCTGATCCAAATGGGTCCTGAGTCAGCAAAGAGGCTGACTGAAAGTTATCCATAGAGACTCAATGTTCTTGCGCAAGGCCTGAGTGTGGGATAAGTGACAGTCTTGCCCCAAATCTTTTCCTACTGTCCATGTGGAGTAACACATACCACCTCACAAATTCAGGTCTGAGTGATCTGAATGGCAGAGCAGAGGGAAGGTGGGACTAAAGGAAGAAAAGACCTGTGGGTAGTGTCCCCTCCACCCCAAAACCAGCAAAAATTTGGTTCCCTCCATGCCCTGCCTTCATCTCACAGCTCTGTCCACTTGTACTGTTGCTCTCTGGAGGAACAAGCTTGCACCTTCACTGGTGTCTCTTCCACACCTACTTCCAGTCATCCATGGCTCTTCACTGCATCCACCTCCTCCCACAGGTAAGCTGGGAGATCCCTGTTCTTCCCACGGGTGGACCAAACCCCACACTTTGTTCCCCTCCCTTCACCACGTTACAGACTTACTATGTGAATCACTCCAGACTCAGTGCTGGAAAATCACCTCCTCCCAGTAGGGCAGACTCATGTACCAAAAGCTCCATGTTTCTGCACAGAAATATATGAAGGAGCAATTTTCACTGGGAAATGAAGAGAAACTGGGAGGATGGTTTTTAGGACCTGCCTTCTTTGCAGCACAAAGTATACAGCTCCACAGCTATTTCAGCTGTACATGCCTGTAGGAAAGGAGGCAGGATTTATATCTATTGTATTCTATATTTATTCTGTACTAATCTGCATGGAATATTAGAGACAAATTGTCTGACATTTAGGTTTATAAGTAGTTCCCTAAAAACCCAAAGTGTATTACTGCTAATGTTTTGATGCTAATTTGGTATGTTGTTAATATCCCCGCTTCTCTCAGGGGCAGTGGTGAAATGCTGCACTTCAGAGATTTGGGCTGGGATCTGTGGTTCAGCTGTGTAAATCCACGGTTGTTTTGCCTTTTGTATGGTTAATCCAGGTTTTCATCTGTGAAAGAGAACAGTTCATTGGCACACTTCTTTCTTTTGTTTTAATGGACTTGGAAAGACTAGCCAAATTCTGACTGCTGATCCATGGTTTTTACATCCATTGGGATCCATGGGATTGGCACAGATATGTCAGAAATTAAGATTTAGCACTTTCCAATTTTTTTTTCTGTATTTTTTCTATAAACTTTTTATTGCTTATGTTGGGTTCAGTGGATGTTAGGTCAGTATATAGTCGGAGGGCAACGTGACTCTGTATAGAAAAATTTGATTAATTGGTTTCAGATAGACACCCTTGCAGTTAGTTTTGAAACAGCAATGCTATAGATCAATCTGCTGTCTTCTTTTTGTTCCAAGAAAGTGGTTAAGAGGAAACGCTCCAGTATATCCTCACTTACAGTTGTCCCAAGGCATTCATTCAAGGGTATTAGCTAACTTATGATGATTGAGGAATGCCTCAACTTATCTTGCTCCAGTAAATCTTCCTCTGAAAGTGGTGACTGTAGTGTGGGGATGTCCTAATTCACTAGGATTAAACTGCCATTAACAAATGCAGCCATCACTTCAGCCGCCACAGACATGCAGCTCTGCTGAGCTTGGCTAAAGGATCTCTTGTTTGGTTTCTCAATTTACTTTATTTGACTGGTGTCTGGGAAATGGGCACAAGTTTGTTTCTGCAAAAAATGGAGTTCAGCCCATGAGACAGGAAGTAGGGAAGATGGTCTTGGTGGAGAGCAGGGACTTAGGGCTGTTGGTAGGAGCTGTGGGGCTTTTTTCTGCTATAACTCTCCTGACCTTGGCCAGGGCTCTATCCTCATTTAAGGTAATGATATTGCTTCTCTAGTTTTCAGGAATGTTGTGGCAATAAAATCACTGGGTATTGGGGAAATGCTCCAAGAAGGGCAAAGAAGCAGTACAGATAAAGAAAGCTTTGACCTGGATTTTTCCTCAGGGACCTTGCCTTTTGGGCTCTGAGCCTGACTGCAAACACAGAGACATTTAACTGCACAGTCCACAGACATAAGCTATTGTGCAGACAATATTAATGTTCCAAAAAATAGAACCACTGGGCAAAGTTTGCACCATTTTCCATGCTTGTTGGAAACACTGTCGCTAGAAGGAATTCATGTGCTGCCATTTTACGTTTCCTCTACAGTGTTTGTCATGGGAATGTGTTATTAAGATGTGAATGCCTCATATATTCTGTAAATTACAGAGTAGAAACATTCGGCACTATTTTTCTGTATTCAGCATTCTGTGATTTGCTGGGCATGCCATTCCACATCTTTTGTTTATGGCCTCACTAAAATATAGGGATGGAGCTGAGTGGGCAGACAGTCAAAATGTACGAGGCTGGGAAAGGTCAGGGTCATGCATCACAGCACTGCTGTTCAGTGGGCAGGGAAGATTAAAATCTAGACTAAGCATTCTCATGATTTTTTCCTCCTTCACTGAAAAATAATAGAAAATTGTATTTTGTAATCTGTTCCAAAGGCAGCAGTGCAGAAAATGAAGACTGATGGTATAATTTTTATTTCTTAAAATTTCAATATTGTAATGTTATCTTAGAGGCTGTGAAAATCAAACTGTCATAGTCCTTCAAAAGAAGTGAGATGGAATTCTACTCACCAAATCTTTGCTTCATTTAATCCATGTTTGATAAATGTTACTCTTACCTTCATCCTCAATACCCTTGTGTTTGTCTCCTTCCTACAGAAAAAAATAGTTTGTATTAGGTAATTGAACTTCGACCATTAGAACGAGGTTGAGTTACAGTTTTCGTGTTAGATATTGTAATTTGTCGTGGTTTGACACTGCCCAAACACCAGGCACCCATGAAAGCCATTTGCTCAGAAAAAAATTAATGAAGGGCTCATGAGTTGAAATCAGGATTGGGAGAAAAACACTCTAAGGGCAAAACAGGTTCAAATTTAAAGGTGTAAAGTAAATGTATTATTAACAGAGTCAGAGGAAAATAATCAGAAGTAAAACAAGCCTTTAAAACACCCTTTTTTCCCCCCAGGCCCACCCTCTTTCCTACTGACAGCACAGGGAGACAGGGCAAGGCAGGTTTTAGTCAGTTCGTCACTCGAGATCTTTTTCAGTTCGCTCACGGAGAGGAGTCTTTCTTCTGCTATGCCATGAGTCCCTCCCACAGGCAAAGCAGTCTTCTCAGAACTGCTGTGATGTGGGTCACTCATCCACAGGTGTAGTCTTTTAAAGATAGGCTGCTCTAGTTTGGAAGCAAGGGCCCTTTTCCTTTATCTCTCTCTTTCTTTGGGTCTCCCACTGGATTTCTGTGGCACCCACTCGCTCCAGTGTGAGCACTTTTCCCACGGGCTGCAATTCAGCTCATCCCTTCACAGCCTGACCTCTCTTGTGTGAAATGCCTCCTCAGTCAGAAGACTCTTGAACAAACTTATGATTTCAAACACCTCAATTTTTAGCAGTACTTAGGGGTTTTCAGCCATAGTTTTGCCTGTAAAAAAGCCCAGGAAATCTGCAAGTGAATCCCAACACTGTAGTGTGTATCAACGCGTGTGGCTGTCTTAGATTATTAGAATAGCTTTTTAAGGAGACTATCAGTAAATCCTCCCTGGGAATTTGCAAGCATCTTGTTTTCTGTGCTAATTTTGTATCAGGACCTTGGTTCCCACCTGTCTTGAACAATATTCTATGCCAGCTGTGTAATGAGGTGTTCTACCAACGTTTCAGCAGAACTGACCATGCAGATTCATTTTTTCCTATGTGATATAGGACTCTTCTGTAACTAACTTGTAAATATTGGTGTATGTGCATCACTGTTTTGTTTCCTCTTCCATAGTTATTTACCTTACAGTCTCAAGCACTGAAATCCCTGTCAGAGTTTCCATTAATCTTGTTTCTAAGGCCACATTAATTAAAATTACAAATATCTTTTGATTGAGAGAGCTTTGGCGAATTTCTGCTGCAAATAGTATTTTTGAATTGTGATTCTGTTATCCTACATAACTGTCTCAAAAGTACATCATGTTCAGAGACATCACTTTTAGTGTTCAGGGAGATGTTATCAGAAGTTTGGTGTATGTCAACTTTTGGCACAGCAAAAATAAGGTGACAAATGAGAGTAGTTGGGGGTCTAAATTATGAACAGAGATGCTAAAACAGCATTGATACATCCAGGCCCAGTCTAGTTCACTGTGTTCTGTTACAGTACAAGCCAATGGAACTTCTGTCTAGCATGGCTGTGTTCGGTCGTATGAAGAAGCACCCATCATTAATGTGTTACAAATGTAGAATAACTGTTGTCTTTTGTTGTGTCAAAAAAATATGACCTGATATGTTTGGCATGGTATTATATGTTACTGCCACCATGGCATGGCTTTTAAAGTTCAACGATGTGAACTCTGAAAATGAAGCCTGCTGCGCATGGCATCTGAGTGATGACACTTCAGATACACCTAGAACTGAAGTGTCAATGAGAACGATGTCTCCTGTAGGAAAGGGTACATGGCCTCATAATAACAGTACAGTGTTCCTGCTCTGACTGAGCTTAATTTCCATCAGAGGAGGCATTGCTCTCCTGTTGCCTTGCTGTTCTTGTTTCTGATGGTATGAATAGGATATATTTTGTCTAGATCTTTGGGGTTTTTTTGACCAGACAATAATGAATGATTATGAGATCAAAAGTGGGCAGCAGAGCAGCTGACACGAGTAAAATCTTGTATTTTTTTTTTGCTATATCTCTGATTGAAATCACCAGTTTTCAAAGCTGATGCTGACTCTGTTGAATCTAATTTATTTCCTGCATCAACTCAGTTGAAGCTAAGTGTAACTGGGAAGGGAACCAATGTTCTCTAGCAGAATGTCACATCTGCAGTGTCAGACACGTGAGTCCCCACAAACACCTGTTTTAATAAACAGCCAATTTGCTAATGCTCAGTTATGCCCACAAATAGCATCCATTTCTGGCCAGTTGTCTAGCTGAATATAGCATCCTTCTTAATCAGTGAAAGCCTCTGTTGCATAACTAGTCTGACTAATTTTCCACCCAGAGATGGGAATTACCCACTCTGCTCTCTGCCCTTAATACCCTTGAGGGAACTGGTGGAAAATAGAAAGTCTGCTGGAATGGTTCCACTCTCCCTTCCAAGCAAATAAAACTGTCAGGGCTTTGATATGTACATAAAAATAAATGGATTTTTAGAGCTAGATGTTATTAAAATACCACATTGCCTGAATGATAATTAGTGATGGACCAGTAGAGCACCCAGGGCATTCCCACAGTGTATGTTGCTTTAATGATGGCTCAAAACAAATTTCCAGACATTTATAGTGAGGTTGGATGCTGCTAAGAGAGAAACAGAAACACCTTCCTGGCACCTGGAAGCCAGGACCACGTTATCAGCTAAAAGGAGCCTGGGCTGCTGATCCAAGCAGATGTTGCATTGCACACTTCCACTCTGCTAAATATGTGCCTTGCACTCTTGGCCCATGGCCTTTGAAGAGTGCCTGGCATAAGGGCACAGGAAAGGCTTACTGTTCTTCCTCAGGAAAATTTTGTATCTTTACACTGAAATTCTGGATCTAGTAATAAATTCTGTGTATAAAGGCTGCGTGTACAGCCTTATGGTGCCAATAAAGGAGTAAATGAAACTTTACCATGATATAATCTCTAAATAATATCCTGCATTCTCCTTTGAAGGAAACAACCTTGTGGGAGAAATAGTGGTGATAGGGCCAATCCTTTCTCTTCTGGCCATGCCCTATTACTAACTATAGAGATGCAGTAGAAGTGGATTCAGATATTAAACTCTTTAATTGCTTTTCTTATTTAAACATTCCTAATGGATTAAAACAGATGCCATTGCATTTAGACAGGAATAAAGCAACTTCTGACCACTGCCCATGCATACAAGAAGTAATGTATTGTCTGCTATGCAGTTATAATAAGTAATAAATTGATGATACAAACTATCCAGCAGAAGTGAGCGACTAGAGAGACAAAGCAATAACATAGCAAGATTTTGGCAATTCTAACCTTTCAGGAGCAGCATAGCAGCTAACCATGTACCCAATACAATAACCTGAAACAGTACAACAATATAGCCAGGGAGAAGTGAATCTTTAACTCAGCAAAAGTGAAGCCATGACTTAAACCTTGACATAAATTTTCGTAAGCCAACTTTAGCTGCTTGTTAGCAAAAGACTCATCCTCCGTGCTAGTTCTGCCCAGCAGATTGTACTTCATGGAAAATCAGCTCAGTAGAAGCCAATCCAAACTGTTTGTGGCTTGAATTATATTTTATAGAAATCAAGCTGCCCAAAGTGCTATGAAAACAATGTGGTTCTGTGGCCTCTGATTAAAAAAATGTGATGGAGCTGATTACTCACTTATGTTACATTTTCAAAAATAAGTATTCATCCAGTGCAAACTGTCTGCTTAGTGAGAGATGAAGCAACCAGTCCCTTAAACCTCTTCTGTAAATGAACAACGAGCAGTGTTAGATGTTTATGTTTTGAGCCCATAATGCACCCTGACAAGGGAGGTCACTGGATGGAGGTAAGGAGAAATAAAATTAAAGTTGAATAAAAACAACTGAAGCCCTGGGACAAAGTTGCAACATTCTGTTTTTATTTTTGAGACATCTGGGCTCACTGGGATTTTCTGAATGTCTCTCACTGAAGTTGCATATTAAGTACCTTGAAAGCAAATGATGCAGCAAAGGAGGAAGTTGGCTACTTGCTGTGCACTGAGCAGAGATTTCTCATTTCATCCATCATTCACAATGTGCTGCAGTACTTCCAGAACTACTGAACTTATCTAATGCAGAGTGGAATAAGACCAAGAGCTCCATTTGCAATGTGTGCTCTGCTCTGAGCTGATTGTGATATGGTGGTTTGTAATTGCTGGGTTTAGTAGCATAGTTTAATCCTATAGATTTAATATTGTGTGTCTGTGCACTCTGCTTTTTAGGATACATGGAAATATCAGCTTTCAGAAATCAAGAACTGGTTATTTATAAATCACAAGACTGACTTACATATCAGACTCAAGGGCTCAAGGCACTTTTTGCCTTTTGTTTCCTGTAAATGCAGATTGTATTCTACCTGCAAGTACATCATTAGAAGTGCACTTTAAGAACTGCTATCCAGCTTATCCATTTCCCACTTAACATAGAGTTATGTTAATGAATTTATGGCTTTCCAGGTCATCTCATATCTGACTCTCCACACAACAGAGAGCAGGCTGTATAATAATTTACTCAGAGTAGCAGTAAAAAATGCAGCTAAGTCTTGCTAGCTTACCAATAGTTGGCCAGCCTTGGGAGCTAGGAATGGATGATCTGATCTCTCAAAACCTTTCCTGGTTCAGCATCCGTTGTGTTACGATTTAAGAAGCTGGAGATTGAGGCTCCTGGTAAAATCCCAAGATGTTGATGAATTTGGCCGTGCACCTCTTCTCTCTTTCTGTTCACCACTTAATTGCAGTTAATTTAAATTCCATAATCAAATTATTAAAATAGCTTTCATTTGTCAGCTTCTTAAATGCACTTCTGATCTTTGCTGTTGAAATGTATCAGTGTGTGTAGTTGAAGAAGTATGATCATCTGTAGTGCCCAAAATTGTAGAATTGTAGAATAGTTTGAGTTGGAAGGGACCTTTAAAGGTCATCTAGTCCATCACCCCTACAAGGAGGAGGGACTTCTTCAACTAGATCAGGTCACTCAGAGCCCTGTCCAACCTGACTGTGAATATTTCCAGGGACGGGGCCATGCTCAGGTATAGTCTGGCAGCCACAATAGGTTCTTACACCTGAAGAAACTGCATCAGTCCCTGTAGTTTGCTGTAAGTCAATGTGTGCCCAGTCCCTGGATTGTTTAGGTTACTGACAGACAGTGGTTTAAGAAAGAATCTACAAATTGAAGGTTGTTGTAGAATGTGATGTTGTTGGCCCTGTGTTCCAGGGCCCTTTCCACAAAGACTCAGAGTTCATGGATTGATGATCAGAAGGCTTTATTTATAGATAGGTATATAGATAGATACTATTTAAAAGATGATTGAGAGAGATCCAGCAGCTTCCCTCCAGCAGGTTCAGCTGCTGGGATCATCTCTGTGTGTCTGTGTCCAGCACCAGAATGGAATGAACAACAAGAACAGAGAGTCCATTGGTTAAGGACTTCCATTGGTCAAGGCAAACACCTTATCATAAACATTTCTCATATTTACATTCTTTTCTCCTGGGAACTACAGAGAGCTCCCTTTGGAAATGGAGCTAGCTATTACAATTCAAGACAAGTTAAAAAAGAAATTGCTTTCTTCAGCCTTTCTGTGAAATTTCTTAAAACCCACTGCCAAGTTGGGACCACAGGTGGGGGGGGGGGAGGAACTATGAGGACTACATTCTGCATGTCCCCTTTTTGTTACCTCTTCTTGAAGGAGATTTTGGGGCCTATGTCACTGTTGCAGAACAGAATGGGTTAAACATGAACAGTGTGGATAGTTTATTCAAAATGGCACAGCAGGAGCTATGAGAAAGATGCAGGTAGAAGAAACTGCAAAAACCACATCCTTTTGCATAGAACAGAACACCCTGGTGAAGACTGTAGAACATCATGCAGCAAGATAAGCAAGTGCACAAAAGTAACATTATAGCTTGCTATCTCTTAGCTAGCATGTAGACAGAACAAATGGAAATTGTTATATGGAAGCTTAAACAGTATAAATATCTGTGCCTCTTCTTAATAAATGTTCTTGCATCATCGGTGCCTGGTCCGTGAACTTTAATTGCTGTTAACTGGTGCCCTGTGTGAGGAGTGAGAAAGAGACCTACCTGTGCAGCAGAGGTGAACCTGCTGAACACAAGTCTTGCTGAGAGGAAGCGACAGCCAGCAAAACAATCCCTTCAGTTACTGAAGGTGAGCAGCAGGGAAGGATGGGGGCTCAACCCTCCTGGGAAGAAGAATCCGTGTTACAACTTGCAGAATTACTTTTAAAAAATCATGAGACACAAATTCCCTCTCATTCACTCAAACAAATCTTGAAATGGACTGCAGGGAATATTGATGGGGTTGATACCGTTACAATTTTTGCAAAAGACATTTGGGACACAGCAGGGATTGAGCTGTGGGACAGAGTGACAAGGAAAGCTGATCTTGCAGCTGCAGAGCTGCTGCCTGCATGGAGAACTATGCTAGAGGTTATTAAAGCACAGGATGCTAGGAAAGGGGTCTGAGGACTGTGGTGCAGAGGAAGACAGGGTCACTGAGCCTGCACAGCTGACTGCCCCTCAGGAATTCCCACAGATAGAGAAACCTCCACAGTTAGAGGAGCCCCCACAAAATTGTCTAGTGTTGAAAACTGGAAAAGATCCTAGCTATCCTGATGATCTTTTTGACCCAGGGATTAATGATCCAGAGAAAAAGCTTGATTTATTTCTTCCAGACTCACATAATAAATGGGTTAAAGTTAGATTGCAAGCTAAAGAAATACCTTGGGCTGTGCTTGAAAACATTAGATTGGATGCCTTCACAGTGTTTCTTAAAGTCCAAGATACTAGAAGACCACAGAAATCTTTTACAGGGATCAAACAAGGAAGAGGAACAAAAAATAAAACAGCAGCCCCTGGGCACTCTCCCCATGGAAAGAAAAGTCATGGTGCAGCCCCAGCTGTGCCACCCCTCTGCCCTTCACCCCTCGCTGACCTCTGCACCCTGAGGACCACAACCCTCCTGGAAAAAAGAAAAAAAAAAAGAAGAAAAAATAGAAAAGGAAGCATCGTGTACCCCAACAACACATGGCTCCAGCACCTTCCAGAGCAGCTGCCCGCCTTGCCTGCCTTTCTCACCTCTCCCCCTCTGCCCACAGCCTGCAGCATGCTGGAACACTGCGTCCCTGCCAAGCTCCACAGCGCGGACAAAACAGCAACAAAACCACAACTCCTGGCAGTGAGAGTGCTGCAGAAGGGGCTGGCACCTTCCGTTCCCTCCCTGCTCTGCCTCTTTCAGTGCCTCCTGAGAGTTGTAGGCAGCTGCCTTCCCTAAGCGCAGAAACTTGCAGCAAATTTTGTCCTTTGTACCTCTACATACCTACTATGACTTCAACAAACTGCTGAAATTTTTTAAATTACCCTAACTACTTTTTTTTCTACTGCAACAGAAAGAAACTGCTCTAGGAAACTCTACAGAATCATTTAGTCAAAGCCTTATATATTTATAATTTTTTGAATTTTTTATGGAAACAACCCTATGCCACCTGTAGTAAAGTCCTCTCCTTTTGATAATTTTATGCTTCCAAGAAGGAGGTGGTCTAGGAGAGGCTGCAGTCCCCCTGCTGCCACAAGGTAATATGTGGCTCATCCTGGCCAAAGCTGTGAACCTGTCAGCACTATGCTTAACAATGGCCACACCCCAGGCAACTTTCCCTAAGTGTCTGTTGGGAATTCCCATGGATGACCCACAGGCAATTGTGGCAGAAGCCCAGGGTAGGGAGGCTCACATATCCTGCAATACCTCCATGGTAACATGCATGGAAAATTTTGATATGTAGGATGATCTCTTGCTTTATCAGAACCATGGGAACTTAAAGTTCTGGGATCAATCAATGCAGATGTTTGCATATACTTTAACTATAGCAAATTAGGAAAGAGGTGTAACAGTGATCCATACTGTAAGATGACTCAGGATGTTTCCCCAAGTCAGTTATTATTTTGCAATAGCTTTTTGTGGTGTAATCGAACCATAACAAAGGAAGGCTCTGTGTACTATGCACCCTCAGATTCTCTCACATGAAAATTGCCTTGAGGGATATTCTTGATTTGTGGTGATTGTGCTTGGCCTGCTTTGCCTTCACGAGCCATTGGCAGACCTTGCTTTATTGACCGCCTCACAATGCTAACTTCTAATTTAACCGTGGATTATGAATCACACTCATCAGATGAAGCATGACCAACGCAGGCATTCACTTCATGCATTTACTGCAGAGTGGGATCCAAATGCGCAATTTTGGAATCCCCCCACTTGTTAGGGTTACTTCATGTTTTTTTCCAGGTGTTGCAGCAGCCAAAGCCCTGATGAATTTGCAAAAGCTTGGCTGTTGGCTGGCTCAGCATACAAATGCAACTTCCCTTGCTCTTTCCGGCCTTTTAGCAGATGCCATGCTACCTTGCAAAATCAGGCTGCTATTGATTTTTTGTTATTAGCCCACGGTCGTGGATGTCAGGATTTTGAAAAGATGTATTGTATGAATTTATCTGATCATTCTCAATCCATACAGGCCAGCATTCAGAAACTGGAGAAAAACATTAAGAAACTACAATGGAGTGATGAAGCAAATTGGCTAGGTCAGCTGTTCCAGTCTTTAAACATCTCCAGATAAAGTAAGAGATTTTTACAAGTTAGAGTTTATGTATTGGGAATATTCTTGTGCCTTTTTATGATTGTGCCTTGCTTATTGACATGTATGCAATGAATGGTCAGTAATGCAGTTCAGCGTGTGCTGTATTTAGAACAGAAAGGGGGAATAGCTGCAGAACAGAATGGGTTAAACATGAACAGCATGGCAAAAATCACATCCTTTTGCACAGAACAGAACACCCTGATGAAGACTGCAGAACATCATGCAGCAAGATAAGCAAGTGCACAAAAGAAAATGTAACATTATAGCTTGCTATGTGTTAGCTAGCACAAAGACAGAACAAATGGAAATTGTTATACGGAAGCTTAAACAGTATAAATATCTGTGCCTCTTCTTAATAAATGTCCTAACATCATTTATGCCTGGTCCGTGCATTTCAGTCACTGTTATGTCACAGAATGGTTTCCACCATTCATGTGAAGTACCTCTAGAAAATAGCTTTGTAGCACTTGCAGCCTGTTGCACCAGACATTGTTTTATGTTTTAGTGTCTGGCTGGCTCCAGCTGTCACATCAACCTGAGCTTTGAAAATCACTGTGGATTTTGTGCTCCCCTATTAGGACAGTGTCTGTACAAATCCAAAGCATGTGCAGCAAGGTTACTTCAAGATTTATTTTACAGCAAATTCATTTCTCTGGATGTCTCGTGAGATTAAAGTCAAACTTAAAAAGAATCATTTTCCAAAACAGAAAGCAAACAATGATTTAGCTAGTCCATACCCCATCATTCACCATTCAGGCTTGGGACAATGGCAGCATTATGTCATTGTCTTAACTGTGAATGTTGTCTTTAAATTTGTATGTTCTAAGGATGGAGAAGCAGCCTTTCTCCCATAAAAAAAAGGCTGGTTGTCTTTGATAAAGCATAGATAAATGCTTTGATAGTTACTTTTTAATTGCTTTATTGCAAAAAATTTTCAATGAAGCCATAAAAGAGAAAAAAAAGATCAGTCTAATTGCCTCAAGATGGATATGTAATGGATAATTCTCTCGTTTAATGGATCTAGTAATAGACCACCTGTTTCAGTTGCCTTTTCCCATTCAGAATATGAATGAACGATTCTCTCAGATGTTCACAACGAGAAAACACAATTGCACCCTCAAAAACTCAGTGATTTTTCTTTTTACTTTTTTTTCCCCTGAGGTTTGTTCATTCTTGTTCTCTGTATCAGCCAATCTTGGTACATTTAACCTTGGGAAAATGAAAGCTTTTTGTGTGATGTGTAAGGCTTCATGTGTTTTTGTTTTCCAGTTGTGTTTCAAATGAGAATTGAGAGCCATGCTCATAGTTAAAACATTGCCAAATCTCCAGAGAGTCAGGCCTGAGTTGCAAGTATTCCTTCATTTTGTGGTCAGTGTATATACCCCAATATGGATACCATCCCTCTTCCCCAAAGTTCTGTGTCTTTTGGTATTGGTATTACTTGTCTTTGATAGGATTCAGCTGTGTTGAGGGTGTTTGAGCTCCACAGCCTCTCTTGTGATTCAGTATGCTTTTAAAATAATCATTAACAAAAAGGACTGCACAACTTTGTATATAAGGGCTTTTCCTTTTGTGGGCGTGTGGAATTCCTGAGCCATTCTAAAGACGGGGAATTTTATAAGTAATCTTACATTTCCTCTTGCAATGTTGGTGTTTTTCATTGGTAATTTTGGGAGGGGAGAGGGTTTGGGTGTTTGGGGGGGTTTATGCCATTAAGGATAGAATACATTTCCAAATGCCGAAAGTGCATATATTGCCAGTTACCATGTCCCACTCATGTGGGTAGCTTTCTAAGACATGATAACTTACTGTCTTTTTAAATTAGGAGCAGTCCAGTACTGAGGTAACATCCTCCTGTTGTAAGCCCTGGCCTGATCACTTTAAGCACATCCAGAAAAGCTGCCTCTATGGTTCTTCCATGTTCCCTGTGGTACCTGTGTTTGAAAGATGTGCATTTTCCTTATGAAAAATCTCTTTTCCAAGCTCAGCCCCACAACAGTTGAAATTTGAGACTCAGAAGGCTTCTTGTATCCAGAGGCTTCATAAGCTCCAGTCAGAGATGAATGAATGAAGCAGTCTAGCAGGCATTAAAATGGCAACAGGGAAGAAACAAGCACTCATTTAGAAAAAACTCAAGATGTCAAGAACAAAATTAATCAAGCCATCAGGGGGTATAAAGATTATTTTTTTTAACATTTACAGAGCCATGAAAGGAACTTGGGTAATAAACAACAAGAAAGAGAATGGCACATTTATGGGCTTAAATTCAACCTGATTGATAGAAGAGAAATCTGGTGGAAGTGATTTGCATAATGGAAGCGCTAAAATCCATGTTTATCACCTATTTAAGAGCAGATGAGGGAAGGAGGAGCCATCTGTCAGAAGTGGTGTTTGTAGCTTCTGAGAACCTGGAAGCAGCTTCTGATGGATATGTATCTGTCAGTGTTGTAGCCATGAAAGAGTAGGAAGGGGAATGGGATGGTGTCTCTGCAGACCGTGGGTTTGCCGTGAGGAGGAAGGTGACCCATTGTGAAGTCTTTTGCTGTTAGTTGAGGGCTGGGAGAGTTGTTCCATTGTGTTGCATTTCATCCTCGTTGTGGCAAGCAGGCTTTGTCAGCAATAAAACTTCCCCCGAAGTACTCTGTCCTTAGCAGGGGACTTATATGTCAGCTTCATCCTGAGAAGCAAAGAGGAATAGACCAGAGCATTAAAAGCTTGTTTAGTTTAACTAGATGTAGAAGGCCTATGATTTGGCAATCTTGTTTCCACATGATATATGTAAAGCCCAAATGGGTAAAAAAAAGTTAAATCCAAACCATGAGCAATATTGCCTGATATCAGCTTTATTTATCACTGATGATATCACAAAATTGTGCCTATGTTTCATCTCTATGTCACAGTCTGTGCTGCCATATCTAGCTCTCTCCTGCCACTGCCAAAGAGCCTGATTTATGGTAAGTGTCCATTTGGTCTGATAATTCAGATATTTCTAATATTTTTGGTCTGATTTTCATGCAACAATGAGATGATGCCAGTAATCACCATCTTTGTTCCAGTAGCTTCTGCACTACTTCCCTGTGGATGTCAGCTCCACAAAATCGTCCAGTGGGATTTTGTGCTCACTCTCCTAAGAGCAACTAAATTGCCGGGTGTGGGGGTGCAAGACAGACAAAAGAGAGAGCCTCTGGTCCCTGCTCTTTCCAAATTGTAGTCAGCCAAATAGTAATAGCCCTGAGATGCTTTGTCGTATTGATAAATTCTCTTTTTTTTTCCTCAATTTTGTTGAAAAGTTTCAGTTGTATCGCCCATGACAAAATTCACATCAAAAATTGCAGCTTTAAAGGAGCCACATTCGTTGACAGCAGTGCTGTGGTAAATCAGCTTGTAGGACATGAAAACTGCAGTTTAGAACTGGGGAAAGTTAGAGAACACTTTAGTAGAATCTCAGCACCCAAGAGCCAGGAAGGCTTTGCTCTGGAGTTACATTGAAATGGGGGCAGTACATAGTGACACAGATGTACCAGACAACAGACACTTCAAGTACAGCAAAATCAGCATGTCCATAGGACTGTAAAAAAGACTATAAAACGATGAGGGAGTCTGCTTGGGAAGCATTTTGGGAGAGCTACTGTGACCAGAAGGAATAATACAATCCCTAGGGAATACACTCACAGAGTTGGAGAAATGCTATTTCTGGGTCTGGCATCTTGATGGGATCCTTGCAGCAGTCAGTCTCCAGGTCTGGCTGTTAGCACTTTGGGAAGCTCACTGTGAGGAGAACAATTTGAGATGTCCACAAGAGAGGATAAAGAGCTGGGAAGAGTTAAAGAATCTCTGCTGTGTTCAATACAGTGCCACATGGCTTAGTCTGTGAGTTACATATAGAGGGAATTGGAATTGGTGATGGAGAGCTCTTGTGTCTATTAAGCGGCAGTGTGTAACAAAAAGTGATTACATTGTGTTGATGCTATGAGTGTATCCCAGACTTACAGCACAGGCTTTTTCCACGGGAGTTAATAAAGAAATGCAGGAGCTCATCAGCCTATGGCTCTCCATCAGTGTCAATTCTTCAGTCAGGAACTGGACTTGGTCCAATTCAAGATGTGCTGCCATCAGACTTCCTTCTGTGGCTTGTGGAATGAGAGCTCAAAGTGGGAGATCAATGGGCCCTTCTGCCTCTGTCCTCTCCAAAAAGCTGGATGTCCAGTGTTGAACCTGAAGTTATATAAATGACTTGATTTTAAAACCCTTTCAAAGTCAACAGGATCTGAGCCTTGGTACATAGCCAGAGTGAAAATTCTAGTCTATAATTGTTAATTATGTGTGAATGCACCATTATTTACAAGTACACTCTGTAGAGGACCAGTACATGAGAGTAAATAGCCTAGTTCAGGCTAAAATGCACTATTTCTAATAACTGGTCAAGCCAGAATGTGTTCAAGATGTAGACCCCAGAGTCCTGAGGATTGTCTGATTGAGCTCCTGAACAAAACAGGGCTCATATACCATAGGGCTCCCACCCCAAAATCTCTACTGAACCTCCAGTTTTGATTGATGCAAGGTAACTTGTAATAGTGGGGAATCTGGGAGATACACCTCCATGGCAAAGGTATGATTTAATAAGCTTTGGGATTTTTAAAAGCTGAAATAGTTATGCCAGCACACTCCCTGCTATATAGTTATGCTAATATAAAGGTATCTTATATTTCAAAATACTTTCTTCTTCTTAGTGTTGATTGTCTGTGCCTGTATGTGCAGATTCTGAGGTAACATATAGTTCTAATAAACCCCTTTGATAGACTGAGTTTACACAAAACAAGTATCAGTTACGCTTACTTTTTATGCACCAACTCTATTTCTAGTTTTATTTCTTTATAAATAGAGCTAAGCTCTAGTTACATATGCCTAAATGCCTGAAAAGAGGGATTTGATTTCAGAAGCTATTGTTGTAATGCAGTTAGCTCTGATTTTTCTACTAGCAAATTTCATTTTTAATCATGTTAATAGAGGAGAGTAAAATAGACTGTGAAAGTTAGCTGTTTCTGGTGTTCAGAAGAATCTGCTTTTTTCATCCATCTTCTGTTTTATGAAGTAGTAAGTCTAAACCCAAACTTTATTTAGCTATTCCCAAGGAAATGGAAGTCTGATTCTGCCTCTTGTAAGAGAAAAGTAATATTTAAAGCTTGTGGTTTGACTAGGAGCCTGCAAAGCCTTATCCTGTTGAGTAAATCTCAAGTTTAGTCTGTATTACCTGAAAGACAGGTTCATAGATAGCTGTACCAGGAATGGACGTGCTCATTGTACCTGATGGTTTACCATCATCCGCAACTTCAGGGGCTGAGATACCCTGATAAAATGAAAACAGATGCTCATAGGTTTTTTATCTGTTCTTTCCTTGTTTAGTTCCTTGAACTTTATTGTTGCATTTTAGGCTGTGGCTTTTTTTCACATAGTGTAGTGCAATGCATGTTTCATGTGTCTGGAGGCAATATGTTTTTCCTCAAGTTCTCAGAGGTAAGGAGCCAAATTTTCAAAGGTATTGCAAATTGCCAGGGAAATAATAAATCTGGACATGGTATTTTATCTAGGGCTGCTAATGACCCAATTTACTGGTTTCAAGTGAACTTTCCCCAAAGCAAGTTATGCTTTTCCAACCAGCCCTCTCCTGCTTCCCAGCAGTCCCATCTGTGGCAGAAAATGATGGAAACTAGCAGAGCCATTGCCGTATTCAAACATCTCTTCCCTTTGCCTGCAGTGTGCTGTCATTGGGTATTCAGACAAAAGAGCTAATTCATTATGACGAAGTTGTTGTTATTAAGAATAAATTAGAGTAATTACGTGTTATGTAGACCCAGAACATCCTACATCTGTTCTGTATTCACCATGAATTGTAAGATTTAATGGAATTCGATCTATCCAAAAAGGAAGAACCAGTTAGTGATGAGGAACTAAAGCTTAATAATTATGTACAATCCAATGTTTAACAGTCTTGAAAGGGATTTCTTATAACTTGCAGCTCCAACCATTAAGACATGACTACTCAGCCATATGCTCTTCATAGCCATCGTTCTGTTCACTTCTATTTGCACCTGTTTACCTGGATTAGTTTCCATGTGCTACTCAGAGGATTCACACAAAGAATTCATAATGCTAGTGTTAATACATCTAAATGTCTCAAAAAAAATAAGGTGATGTTTTAGAAATTGTGAAAATGGGGTTGGGGGATTTGTCCTTTTCCAGGGACTCTAAGAAGGATTCTGCACACAGGTTCTCGTATCACTTACAGCCTGTGAAAGGTAGGGAAATGAGAATGATGGTTACAGCAGTGGGAGAGAAAGGGAGAGATGTGAGGAAATACAATAAAAAGTGGAGCAGAGGTTGAAGGGAAGGAAGGAAAAATCTGTCTGGGGAAAAAGAAAAGAATTGTCAGAAAGACAAAAGGAGAGAAACAGAAAGCTACAGAAAGCAGTCACCAAGCAACATTAGCAAGAAGAAAAGCAACATGAAAACATCCTGGTGGAGAAGAATCTTTTTAAAAAGGAAAAAAAGAAAAAAAAAAGTGAGATACTTAAGAAGTGTCTCTACCTAGCATCCAGCCTCAGGAGAGCTGTTCTAAAATTGAGGATACATCACTTCTCCTGGCCATTTACTCAGACGTATGTTTTATTAAACCCTGAATAATTTCCTCACATTCTACTCAAACACTGGCATCTATGCTTGCTACTCCCTGAAACCAGGCAGGATTGCTTGGATACTGACAGCAGATCCTGACTCTACTTCTGTTACATATTTATGGTTAAGTGGGTGTGGCTTTTGGTTAATCTCAACTGGCTGTATGTGAAGGGATAAGTCTATACATGCACATGTATAGACTTCAGGACTACACAACTGTGCCAACGGAGGGCAGCAAGTGCGTGCGTGGTTGGGTTACTTAACCCTTCCAAAGGAGCACAAATTATGTCTCCAGTCCTTCGCCCTGAATCATGCAGTACTGGAGTTATCATTGATTATTGCCAGTGAAGTTGAGCATATGGGCTTAAAAGAGTTTTAAATGAGTTTCTCTTATTGTTACCTAGCAGTTACATACAATGAGGCGGCATAATTGATTCTCTTCACCAATCCCTTGTGTACAATATTGAAAGAATTCAAAGCAATGCATATTTTAGCTGTCCTCCAGAGATGAATTATTGCTGTTTATGCTTCATGCAGACACTTGGAAAAAGATTTCTGCATATATATCATATTTTGCTTGCAATTAAGTGTTTAGAGCCACAGTTACATGAGATTTAAATCTAAATTATTCTGTGTTTTTAAAAATCTGAGATGAGTTTTTAATTAGTTTACAACAGTAAATCTGAAGTGAATGAGTGAGATACTATGAATGTAGCTTTTTAACAATTTCAAAATCATCTCTTAACTGTAGAAAAAAGTCAAGATTCAGAGAAATGTCCTTCTAAGTATGTGCCCACAACCTTGTAAACATTTCGTGTAAGAGTTTATGAAACTCTCTCAGGTGGTCTTCTCACCCTTACTTAGACTGAGAATTCAGGGTTGAAGGTGAAATATTGGTTCTGTAGAAGGGAAAGATAAAGCTGGTACTAATGGAATAAACATTTTATTTCACTGTCTGTGTATTCCTGTGGACACCTGAGCAACAAAATTCTGCTTTTGGGCAGAGAATAGGTCAGCATACACAACCTCATCACTGTCTCACATGCATATATTCATCTATATATGCTGTGCCTTGGAAAGTTCTGCATTCATTTATTGCATTTATACAGTGAGGCTAACAACTGTCCTTTGGGGTTTTTTTCCCCTTCATACAGTTTCCTTAAGTGCAGATAGTGATTAAGGAAACTCTATGGATAAATCACAAAAAAAATCTTCCTCTGTTCCTCTGCCTTGATAGGGAAAGTCACTGCAAAGCTTTTTTTTTTTTTTAATGTACAGTATTGTGTTGTCTGCATGTTTTCCTTACTGTAAGATCCTTTTCTGTGTCACTTATAAAAATTCTGACTTTCAAACAGCTACATAAATTTCTTTAAACATCTCCTGACTCAATAAAAAAGCAAGGAAGGGATTAAATTGAATGCTCAAGCTTCATTCCATCGTCTCACAAAAGTGTTCAGATAAACTACGAAATAAATCTGTCCTGTCATTTCAATAGCTCTGATATTATTTATGGTCTCATCTGTATAATCTTCACTCAGAAGTAATCGGAAAGTTCCCCTCAGTCAGCTTGCATAATCTTTAGAAGTGGAAAGTACAAATGCTTTTGCTTAACTTCAGCTCAGATAAGGGACAGGGATCACAGTAGTAGGAGTGCATGGTTATTCTCAAACAATATTAATGTTCAATTAAATGAAAAATTCTGGAGGTGCTTCACCCCATTTCAGTTCTGTAGTAACACAGCTGTAAGTGGGCTGCTGCTGCATGAGCTTTTCTAGAAAAGGATTCTGATTTCCATTGTAATCGTGGTGCTGTGGGAAAAGAGGCCCATGCGGGATGTGTGGCTCCCAGTTTGCTTTCAGCTGTGAGATTTCAAAAAGCTTGGGGAAGGAAGAGTGGATTTGGTTGGCTTTTGCTGTATGACCAAGTTTTTTTGAGGGAGAAGCATAATTCCAGAGCAGCTGAGAATCCAGAGGACAACATAAGGGAAAGAAGAACAGCTTTGGAAACCTGGTCTGTTTATTTTTGACCTTCAGTGCTGGTGCCTCCTAATCCAGACTTGGGTTTAATGAGAGGCCATTGGTTGATTTTCACCCAAAAGATGACGTCCATCCACGCACCTCAGGGGAAGCCAAAATCAGCTACTGACTTCCCCAACCCCTGCAGGCTTCACATCAGAGGCAGCACTGGACCAGGACGCAACTCTCAGCTGCAAAGGGGGCTTTAAAAGTAAATGTCTGGCTATAAATGAACCTTTGGAAAACTATTGGCATGGGATCTGTGCCACATCACATCAGTGTACCAAAATAAGGAGAGGAGTTTGCAAACATCATTGAGCTCTGCTCTGAGTGCTCTCCCTTTCCCTTCTAGGAGGCTTTGAACAGCTCCTGGTGGAACAAAGTGATTTAGGGTTTGCTGATAGTCTTTAAAGGCTTGAGAAACATGGTTTCGAGAATTGCACTGTTACTCCTTTAAATTGTGTGTACTGAGATTATCTAAATTTCTAAATACAGGCTTCATATTTTTTCAATCCCCCATTACATAACTTGGCATCACTGAGTTCAATACTTTGTCAGCATGAGAAAAATCATTGTCTTTAAAAATAAGGCTTTGCTGCATATGATGTTTGGAAAATAGATATGTTTTTCTTTTGGACTAGTGAATACTCATACTTACAGCAGACATTCTCCTCCGTGCCTAAAAGAATTTTTATGGGCTGCTGCATGAAAGACTCATTGTTTTTAAATGTAGATGTCGTTCTTGCAAATACTTTAAAAATTGAATCTCATCACATCTGTTTCATGCAGTTTAGAACACTGTTAGGCAGCTTTTCAGCAGGTGTTTGCTGATTTTTTGCTTTTGTTTCAGTTGTCCCAGTTTGATTCTATCTGAAAATCTTTTGGTTTGCTGTCATCTCATACACTGTGTTGCTGTCATGGTTTTGACTGGCTGAGATGTCATGGTGCCTATTAAGCTCCATAAAAACAGAAGTTAGAATCCCTCAGCATAATCTTAGCCCCTAACTCTTTTCTAAGCCATTTACAAACAGACATAATATAATTTGTCATGTATATTACACTCTAGCAGATGATGAAAGAGAGATATCTGTTGTACTGTCATAATTTAAACTGCGGTTCTAAGTTAATTTTCTAGACAATGATAGCAAGATGATGTTGAACATACGGAGTTTTTATACACTTCTCTTTAGTGTGTTTGGTAACACAGATTTATGAAGGGGGATCTTAGGTGTTAGTTACTTGGTGATACCCTAGTTTTTATCATTCTGTTTTAAACAGTGTAGTTCCCTACTTTGCCATGTAATAAATCAGATCCTGCCACTGTTACTTGGGCAGAATCCCACAGTATTATGCTTAAAAAGATCCTGCACATACCAAAAGCTAGGTTTGGGGTGGATACGTGGCTCTGTGGAAGAGCCTGCCAGCTGTTAGTGATTTTGAGGGCATGCCAGTGCCTTGCCTGCTCAGACATGACGTGTTTCTCACTGAGCACCTCTCTACTTGTATGCCCTGACTGAAGAACAGTCTCTTTGATGATTGGGGCTCAGGTCAGTCCTTGGGTTATGGCAACATGAGTCAGAATTTTGTCCTATAAATAAAAGGCTCATCCTTCATTTCAAAACTAAGTGGAAACTTTTAAGTATGTGCAACTGCCATCCCTCATTTAACTTCTCTCATTTACTTCACAGTGACTGTTAATTATATAGCTCCCGTTCTCTTCTCTGGCATCTATTGTCCAGTGTTTCGCATGAAAGTAGTAGATAATACATATATGTGTCTCCTTGGAGATCTGGCACTTTGGAGAGCAGAGTTGCAAAGTGATTTAGTGATAATCCATATTGTTTTGAATAGCTTATGACACTGGTGAAAATACTTGTTATGCTTTCATAGAAAATTGCTGCATGTTTCAAGCAAGTGTTGAAATTCTAATAGTCCTTAGCAAATTCTAAGAAGTTGTGCTGGTAAAGGGAAATAATTGCTTCATGGCACTGATTAGTTTCTGGTTTACACTCCGTTCATTTTTAGATCACAGAGTATCATTGGTGGTGTCACTGTTAGTGAGGTGAGGCCACTCTGAAGGAGCCCCAGTTCTGTCAGTTCTAAGACACCTGCAGCTCCCCTCAATGGCAAAAGATCACATCCCAATGAGGTGGTTTCCTTTACTTGGACACAATTTTGGTGCCTGTGAGAAGATGAAGAAACCTTTGGATCCATATTCAGAGCATTTTAATGGAACTAGGACATAACTGCTACACTGCTGCTGTGCAATTGCTGCCAAGGGTGGTGTGGTAGAGCTGGGATTCCTGCTGAGGACCTAGCCCTCATCTCTGACTTGGTATGACTGGATCCACAATGGAATTCCTTGGAGAAGAGAATGATAGGTTTCTGGAATGATGTTAAGGAACGGACTCAGACCAGCAGGGATACTGAGCCGTTTATTGAAAGAAATGAGCTGGTTTTATACACTTGCTTAAAGACTCAGTATTTCCTTATGTGCTGTTTTTCACTAAGTGACCTATCACACGTTGCCATGTCAGTAACACACTTTCCTAACGTCCTTACATGTGGGTGATCATACGCTGCCCACCCATCCAGCAGCTTCTGGCAGGCTCCTCTCTGCAGGGCTCTGCCATGTGGCATCTCCTCCCCCAAGGTCAGGCAGAGACAAGCTTCTCTGTGCTGTCATGGCATTCTGCAGGCGTGTCCCACAGCCCGCAGCTCAAATCCATCCTATCTCTCCTCACACTGGAACTGTCTTTAAACCATCTGAAATTTCTAACAGTGGCTCTTGGAAAAGGCACAGAAAGACCATGTGAATGTAGAAGAGCAGCCAGCTCACAGGATAATTATGCCTGTGGCTTGGCTACCATGCTTTATTAGCCTGAAGGATCAAAGGAGACTGCTGAATGACTTTCAAGGAATCAACTATATCAGTCACTAGCTACTGACACCATTGATGTTCCAGCAAGCTGATGTGACAAGTAACAATAAGTTTTGGCTATAATGAGAAAAGACAAAGGCAAACTACTGATGTGTCACTTTGATCTTATTTTAACAAGGTGCAAAATTCTTGCAGATTGGACCCACCATAATGCTTGTAAGTACTTATCTTAATATGAAATTTATGGAAGTCTTCAGTACCGTTAGTTAGAGATACCTGTTTGACTTGTTTCAGAAAGAGATTTTCTGCAGCATAAAACCACCCCAGCCTCTTGAGCCATCCTCTTGTATAAAATCTCTGCCTTCTCCATAAAAGGGATTCTCCTGTGCTTTTCCTGGCTTTGTGGAGTTGTTTTCTGGCAGTGGTTATAACTAGCACCAAAGATCTGGGCTCCAACATCCCAACTTACAAACGATTTAGTGAAAATTTATAGGGTGCACTAGTCTGAAAGCAAACTAGTGGGAGATTCCAAGTCAGAACTACAATCTAATAGAAAAACTAAAAAAAAGGCAATCACACAGAAACACTGAACTGACAGAGTCAGAATATGACCTGACACCCTGTTGGGCAGGGTAGTGGTAGCAGTCCAATTAAATGGCGGCTGCAGTCCTTGTTGGAGTGATGGATGTGGTTCTGTCAAAGTGGTGATCATGTACAAAGATCTGGTCCTTCTACAGTAGTGGTTATCAAGCTCTTCTCCTCTGGGAATCCAGTGGAAACGCTGCCCATGATGTTCCAAACCTTCCAAAGGTGGGAATATTTGGCTCCTCCCCTCAGGGCAGGCATCTCACAATGGGATGATGTAATTCTATGAGTTGTTCTGTGAGAATGGGCCTTGATAGCCCATTAGTGGAGATAGCCCCCAGAGGGAGTTGTAAGAGCTGACTCATGGAGAAGATAAAGAACACTGCCTCACTGTTTTATCAGCTTATGTAGATGATATTAGAATTCATACTTCTGGTTACATCTTACATTGTAACCAAAAACAGGGCAGGTGGATCTGTGGTAGATTGTGAAAACAACCTGAGTTTGGAGACTGCCTTAGCCACAGCAGTTGCTAGAGTAAGTATATTGCAGCCTGAATAGATATTACTGAGTTTTTGTGTTAAAGATAATTAGAAATATTAATGCACTGCATAAAACTGGCATCATATTTCACTGTATTCCTTGTACCAAAATAGATTCCCTTCAATATTAAAGTGGTAATCTCAGAGGTATTTTTTATTTCCAAAGAATTAATGATCATTTAGTCAGCTAACAGCCCAAGGCAAAGCAGAAGGGTTTAACATTGTGCCAAGTGGTAGCTTCTTGCAGGAATGACTGCTTTCAAAGAATTAGCATTATGCAAAATGCTTTCAGGATGTGCCAGTCTGCTCAGTGGTTTATGGCAGTAATAGTCTGCTTGCTTTTCAAATAATTTACCCTGGTGATTTAGATGCTGCAAGTTACATTTACAAATCTAATCACTGCTTATAGATGAACCAGTAATTATCCAACCAGTAAGTATATGAGCTTACTCTCAATCAAGAAAACCCCCGGGATATGTGTGGCTGATGTTGGAAAACATGCCTGAGGGCTGAGTCCTGTAGATAAATTGAGTCTCTCGGGTAGATTTTTTGGAAAGCTGATCTAACTTAGAGTCCACTGAAATCAGCCTTTCTGCTTTCACAGAGAGCAGCAGAAGTTATTCTTGTGCATCTTGATGGGTAGTGTCAGGACTGTTGCAGAACACATTGATGTGCTTTATTCATACAGAACTTTGAAGGTTTAAAAGTGTTTAGAAATTTCACTTTGAAACACCTCCAAGCCACAGAGATGTATTATTTCTGTATATTTCAGGATCACTGGGAACACTACAGCTGGAGAATACCCTCAGACCTTGAAAGTTTAAAACACTGTTCAGAAATACTGTGGCTACCTGATCTAGAGCCCTATTTCTACTCACAGAACACCAGCTCAGTTCACATTCACATGAATATAGAGTTATATCACTTATTATCTGCCTTTATCTAAAAACTGCAAATGGAATATTGCTTGTGCTGTCAGGTAACCATTCAAAACATGACTTACCCAACTCTTATTTCTTTCTGTCTGCTGAAGCCAGCTCTATGTGACTCCTGCCGCCCAGATTCACATTTTGTTAAGGGAAATTACAATCTCTTCATAATTTTCCCTCATGTTCTGTGGTTTGGGTTTGTTGGGTTTTTTTCTGGTCTCCACCAATGTGGTACAGACAGTTGCTGTAAAATCAGTACCGTCAACACGTTTGCACTGATAGTGAAGATGACATATCATACATTGATAGCTGTCTGAGTTGAAATCCACATCTGGCATTTGCAGAACAGGACAAATTCATTACTTTGAATTTGTTAAACTTGTTTATTGTTGCAGTGACTCAGCCTGGAACTGGGGCTGCTATGCAGGGTGAAACCCCCCGACCTAATGAACAGTGGTGGTATAGCCCCAAAGTCTAGTTCTGACCCTCTTGTTAACCCTGGCAAGGAGAAAGCCTCCCCCACGATTCACAATCCCCTGTCATTCCAAGTTATCACACCTCATCCCCCTCTCCTTCATTCTTTGTTCCTCCGAAAAGCCTCAGTCTGAAAGGTTCTCCCTTCCCTGTTCTTCCGGGTTCCTCCGAAGTCCTTCCTTCCCTGCTGATGCACTAAAGGTGCTACGGACAAAGAAACCTTTCAACTTTTTGAAGTTGAAAAGTGATATGTTTATTTTGCAGCGCTGGACACATGTGAGGTCACCCTCCAAAAAGCATGTGTGAATTTCTAAAGCATTGGCTTTCCTTATATTCACAAAGGTCTTACATATTCATCTAAGTCACCTGAGATGCCTATACATATGCATCACCTATCCCCGCTCTGTATTAAAATGAGGTGAATGTTCATTACGGTTGCGCAGTTCTTCCTTTAATTTGGGTCAGTAGTCTCTTGAAGATGAAGTCAGACGTCTTCCTCTTTACTTTTTCCCACTGCCAGGTCTTCTTGACCCTTTGGTCACGATCCAGGCTTCATCTCCTGGCCCCAGCTATCTTGGAGGCCAGGTGTGTTCTTCAGTTCCTGCCCTTTTACAATGCTAAATGTCCTCCCTGTTGCTTCTAAGAACATAACTGAGTCAAATACATGATATATTGTCTTTGCTCCAACTGCTTCGACTATTCCTATATGCTAATAATTAAACCCTAGTTTCTCGCTTCTACCTTGCTAGCTACAGTGTCAACTTTTAATTCTTTTTGCCCCTTGATTCACTGCTCCCCTGTTGGGCTGTGTGCCCTGCCTGTTCTCCTCCCCTTTGCCCGTTTCATATTTGTTGCTCGTTCTGTTTAAGACCTCGGGACCCGCGGCTCGCACCGAGGTTGTCTGCAGGGTCTTCGCTTGGAATGAAGCCCTCAGAAGCACCTCCAGCTTTTCTGCTTCTGGCTTTCGCGCAGCAGCTTTACACCCTGCATGTCTGTGCGTGTCTGTGCGTGTCCGTGCGTGTCTGTGCGTCTATGTGTGTCAGTGCGTGTCTGTGCATGTCCGTGCGTGTCTGTGCGTCTATGTGTGTCAGTGCGTGTCTGTGCATGTCCGTGCGTGTCTGTGCGTCTATGTGTGTCAGTGCGTGTCTGTGCATGTCCGTGCGTGTCTGTGCGTCTATGTGTGTCAGTGCGTGTCTGTGCATGTCCGTGCGTGTCTGTGCGTCTATGTGTGTCAGTGCGTGTCTGTGCATGTCCGTGCGTGTCTGTGCGTCTATGTGTGTCAGTGCGTGTCTGTGCATGTCCGTGCGTGTCTGTGCGTCTATGTGTGTCAGTGCGTGTCTGTGCATGTCCGTGCGTGTCTGTGCGTCTATGTGTGTCAGTGCGTGTCTGTGCATGTCCGTGCGTGTCTGTGCGTCTATGTGTGTCAGTGTGTGTCTGTGCATGT
>VZRF01010186.1:0-143879 GCA_013396875.1 Vireo altiloquus | reverse complement strand
GTGTCTGTGTGTGTCTGTGTGTGTGTCTGTGCGTGTCTGTGTGTGTCTGTGCGTGTCTGTGCGTGTCTGTGCGTGTCTGTGCGTGTCTGTGTGTGTCTGTGCGTGTCTGTGCGTGTCTGTGCGTGTCTGTGTGTGTCTGTGCGTGTCTGTGTGTGTGTCTGTGTGTGTCTGTGCGTGTCTGTGCATGTCTGTGTGCGTCTATGTGTGTCTGTGTGCTGCCTGCACACAGTCAATCAGTCAGTGTGTCTGTGAGCGATCACACCAGCGTGCCCCGGCAGCTGAGGGCACTCTCCACGATAACGTGGCGCCAATCCACGCGCCTGTCACCACAGCCAGCCCGCGTTAGTTTAAAACCTATGGGGGTAAAAGAACCATTTTTACAGAACATGGCTTGTTTCCTCAGCTCTCAGCCTTGGGAGCAAAAGTATATCCTGGCTCATACGACAGGACAAGGACTGTCCAGCATGCCCTGTCAGTGATAAATAGATTCTCATTCCCCCACAACAGGGTTGGAATGAGTCCTGGACTGTTTTTCTCTGTATGGGACTGAACATGAAATCTTACACTTTTGTTACTGGATCTTTCCAGCTGTAGCATACTTGTCTTATGCTTTTACTTTGCTCAGACCTATTGACTGAGGAAGTACTTTGATTCTGCTCAAAAATCAAACATATTTTTTACTGAGATTCATAAGCCTTCCTTTGGAATCTGTGTGCTGCTCTTCACCCACTGCTGCTCTTCACATTGTAAAACTTGGAGGGAAACCTAGTGTAAAGCTGTTGAATATTGTGTTTTCCTTCTGAGGGAGAATTACATTACTAGTTTTTTTAAAGAGGGCATTTCTGTGTTAAACCCATATTCCCAATATTTAACGGTTCCACAGTGAGTTGGGATCTGTGAGCACTGCCATGGTGCAAAATAACTGTTCCAGTGCTTGCAGTGTCCTGAAAACCTCTCGCAGGACTGAGATGTCATGTGCAGGGGACAGCACACATGTGGGGATATGGGCAGAGAAACTGCTGCCTTCTTCACTTTCTAGCAGAGACACAGAATTTTTTGATACAAGGCAAAACATGGGCTCTACATCTGTTCTTCCCAAGCTCCTACACTTTGGAACAAGGCCTCTCCAGTTCGTGGTATTACTTTGTGATGCTGTGCCTTCTACAGATGAGGAAGTTGGGTTTAAAAGCCTCATTTTTAAAAATAGCTACTGGGCAGGCCTGGCACTGGTGTCACCTAGCTCGTTTGTCCCCAGGCGTTAAATCTGTGCAGCAGACAAAAATAAATAAATAATTGGAGTCTTTCTGAACTATAAATGTAACCAGCAAATAGAAGAGAGTTCAGTGTCCTATAATAGAATGTCTTTTTGCTGACTAGCAGAAAGGGACTGTGTATACACACTGAAATAGACTTTTTCAAGTTTAGAGACAAAGGCCTTTACATGCATTTATAAAATTGCCTTTAAAATGCTTGTGAATGAGTTAATCACACAGCATCTGATTAGACACGAACAGCCTCCCTATTTTTTACATGATTAGGTCATCCCAAAAGAATCACAAAACAAAATAGACTCAGATGTGTTGTCGCTGTTGAGACGGACATGACACACACCAACCCCAATGACTCCAAGCAAAAAGCTGTTTATTCCAAATAGCCAGTGTTATTTTTATATACTTTTATATGTTTATCATTCATGTTACTTATGTGTTGGTTGCTTAACTACTACAATAGATTCATTGGCTATTATTTAACTATAACATACTATTATTTAACTATAACATACTATTATTGGTTACCTATAGCATAAGCATTCTAAGCATTCAGAAAAACACCAGGTGCAGCCTTGTGGCTGTTTTTCTGCTGTTTAGGTTTCTTGCTTCTGTTGACGCTAAGTTTCTCACGGGTACAAATGGATTGTGCTAAGATCCATGTTGGAATCAGACAGGCTTGCTGACCTGTTGTTAATTCCCATGATGTGTCATCCCAGAGTGACTAATAAAATGTAGTTGAAAACAGTGCAATTAGGAAACTAGTGCAAGTAGGAAATTTTCAAGCCAATTTCACAACTCTGTGTCCTTCATCTTCCCTGCCAGAGCCTGCTCTTTAGGGAGTTGATGGAAAAAGTTCCCCTTGGCTTGCACAGGTCCAGACAGGTCTCTGCTTTCTCCTTGTTCCTTTTCTTTCTCTCCTTGGAGCTGTCTGTAGCTCTGCAGTAGCATTTTGAGCATCTGAGCCTCATAGAGTCTCTTCACTTTCACATGAAAATTGTACTTTCTCATGAGCTCACTGAAGTGGGAACTGCTGCAGTGGAGATTTGGGAGAGATTGGATGGCACTTAAAATCTGGGAAAGAAGAGAAATGGCACAACTGGCACAGTCATAAATGTGTGTCTCAGTAGAAAGAGCAAGTACAGAGGTGTACCCTTCCATACCCTTGCAGAGGGAACATTTCGTAAAGTACAATAGAGAAGGATCCTTCTCACTTGCAGAATTTCATCTTACCCTGAACTCCAGTGATGTGAAGTTTTTGATAAGCTGAGATCATTGTCTAGGTACTTGTAACCTACTAAATGGGCTTTCAATTACAAGCTCAGAGAGTGAGAGGGAAGTGTCAAAAGAGACATGATCTTTATAGTTTTCCTGCAGTTTTAATTGTGAGTGGCACCTAATCTCTACCAGGCAGCTGTGAGATGCAGTCCTGGGAAAGGAAAAAGCCCCTAGACAGCTGAGAATTAAAAAGAAACACACAGCTCACTTGATTACTGGTGTAATCTTTGAGATGTCTTTGCAGTCCTAAGAACCTTGTTTTACACCTGTCAGCTTTAAAGAATGAATGTCATCTTTACTGAGCCTCTTTTTCTAGTGGTGGCTGTTGTCTGGGGAGATAAAAACTACAGAGACTGACACAGTTGCTGATATGAAGAGGCTTTTGATGGCTCTCTCACCACTGCTGTAATAAAATGAAGAAGTATTGAGTCCAGGATATCTTGTAGCAGATTTCTACTGAGTGAAAAAGCTGCCCAGACTAAGTCAGGCAAGTTCTAAAAGTTTTTACGGTTTAAAAGTTGTTGGTGGAAGAAGAGGTGACTGGTTGGTTGCTACACTGCAATATGTTTCTGTACTAGTGGAAGCCCTGAACTAAGTTTGCTCATTCTCAAAATGTGATGAATACTGTTATGGAAAAGCTTACTGGTTCTAATGAGAAAATACTGGGTGCTTCCACTACTGAGCACTTTCATGTGTCCATTCTAACATATCCAGAGGGACTCCCTGACAGGACAGTGCCTCCCTGCTCAGCAAAGGTTGTTAGTATTTATTTAGCTTCTTTCCTCAAAGTGATTTAAAACTGGGCAGACTAAGTTGCTTGAATTGAAAGGACTAACTGGTATTTTACTCAGTGCTGGGGTGTGTCAGCCACGTGGTGTTTGGCAGTAAACATTACTGATTTAGACATCTGTGGGAAAAATCAGTGGAACACCAAGTATTAATTCACTCAGGTACTTTAACAAATGTACCCTGAAGTTGTTCAATATGCTCTGGTTTGCTATGATGATCTTAGAATTAGTCTGGCCCAAACTTTATAAGTGTTATTAATAGCACTGCATTAATATTGTGTGCATAATCAGGGGTTCCTTAATTTAACGTCATGTTAGAATAATGTAAATGAATTCTTACCATGCTGGCTGATGGAATTCCGTAATTCCAATTTGTCCACATAGTGTGTCACTGTTTTGCAAATTAGGGATTCTGGGATATTGAGTTTTGATGCTGCCATAATTTACCTCAAAAACCCTGAGATTCACCATAGTTAAATGAATAAGGAGAGAAGCATCCTTCCTGGCTTTTTATTATTTTCTAACATCTTTTCTACTTTTTGGAAGTTGGATTTAATTCTTACTTTTCAAAAGGTGACTATGAATTCTTATTCTTGCCAGGAATGTAAAAGTAATGGGTTCATGTCTTAAACATTTGTTCGCTTGTCAAAAACAGCTCCTCTAAAATCATACTCCCAGAGAAAAAGACGAATAATCTTAAAGAAGAAATCTGTAGGCAGAAGAGAGCTGCTAAATAAGTAGTCCTAAGAAAGAGAAATGGTGAGCTGCAGCCTTCAACAGCTAGAAAAAGTATGTCTTATATAGACACTAACTATATATTCAAATAGCTGGAGGGAGAAGAGAGCTAAGGCTATAGAAAAAATATTTCCTCAGAGAGAGTCTGCAGGATATAGCTTGTTGCTAGAGTCTAAAGGAAAACTGAAAAATCTCATCTTTGATTCAGAAGTTGCTGAAAAGAAGAATAGCTTTGGGTGCAGGGTCTTTTCAAGAACTCTTTTGTTAACATCCTGCTGTTCTTGGGAATAAGGCACTGACCCCTTCCTGACAGAGTGTGGTGGGCTTGATCTGATCCTAAGGTCATTTAAATAAACCCTTTCCCTGGTTTTACCCAGAGCAGGACCACATCTCAATGCCAGAGCAGTCAGTCATTCTGTATTTGCTTCCCTTGGCTGGAGAAGAACTCCAATCCATTTTGACCCAATTATTCTGTTGGGCCAGGTTGTACTGTTCTGATGCCTCCATGTGTGTTCCAGAGCACAGCATGTCAGAGCTGTGTGCTGAGCTTATGTCAACAGGGCTGAGGAGGTGAAGTCAGTGGCTGGGCAGTGCTTCAGCAAGAATAGGAATTCAGGTGCTATTTGGGATTTTCTGCATGAATGTGGTGCCTTAGCAGAGGACAGTCCCAGTGACACTGGTATATAATTAGAGAGGTGTCTCAGAAGTGCCTCAGTACACTAATGACAAATCCTGTAATTGCTGAATACATTTCCTGGTTGGCCAGCAAGGCAGTTTGAGATGGCACATTACAACTAACTCCCCAAAAGCCAGGCTATTAGTAAGAGAAAAACAACTTGCAAAATGCCACAGACAATAAAACCCTTATTTCAAAAGCAAAAAGAGGTTGGGAGTTGATGTGTCCTCTTGGAAACTAAGCCAGTGAAGATTTGCATATTCAAATAAAAATAAATAAAAAATAGCAGAACATTTAAAAGAAGCTTATTTCTATAATAATGCAAAATGTTAAGCACAGATTTACAGGCATAAATAAGAACTCAAGTCACAAAATGGATAGAGACATTATACCAGCAACATTAAATAGATGAAATAGCAGCAGTCAATCTAATAAGTAGGTTTTTTTATATAATAAATAATACCTCTGAAGCCAAAGAAACTGTACTGCTTTAGGGACATGTTTGAAAATAATTCAGAGAAATATCTGCTCTGCCTTCCTGCCACTGCCAAAATGCACCATCTGAGGTCACAGCACCAAACCACTTTTCACTGTTGCCCTGGCCATTGTACACATGGCAAAATAAGGCTTTTGAAGGGCAGCAAAAATGATGAGAAAAACATAATGGCAGCAAGCAGGAAATTCATCCTGCTGAAATCAATGGCTGTTTGAATTATAGTTGCTAAATTTATCTGCTTACTCCAGGAATTTCTGAAACTTACTTTCTTTAGTCCAACTCCTTTTTAACCATCTAGGTGCTGGTTTCCCATGCTATTTTCTCCGGGGGAAAAATAACATCCCATCTTTGCTCAGGGTGGTGAAAGCACCGATCATTTTATAGCTCTGTGGGGACATCTGTTGTTGCATCGCTCATTCTGTGAGTTAGTGCCAGCAAAAGCTCAGGTCAAATCCTCTTGTTCTGTTCTGGTAAAAGCAGCTTGGAATGCTAGTTTTGATTATCACCTGTTGTCAAACCAAATCTTTTCTTTTTTTCTTCACCCTCAAGTTACCTGGAAATCACGTCTTTGTGTGAGTTCAGAGGGAGCACAGATAAGAGCTAAGGAAGGATGAGGAGCAGAGTGCTGGTGTGTGTGACGCATTGGGCACTCTGTGAATCCTTTGCTGTAATGACAGAGTCAGTAAAACTTGAAATTTTAGGGCTCAGTTTGGCAAAGGTTGTGCTGAAGTCCATTGCTGAATACTTGAGCATATGCTTATATCCCCTGACAGGCAGCAAATCTGAGTCTTCTTCTAATCTGAGCTTTGTGCTTTGGCAAAGGGAGCTGGAGAGCTCATTTGGGGGCTCAAAAACAAAACACTTCCCTCTCCAGCCAGGGCTTTGAGACACCATTTTACGGTGCAATTCATTAAATGAACTGCCAGAAAACCTCTTCTTTGTAAATCCATTTGTATGAAAATAAACAAACTTGGATATTTTTTATTGTAATTTTTACAATTTCACAAGAAGCCTGTGTTTTTAAATAGTCTCCTGTTTTCCAAAAACTCATATGCTAAGAGTTTGTTTGACAGAGAGAATCTGTAGGTGCCTGCAGTCCCTTGTATTGAAGGAGTACCTCTCCATTTAGAGGGCTCAGTCATGTTTGATGTAGAGTGCTCATCATTTTAAGTAAATTATAGCTTTGGCTTCTGTAACAAAAGGCTAATTCTGCTCTGCTTGAGGGAGAGAGGAAGATACCTTAAATCAGTGCAAAGCACCATTGATCTGTCTCTTGTCATCTGATTCAGTTGTCCCAGAAGTCAGTGAGGACCAGGATCACAAGAGTTTATGAATCAGGAGCTGCCTGGAATAGAGGAATTCTTCACTGTCACTCTCAGGTGCTACAATGGCAAGTGTGTTGTGAGAGACCAAGCCCTGTCAGGTCCTGTGGTGGTGTCCTTAGTGGCACCCTTCCTATGCACATAAGGTGTGAGGGATTTCCATCTGCCACCTGCTGTTGTTCTGCCAGAGCCTGTGCATCACTGAAATCTAGCTTGGGGGGTTGGCATGAGACGTGTTAAGCTTTGTTGAGGCTCTTCACCGAGGGGAATGAAAGCACTCCTCTGGGAATTCACGGCAGAACACAGGCTGCAGAAATCCTGGGATGGGGAAGCATCCCATACCCTGTTACTGCAGGAACTCTGATTGTCAGCAGCTGATTTGGGCATAGTAGACAGAGAAAGGCCTAAGGCATGTTCAAACAGCTTTTATACATAATAATATGGCAAAATGAGTAAGCAAAGTCTTTTTCAACTTATTTTACAGATCTCTTGTGCCAGCTTGCTACAATTCTAGTTGGGGTTTTTTGGTTTGGTTTGTTGGGGTGGTGTGGGATTTTTGTTTGTTTATTTATTTGTTTGGGTTTTTTTCTATATGGAGCTAATTCAGGTGAAATCAGCTAACACCTTTGGAGACAAGACCAGAACTGGAACATTAGAATATGTTTTATATTGCAGAGACACTGCTGTTTCATTTAAATTCTTTTCTCCTTTTGCTGTGCCTCATTTAAAAGGAGTAGATGTTTTCTGTTTCAAAGCTTGTTCCAAATTTTCCTGATTTTTCTCTCATGTTAAATCACCTCTAAGTCCATAAAGATTTCATTGGAGAAATTAAAATTGTTCAAGAGAGGTAATTTAAGGACATCCCTACCCATTTACAAAAGCAAAATGGATATGAGTTTAAAGGGTTCCCAATGCAGTGAAGTGCTACATAATATATATACAGACACAAGTTTTTGTTTTGGATATTTTACTGTGTTTGCCCCAGGCAGGCTACTCAGGTATTCTGAAGAGCTGAAGCAGGTTTTCCCAATATAATGTGTTGAGCTTTCAGGCTTGGGAATTCCTTCTTTTCTGCAGTGGCATAACAGTGTTCCCCTACCCCCTTCCCCTCTTCCCTGCTAAATCCTGGCCACCCTCTCGAGCTCCTCCTCTTGGTCTCTGAGGGACCCCAACTCCATACCCCCCCCCAATCCCCATTAAACTCTAGACCCTCTGCCTTTCCTTGCCTTTGGAGACCTGCAAGCTACCATGTGAATAAAAACCTTCCAGGTTCTCCATGCGGAAACTCTTCTCATCTCCTTTACTGCTGCGTCGTTACAGAGAGCAAGACGCTAGAGCTAGCCGTGAGGCTCCCCAGCTGGTGAGGACTCCGTGATCCATGCCTTCAGATGAAAGGCTTGGAGCACGAGGGCCAACCCGAGCCGGGCAGAAACGCTCTTTGGCACTGCTCGCTATTTGTGGCTTGCCACCAAAAAGCCAGCAGACCGCAACAGTGACATGTTGTGGATTTTGCCAACTTGGCAGTAACGTGTCTGTTGCTGGTTGACAACGGAGCCAATCTTGAGTAATATTGCAAGTCATCTGGTGAGCTAAAAGTGAACTGAGCAGCTTTGGGAAGCCCCTAAAGTGCTCCTAAGAAGAACTATATCTACTCCAGAGAAGAGTGTTAAATTTCCAATGAGAAATTATGGGAAATATCACCAGGGAGGAACTAACAATACTAAATGAGCTATCCTTCACTGCATAATATTAAAAGTTTACTAATATAACCTGTTCCCTTAGCAGCAGCAATTGCAGATATTTTCATGTCTAGGTATTGTAAGTGGTGTGACTACCAAGTAGTAGCATATTTGTCATTAGAAATAATGGACCCCCTTGGCTGCATTGCAGTGTTTGATGATTAAAGGAAACTATTACATCTGTTTGACACTTGTGAAAGGTCCATGTATGTGGACACATTTATTTACTTTAAGGTAAAAGAAAGGAAGATCATTGCACATTAAAGCTTATTCTGGCTCTCTCAGACTGAACCTGACAACTTGTGCCTGTGCAATAACTTGCTCTCCAAAGGCATCCCCCAACCAAAAAGTAAAGAAATGCAGAACTTGATGTACTCGATGTACTGCATTCAAAAGCAATGGCTTGTTTCCCAAATTAATTTGTCTGGCTTCTGTTCCCAGCCATCAGTTCTTCTTGGGTAATTTCTCTCTCTCTGCTGGACTAGAAAGACTCCAAGTACCCAATGTTTGTTTTCTCCACAGGAAAGTGCTTACACTGTATAAACCAGTCACGTGTCAATCTTCTTTTTTATAAACTAAATGTCTTGAGATTTCTGTAGTCTCACTATATGAAATTTTTCATTTTGTCCATGTAGTCAGGGTTTGGGGCTGCTTTCTGTGTTTTTTTGGTTTTTTTCTAAGGCAAGACATGAACACGCTATGTACTAACCCAAGGTCTCACAAGTGCTGTCTACACTTACCTGCTTCTTGTTGCCCTCTGTTATTCAAATTTAAGGGATAAGTTTCCATTTTCATACAGCTGGGATAATACTGGGAGCTGGTAGGTATGTGTAGATATCTGTGTAACTTATCAGTTCATTTCTGGTATCTCAGAGGCATTCCCCTTCCTGCGAGTAGATTTGTATTTCTTTTTTCTAAAGTCCTTGCACTTGGTTAATTAAAATTTAATTAATTTAACTGGGCAGAGCTTCCCAATGATCCCCATAATTTTAACTGGCTTGTCCTCTTCATGATGTATCATTTAGCCACAACTTGTCACCGGTAAATGTGTCAGTGCATTATCTTGTCATGGCTTGCAGGTCATTGATGAAAACCGTAGCACAAGGATTGCTTTTTGCAATGCCTCCTCTGGAGCACCCACACCTCAGGCTCAGTCCTGGCTGACAGCATTCATGCCCATAGCTGACATTCTCTCCCCTGTGATTTGTACAGCTTTGTCCACATGTTGTAAACCATTAAAGAGTTCTTTCATAGTCAAGTTTTGGTCTTGGCTTTTGCATTTTACTGAAAGAGAGGAAATAGTGGAAATCCAGATCTTCAGAGCCTCATGTATTTGGGGGCAGAGATTCTTCTCAGTAGTGAAGAGTAGACAGTGAGTAGATGTGAGTAGACTGACCTGTCTCATGGTGTTTGAAAATCTCATATTCCTGTTGCAGGAGAATGAATGGATGACAGGTAAGTCAAAGCAGCTCACCAAACCTGCCATAACATAACTGCTTGCTTAGCAAAAGTTACAGAATTTAAGAGTTTTGTTTCACAGCTGGATTGTTAATCTCATTATTATATTGACTTGTCAGAGCATGTTAATATAACCAAGTGAAAAATGCTCCTAGACACATCCTATTGAATATTTAAAATGAAGAATTAAATGTGACTTTCAAGGCATCTAAAATAACTGATGCTAAATCATAGTGATTTTTAAGGAAGGGTTGGTTACCCTATATATGTTCTGAGAGTCCCCCTAAATATAAATCACAGAAAATTCAGTTAGAAGTCAATTGAGTAATGAAAAAATATTATGATCTTCTTTTAAATCTCCATTTTTTTTGTTGGTATCCTTTTTGTTAGGGGTATTCCTTAAGGACTGAAGTGGAATGGTAATTCTGCACATAAAAAATATAAGCTGAAAGTTTGGTCAAGAGTACTATGCAGGAAGAAATTCAGAGATTAAAAACTTTGTTGATAAGACTGTGCTGGGTTTCTGTGCTGTGTCCCTGCAGATTTAATCCCTGAAGTTAGTAGGAACTTTGTAGCTATGTTCTATAAGTGATCAGATTTAGCACACAAACGCCCTGCTCATCCATATGGTCATTTATTTTTCTCCAGAAATACTCTGTTTTAAATCTTTTTAGGTAGTGAGATCCAGGTGTCTAACAACTTCTCAAGCCATCAATGAAGCAAAATGCCCCAATGTACAAAGGCTCATTGGAGACCAATTTGTTGTAGTCGGTGAGTGCAGTCCTTGAAGATTACATTCTCTTTGCTTCCAGCTGAGTAACAACAGGCCAGGTCTCGTCTGCCTTATGGATTTCAGTGGGGCCACTGATATGGATGAGCAAGAAGGCTGTGACAGAGCACATTTAGATGTAGTGTTCAGTACTTGGGTTTGAGACACTGAAAAAATGTTCCTTCCTCCAATGGAATAATTCAAACCTATGCATCTTCTCTCTGATGGCAGGAGGAGGTAAGTAATGACACATTCAGTGCCATTTGTCTGTGTGGCAGGGGAGTTGAGCCTTTGCCTGGGCAGGCTTCCTGCTTTTGAGCAGCACACATCTGAGGCATCTGGTGAGCCAGCCTGGGGCACTGGGAGACTATAGTGCCTAAGTGAAGATCCTGGGGAAGGCCAGGGTGGACACAGTGAGTGCTTCTGCTGGAGGCAGTGCAGATTTAGGAAAGGTTCATACAGAATTTGAGCTAATAAGCCCATCTGGCTGTAAATTATTCTGCTCCACAAGTATCCAGGCTTCAGAAGAGCTCCCATCACTCTGTCTTGCTTTATCCACTAGGCCATGAGATGCATTGATCATCCTTCTGTTCTTTACTTGTGTCCTTTCTTCAGTGGAAAACTAGAATTGCCAGTATTAGTGCATTGTGACTTTCCCAGGTAAAACATACATACACATATATATTTAGATGTCACTGTTGAGATGGACACAACATACACACACTCTACCCTTTGCACGAGCAAAAAGCTCCCTTTGTTACTACACAGCTTCTTTTTATACAATTTATCAGTTTACATAGTTTTAAAGCACAACAAACATAATTTAACCAATCACCATACACCACTATGTGAACATGTGATGATCATGCAGCATGTTTTTCTACCCCTAATTCAGCTGTGTCTCTTTCCCATGGTCCTTCTCTACCCAAAGTAACAGGCCTGAGCCTGATTTTACAAAGGCAACAAGGCCTTCATTTTATAAGGTTTTACCTATACACCACATTTAGATATTTGTATTATTTATTGCTACCTTTCACAGGCAGAGCCATTTGAGATAAATCCTTTACCACTAATTTAATCCACAATTCTATATTGGTGGTAATTGGCTGCAACTTTTGGCAATTGGCTGCAACTCTCATGATTGAGTTTCCTTTCCTTCCCCTTCCCTTTGAGTATCAGTGTGTGCCCACATCATCTATTGTACATCTGTTTATGCAGGTACCTCAGCACAATGTAGTATCTATACAAAAAAAAAAGTTATAGATTAAAGGAAACATCAACTTCTTACTGCAGTTGAATTTTCCAGGAAAGTAAATGCAGTGAAATAAATGGTTAATTAGGGATTTCTTCTAATTGGCAAGATGGTCCTGGGAATACTCATTATAATTTCATTGAAAGCTGCATGTTCAACTTCCATTTTGGGGTACCCCGGTCCTCCTTTCATCCCATTTAATGTTTTTTTGTAATCAGCCATTAATTAAAACATCATGGCTTCTCAGCAATAACGCAGCAGTGGTTTGGTCCAGCCCCACTCTCGTAGGAAATGTGCAAGATGGGTCAGCCAAGTGTTTGGTTCAGGTCAGTGCTGGCCCATGCTTGCCCCATCCCAGCGTGTTGGGGGCAGCTGGGAGCAGCATGAATAATTCAGGGCACCACAAGACTGTGACGGGAGCTTTTCCAGATGGTGCCTGGACAGATGGAGAGTAGGGAGCATGTGAGAGATCTGTGCCAAGGCTGGGACTTGGTTGCCAAATCTCATGAAAAGTAGGACTGTGCAGCTGAAATAGAGACATGAATTATAGTATTTTAATGTTCATTAAAACTTTTGGTGCTTATAGTCCTGCTGAGATGAAAAATTCCAGAGCAAATAGAAATCCCTAGGAACTCACCATGTTTTCTACAAAGGTTGCCTTCAATCTCTGATTTTTACATTTGCCTTAATTCCAAAAATGTTTAATTGTCACATGTGTGACGGCTTCAGGCCTCAGACTGTTAGGAAATTGAGACTGAGTCTTTAAGTATAAACAAACCCCTCATGCCAGGAACAAACCTAGAATTATTTCTATTCATTCCACTTCATAGTGCTACAGCAGTTTTTAGTAGGTACAGGGTAGTATGACAGATTGTGATAAAAGTAGTGATGAATGTATTACTATTTATACTGTAAAACTGACTAGATTAAAAAAAAAAAAAACCTAGAGGATTGTCCTAATCTGACTTCCAGTATAGAAATCCTCTGTCCTTTAAGCCTCTTCTGGAGGAATTCTGGCTGGGAACAGAGCTCTGCTTTTGTTGGCAAAATACAAGACCCTTCCCAGGCAGGGGCAGGGGGCAATGAGGGATGCAGGACGACACTTGTGAGCTGGTGGTTGGCAGAAGAGGCAAAGCTCTCAAGAAACTGGTGCTCAATGGAAAAGCCTCCAATATGTTGAAATAAATTTTTCCCTATCTGTTTTTTACCTTTGGGCTGTTGGTTGCACAACCTAAAACACACACTGTTTTGACCAAGGTGGGATTCCAGCACTCAGCAGTTTAGGGTGAAATCCAGACAGTTAATTCCTTTAAGCTAAGTTCCTCAACTTTAAGATACTTACCAAAAAAGACAGGTTGGCCTTGGAGAACATTTAGACCCAGTGGTGGCAGTCTGATCTAATGCAGGTAGATCCAGTAGCAGAATAAGTGGTAAGGCTTGTGGAGTTTGTGCAACTTCAAAAAGATGTGCCCTGTGGGAGGTTTGTGGTGCAGAGGGAAAGCATGATTTTCATCTTATTGATACTGCTTCAGGTTAATCAACTTCTTTTGATAGATAATGATGGAAAAAGTTACCCAGAGAACAATTCTTTAAATGTACCAGAAAGTTTTGCAAGTAAAGCAGTGAATTTCTTTAAGAAGTGTGATGCATAACCAGGAGGAACAATAGTTTCCCATTTTGGTTTGGGAACTCAGATGCACTGGAGATCATCACCGGTGGCAGAGCCGCTTGTCTGTTTTAGTATCTTACAAAGCTAGGTAGCCTTTCGGGCCACAGAAATGTGCTGGATTAAGAGAATGTTTTGTTTTAGACACAAAAACACTTTGGAAACCTGCACCATGTGTGGTGTTCAGGGATGACTTCAATCCCTTGGTTTTTCTTTATTTGTTATATATGTTATATGGCAGGAAGTGTAATTTGAAATTGGCTCTGCCTTTTCATCTTAAAGGAATGAGGCTTTCTTGGCTGCTAATGCTGGCATAGTTGTACTTCCTTGCAACTTGTACTAAGCACGTTTCTACAAAGTTTTTCCTAAGAGGTAATGGGAGGTTTGGGTTTGTTTTTGAAATGCACACATTGCTTTTCTATTGTGCTTCTGAGCCTTCTTTTTTCTATCATCCAAGGCTCAATTCAACAGGAATGCTTCCCACCAAAGCAACAGAAATGAACAATTATCTAGCTACTGTGAGAAATATTTTACAGAGTCTTGTATGTTCCAGACAGACATTTAAATCCTCATGGAAGCCTACCCAGTAGAGATCCATTTTCTGAAAATATTACCATTTTTATACAAAATAAGCTATTCTTTTGTAATCCTGCTCTGCAGAGTTCCTTGGCAGGGAGCAATTCTCTGTTCAGTAGGGATACTACAAACTGAAGCTTCAGGCCAGATTTTGAAGTACTTTGTGTTTACATTTCCTAGAGGATATGTGCTGAGTTTGGGTTTTCACAATATATTGAAACACCCTCAGATACAGGAGATTGCAGTAAAATTTCCTCAAAATGAAAGTTGCACTTTGCTGCTTCAGATTGTATTACTTTCAGTGGTGAAAATACACATAACAGCTGTCTTTGATGCTAATTCTGCTGGAATTCACGACTGAGACATTATTACAAATTGCTCTTAAAAATGCTTTACCAACTGCCTCTCTGCCCATACTAGCTAGCAGGAGAAACCATTGCTTTATACTGAGAAAAGACACTTAATACCCATTTAATCTGTGTTCAAATGAAAAGCTACTTGCCTTATTATTTTTAATTCCTTCATAAATTTGGAATAATATTGCTTTCATGACCTTGTTATAATTAGCAGTAGCCATTTCTTGTTAATGAACTACTACCTGCAAATCTGTATAATTCATCTGACAAGCTGACAGCCTGACTAATTAACAAGGTTTGACCAGTGTCTGAAGCCCTCTGCAAAAGATTTTCTCCTCTGGCACTACAAAATGTTCTCTGAGGCACCATATATAAAGATATCAAACACTGAAAATTATTTCTGCAAAGAGGTTACAAAATCACTCTGCTGAGCAGTTTGTCTGTAACATTCATCTAGAATGGAGATTGTTACCCAGAAATCCTATTTTGTACCACATTTAACCTGTGATTAAAACTGTGCTGACACCACTGACATTTATAAATTCCTGGCAATCTATAGCATTATTTCTATGTGGTTTGCAAAAAATATTTTAAAACAGAGAGCAAACACCAGGCTGCCTAGCATGAAGAAGTCTCTGGATCTCTCCACTAGTGGAAAACACATGTTCGAAAAAAGGTTTGCCTGTTTTGAACGAAAGCTGTACTATCAGCTTTTAGGGCCTGATTAGTCAGTCCCCCAGAGAGTCATCATTTCTTGCACTTCAGTGAAATTTGGATCTGGCCCTGACCCTTCTTGGCTGCACATTGTTACCTAATGTCTCTCTTTTCTGTACCCATGTAATTAACTGGAAATAGTTTCTCCATTTCTAGGAAGTATCTTTTAAATGGCATTAAGACAGGTTCAGTAATGTTCAGAAAGACACCCTGTAAAGTTACAGCTACTCTGTGTGGATTTATTGATACACGTGGCACTTTACAGTGGCAAAATCACTGCCCAAGGCAGTTTTCAATCCAGCATGATGTGATCTTCTGCATAACATGTGCTAATTTTGTGTGGTCCAAATTCAGCACACAAACTTTGCTTCTCAGACTTGCTGTGAAAATTAGACTTCTTTTATTGTTTGTCAAGCCATTAGAAACTAGAGGGATTTACCTGATAGAAAAGAAGAGGAAATTACAAATTCTGTCATTAGTGTAGTTTTTGAGTGATATGAAGTAAATAAAACCTGGGACCACACAATGAACAAAGGGGCGAAAACAAAGTACTGGATAGCTTTTCTTTGCGTGGACAGCATTCCACCCGTGCAATGTCTGAGGGAGTGGCTCTTGGGAACAAATACATTGTGTGCATGTCTCTGGGCTGTCTGGTGCTGCAGGGGCACAAGGAGGCTGTAGAAAGGTTGCAGATAATTCCAGCTCTTAAGCACTTGGCTTCACACCTTTTTTTTTTTTTTTGGTGATGCTTTCTGTGATTGTATTTAGGATGAATTGTGGGAACCGTCTCAAAACTTCTCCATAATGATTCAAGATCCAGTCACAAGAGGTGTTGTCCAAATGCATAAGAAGATGCTGACCACCACAAGAATTGACCAAATAATTTTTTTTTTTTTTAAGATTAGTAGTCAAAGCAAAAGATAAAGGGAGCTAATTTCGTCTCAGATTCAGTGACTGCATTTTTGGAGGGTCATGAAAAAGGGAAAAGAAACTCTTGGAAAGCTTTGTTTCATGGACAGCCATATTAAAGCCTAAATGACAGGTTTCACTTTGGTCACTCAGATATTGGAACACAGGGAAGGAAGACAGTCTGTAAACATGATTGTCGCAGAAGTGGCATTTGGGGGGATGTGAAGGTGCAGGCATGGCTTCGTTGCTGAAGCAGCCAGAATGGATGAGTTCAGGACCATTTGTCCATAAAAGCAACAGAGACATCTGGGAGCATCCATGACTCACTCACATATTGATTTGCAGGGTGAATGATGTTGTTCTTACTCAGGTGCATTCTTTGTTTTAAGTTAAAAAATACTTTTCTTCTACAGAATTCCAATAAAAATGAAGTTTGTTTATTTAGATTTCAAGTGATGACTAACTGGTACATTCAGGTGGATTTTATAAGTAGCTTCAGCTTTATTTTTTCTTTAGGGAAAATTCATCCATCTTTACCTGCAGTTCAAGGAAATATTTTCATTCTAGCTATAAGGGAGGAGCTCTCAACTATTTCTCTCCTTCTCACTGCTGTTTTGCTTTATATCTGTCTGTTATCCCACTGTGATACAGAGGAAAACTGTAAAATTCCCTATTGATGTAATTTCTCATTTTTTATTTCTGGAGAAGAAGCTTTTTGACAGACTTTTGATCATGGCACATTCCTTCCCTTGTTAAATCAGTGACAGACACTTTTAGCTGCTCAGTTTGTTTCTCCAGGGAGGAGCTTTCTCACCACAAAACAAAATAATGATACTGCTGTGGCCAGGGGCTGTGCTATTGGGGAAGTGTCCATGCAAACACCCACAAGAGCTAATGTTGTATTTTACCTCAGTCCAGATAGTTGCAGTGTAGCCCACGTTTAGAAATAATGTGACCACAGTTCCTTACAGTAGTGCAGGAATTCCTGTACTGTGTCACCCAGCAGCTGGCCTAGCACAGGAGGCTCGAGGTAGAGAGAGACCTGTTTTTGCAGTGAGACATAGCCCAAGGCTTCTGCTTAGCAGGACTTTTAGGCATGCAAGTACTTCATTGATGTTGACACTTAATTAGACACTTTTAAGCACTCTCACCAGGGACTGAGCAGGGACTTGAGGAGAAGCTGTTCTAGCATGGATCGGAAATCATGTGAAACCCTGAAGAGAATGTATAAACTAAAACATTTGCAACTTTCAAGGTACTTTTTTTGGGTTTTTTATTGGTTTTGGCCCTAGGAATGTTTTTGGCCCTGCAGAAGAATGTTTGAGCTTTTAGAGTGAATACCACTCTGACCTTGTGCAAACTGGGTGCCATCATTGCTGTCTTGACAGTAGCCTTTGTTTTGGGACACTACATCATTTAAGAATTTTACTCCTTAGTGTAGACATAATAAATTGCCTGCATTTCAAGGAAGAAAATGAGGAGCAGCACCTGGGACAGCACGAGCTCTCCACAGATGCCACTTTAGCCCAGCAGTGTGTCTTGTGTCAGGACTGTGGAGCTGCGTACACAGCAGATGTCAGCCTGCAGAGAGCAGCAGGAGCGTGTTTCGCTGTGGGAGCTGCTCTGTCCTTGCTGCTGCTCAGACTCTGACTGTTGCAAACAACATGCAGATTTAACTCAAATGCAAGCAATCCTGCTGATGGAGGAGAGAGGCAGCAAACCTGTCTTTCACTGGTGATTTCCAATAGGTAGAGTGTGCTCTTAAAGCACCACCAGGTTATCAGAATATATAACAGGATAGATGAACTTCCCCTTAGGACAGGGGACAGCGTGATGGATGAGAGACTCGCACTGACAGCTACCAGGATGCTTCTATCTTCTCACAAAGCACATCTCTGTTCTAGGGCATCAGCTATGCCAGTGTTAGGAATGCTACCAAAATCCAGGCAGTAAAATCTCTGAGAGACAGGCAGGCTTTGGTACTAGCATGGTTTCCACCTTCAGCTGCACCTGCCTACATATTGTTATTGTATTTCTGAGTAGCTCTATGCAGACAATTTGCATCTTAACCAATGCAGCATATTTGCTTTGTGACAGCTTTAGCATCCTGATTGCATATAATGTGTTCAGGCCATGGGGAAGAACAGCTCTTTCTTCCCCCATCACTCACACATGTCCCTCTTGTCTCTCACCCTCCTCAGAGCAGGAAGACAGAGGGGAGGTGAGGGGAAGCAGCACTCAAGTCTCCTTGTCCATGGCTTCTTAGGTTCTTCCCCAGTGCAAGGACAGTCTCTGGGCAGGTACTTTGTGTGGCAGAGCTCCCACCAAGGGACACTGTGTCCATCCCAACTGTTCCTTCAAAGAGATGGGTTTTTCTAGAGCACTGCTGTCTGTTCAGGCAGGTCACAACCCTTGGCTTTAAAGCTACATTTAGAGAGGATGAGGCCTGAGCAGTTTTAACCCAGCTCCTGGGTTCACACTGAGCCAGAGCTCAGGCAACTCCGGCTCAGCACTGCAGGAATTCAGCAGCCCCATCAGGATAACAGTGCCACTGGTTTATCACCATTTACTTGGTCCAGAAGAGATTACCTGTGGAACAGCACACAATTCCTCAGTGCCTCTGCTGCAGAAGGCTTCAGGTATCCACTTTACAAAATACAAGAAAAATATGAAAGAAAACATAATATTCTTTCAGGCAGCAAAACAGGTATCAAAGATACCTGTGTTAAAGCTCTGGAAAAAGCATGGCTCTTAGTCTGTCCAGAGAATTACAGTCTAATAAATTTTAGCACAATTAAATAGATGATAACAAGGGAAATTAGTATGTAAATAAACTTTAAACCACAAGGAGAAGTTTATTTCTGTCTTGTCACAGACAGAACTGTGTGTATGACTTTCGTGTATGATAAGACCGGAAATATTTTGGTAATTATTATGCATCTATTACATAAACAGGGAGAATGGTCATCATCAAAGCTAGTGTCATTTGTGTGAAAGCATATTGGCATTTCTGTGCAATTGATTAATTTTATCATCTGAGACTGTGATCACTCTGCCTCTAGACACTATTATAGAGTGGCTCAGCATGTCAAAAGGGCTTGGGGCAGAGGCTGACCACCAGCAGCTGTGAAATGTGACTCAGCCTACAGCTCGGGAAGTCCTTAAAATGCTGACTGCTGAAAGGATGAAGTGTGTTTCAGAGGAAGGATGGTTGTTTCCCTTTGGCATTCGTCCCAGCCACTGGCAGGGGAAAGACAAGAGGATAGATGAACTTCTGGCCTGATCCAGTATGGCTGTTTTTATGTGGCAATGATATTGTTTAATTATTCAAGAGCCAAGAAGAAAGTCATTAGAATAATATGGCATCAGTGAAAAATGGTATTGGACTTGGACAACTGCACAGGTTTTGACTGAGGTGTGGCCGATTTAATAAGCAAGTTGAGACTTGATGGAGTTCACTGTCACTCCAAATGCATTTTCAAAGTGTGGCTTTTATTTTTAGAGTAAGATCTCTCCCGGCTGAGAGCTGTGCACCACATCATTTCTTAGCAAAGTGCCAGATGTACTAGTAAGTACATCTGTGAGGAAGTTGATGTGGAAGTGAAAGATGGCAAAGACTTTACAAGCATTAATGAGTTGGAAGCGAGTCTGCAATGGAGTCCTGGCTCGTTAAAGATGTCCTCTTGGTTTAGAATAATCACCAGAGTAAGTTGGACTGACATTCTGAGTGTCACAGACTGAGACAAACTGCAGAATTAGAAATTAATCACAAAGTGTCCACCACCTTCTTCTGCTAGCAGGATAGGAAAATGTCCACTTTTAGTATTACTGGCTAAAATGATGTTTTAATGCTTTCACAGCCTTTTGAAATGTAGCCCTCCCCTTTAAAAATTGTTTTGTTGTTGTGAAATTATATTGGTCTAGACTCTCAGAGAGTGTAAGTCCCAGAGAATTGTCTGTATACAGCAAATGAGAATCTGTCCCATTAATCTTACAGCTCTACTAAGAAAGCAGCTATATCATCTAGACCTTCCTTCAGGCCAAAGCTGCCAAGAGAACTCAGGAAAAAAGGCCAATTTACAGATAAAGAGATTTTCAGTCAAGCCTGGGGACCGTTTTTCTATTTGTTTGCTTCTCCTCTTAACCTAAAACTAATTTAAGGAATTTCATATTACATATTTTGAATAACTTTTCTTCTGCAGACAGATTGTTAAAATGACCTTTCCCTAAATTCTGTTTAGTGACCCTACATTTAAGGGTAATATGTTTTGTTCCTATCTCTAAAACAAGAAAAAAATCAAACAGTGTGTGCAGAGTCATGAGAAAGATTTCATTAGATGTGGGAAATTCTAAAGATGACGGAAAATATGCTGATATTAGATTTGGACAACTGCACCTCAGTAATCAAGTCTGCAGAAAACAAAACAAACCTGAGCAACTAAGAAATTCTTTGGGGGAAAAAATACACCACAAAGTTTTTTCTAAAAGTCTTCCTGAGTCCCCTTGGTTTTAGTGTTTCCCTTTAAATTAGGATATAGGTCATCTTGCTTCATTGCAATGGAGTATGCCAAATAGATGGTATCTGTTGGGAGAAATTTTCATTAGTCATGCAAACTTTCATTTTTTTGGGAATTTTTCATTGAAGTGATTCATTCCATCAACATTAGTCTGTAGACTCTCAGAGCTTCAAGAGACAGTTTGTTAGTTCACCTGATTTCATCTTGTGTGCTTTATGGGCAATGAAATTTTCAGTCACCACCTGTGCTGAGCCAAGGACAGTGTGTTTTAAAAAGATTATATAGGTCAGGAACACAACTTGCCGTGACCTCGTAGTGTGGAATGCTGGAGAATTCACTGTTTCTCAGAGTCTTCTCTTCCAATTGCTGTTTAGATTCACTGTTTTAAACTGGTATTTTGTTTGCAATTAAAACTTTTCTGGGTACCCCTTTCAGCTCTTTAAATGCCTCTCCTGCTGTGCTAAGAAATCTTCCACTGTCTTGGTTTTCTTCCCAGTGAAATTCTTGTACACTATATTGTAGGCATCCTCCAATTCTCTTACTGACAAACTGAACATACAAGTCCTTCAATTCTTCCTCTGGCCTCTCCCTGGCCCTCCTAAGATATTCTGCCTGTCTGCCTTTCTCAGCTGATGTCAAGCCAAACATTTCAAGACTCCGTGGCTGTAACAGAATTAGCTGCATAATTGAGGAAATTGTCACAGAATCGTGACCAAAGCTGATAAATCTTGGATTTGGCTAAGTAGGTAAAATATCATTGGCTGAGAGTCCCTGTTGGATACAATGGGAGCTGGACTGTGCCTCTGCATCAGCGTAGCATTAGAAGTGTAGTTCAGCTCTAGATGCTGCCAAGTAGTTTAATTAAATTTGCTGCAGTCAGCCAGTCCACATTTGGCATACAAAGAAACTGTGCACAACTTGCTAAAATGTAATCACTGAGTCACATCATTGAGTGCTTAATCTCTAGGAAAGTTAACTTTTTCCGCACAGGGTAGATCACATCAGCAGTATTCTTTCTTATTTATTCCCAGGTGCTGCTAATGCCTTCTGCTCTTCTTGCAAGAGAAATTGTGGGCAGTGCTGTGGGAGCTGCTTTGATATCATTTCATGTTGCTTTTACACACACATCAAAAATGCAAAAGCACAACTTGTTTACTATAGCTTGACGAAGGGACAAGTACGCTTAAATCAAAGAACTTGGCAATACCAACATGTGAGTGTGTAGGCTTCATTATTAGACAGATCTTTGGAGGCTTTAAAACATGGTGCCATGTAATGAAATCCTCAGACACCACAAAATGAGGGTATCTCACTTACTATACTTGGCAGGAAACTGTTAAATGAGAAGCTTTTCCTTTGGCAGCTGTGCCAGAAGGAATAAAATGAAATGAAAAGGGTGTGCCAGTATTTACTGACTGGTATATACTGCCAGTATATACTGACCACACATCTGCAGTCACAGGCAGAGTTACAAAGCCATTTCTTGACATGCCTCCTGTGACAGTCAGGCTCCTGCTCAGCGTTCTAATTTCCTTGATGCCCTCTTCCCAATGTGTGATGTTCCTTTGAAACATCACTATTTATTCAGTTGACAGTTGCAATGTCAATGACAAGGAAAAAGAATAACTGTGCGTCACTTTACAAAAATAAATTGGAAGTGAAAAAGTCAAAGTCCTTGCTGAATTTTGAATTGTCATCTCTCTGTTCTACTCCAAGAAGGTTTTCTCCATCTGACAACCCCCAGAATTACTTTGTGTATTCAGGTCATGTACTTTGGATCATCTTCTGTTCTTCAACATTAATTCTTTTCTGACAAATCAGCAAGGAAATGGGAAGACTCTGCAGCCTGTAAGGCAACAGTGGTATTTTTGCTTCAGTCACTTGATTTGACATTTCTTTTTCAGAGATTCTGTCTGAAAAAAGCACCCCCTCTCCTCCCCTTAGCCTCTTTTGACTTCACGCAGAGATTCTCACCTGTATTTCTCCTTGCTTTCTTTGATACTTCTAAAGCATCACCCTGAAAGTGAGAATGGCCTAATGGAGGAGTTTCTTGTCTTTGATTCTGCTTTGGATCTGAAAGGCAATAAAGAAAATTTTCTAAATCCCCTCTTATGTCTGTCACTTCAAGCCACTCTCAAACAAGTAATGCAGAGTACTCGCAATTAAACCCCAGGCAGAATTTTTGACAACCTTCAGTGTCCACAGGAGTTCACTATCCTGCAAACCTCCTCCAGACTTTTCAGATTAAAACTGAAGTACTTATATGGAAGGGGGAGAGGAAATTAGGTGACTTAGCAGGTGTGACACAACTATAATTAATCATAGGAGATCTTTCATCTTTTTCTTGACTCTTGGGACCTGTGGAATTTGAACAACCAAAGTGAAAGCATAAAAGGCGCTAAAGATAGTTGAGAGTTTTGTGTATCAGGTTTCTGTTCACCTGCAACTGGACAGTCATTATCTGCTTTCAAAACTTTGGCAGATTAGCTAGCTCATGAATCTCTTTTTTGAGAAGAAAAGGAAATCAAGCTACATTTTCTGTGTTCTTAAATCCTCCTTTTCAAAGTAGTGGCAGTTTAGACAGAGAAAAGCAGTTACTATCTAGCAGGTAGCCAGAAAGAAATATGGATAATTTCATGGGCACCTTTGTGCTTACTCAAACCCTTCCTACCAGGGAAGCAACAGAGGTTTAAAATTACATTTGTAAATGATGTGACAACCAACCATTTTGTTTCCTGTGGGTGATGACAGGGTTCTGATTACAAAGCTCAGTTCTGAAGGCACAAGCACGATTGAATGAGAAATACTGTGTTTTCTTTATACTTCAGAAGAATTAGTTCAGGACTAATTAGTTCAGGACTAACACAAACATATTTGATATTATTTTGTGTTTTGGAAAAACAGCAATCGAGAATTCTCTTTTTCTTTTGTTCCCTAGTGACTGAGTAGCTCAATTTTCTTAATAAATTGTCTCCTGGAGCGCTTGTTAAGAAAGGCAGCTGCTAAGTGCTGCTGGTGCGTCCCTGCGTATCCCAAGGAGAACACAAGATTGTGATGGCACTGAGATAGTAATGGTGGGTCAAGATCACAGAAGGGATGAGACTCTGGAACAGCTGTGCAAGTCAGTGTGAGCACCATGCATCTGGTGAGGGTACAGATAGCCCATAGATGTCAGGTATGTAAACATAGTATGTGTTTCTGTGAGTACATAAATTCCCAGAGAAGTGTCTGTAAGAGTGTCAGTGCCTTACTAATAGCCTGCTAATTGTTTGCTGGTTTCTATTGATCTTTAAATTTCATAAAGTCAAGATCAATTTCCTGAGTAATGCCTCTGACATTTATAAGTAGTACCCAATATAATAATTGATCTTAAGTCATCTTGTCTGGGACTGACAACATTGTAAATGTCCACTGATCAATATATTCCTAAATAGTGCTTTAGTGATACTTCTTGGAAGCAGATATATGTCTCACAGAAGCAATATACTCTGCAGGAGCTATTTTGAAAGCACAGGAAGAAGGGCCCTGTTTTCCTTCCCTGACCCTCACATGCCCATCTGGTCCCTGCAGAGTTGTGGTTTTTCCCTGGGCCTGTAAGAAATACAACACCTGTATTTCAGAACTAGAGTCTTTTTGGAAAACAGCTTGGTGGGCATTCTAATAAAGTATGTCCAAAAATTCCAGTTTGGATTAGATAGTAAATTCCATCACACTTCAGTGGAGGTGGTTTGCCATAATTTTTCCAACCAGCCTGTGTATGAGTCCTAGGACTTCTCAGCCATCCAGTCTAGCAATGAAGAGAGAGGGATCAGTCATGATTCCTTCCTTAGATTTATTGTCCTACATCAAGCTGAGAGCAGCTGATCTGCCAATTGTACTCCTTGAAGGGAACTGAAACGTGTTATTGTTTTCTATCACTGACAACCCAAAGAGTTAAAATAAAACAGAAGTCAGGCTCCAAAAATGCATGAGAGAGTTTTAACATATATCTAAATGCCAGAACAGTCTTCAGGGATTGTTGGACACATCATCATACTTGAATTAGATCAGTGAACTTCAGTTTTCTCTATAACCAACAGGATAAAGCCAAGAATTCTCCTCTAGATCTGTGCCACAAGGAGGCCGAGTATTAGAGCACCATTCTATGCAAAACATGGTGGGGTCCCACAATGCAATCCCAAGAGAGGGCTTTGGCACTTTTCCATCTTCTGAAGCTTCAGCATTATTGGCTTTTCAGCAGAGAATGTGATTTAAAGCAAAATTGTTTCTGCCTTTCAGCTTGAGCCTGTCCCCCACTCTGGCTGGGTTGGTAAAGTGGGTGAAGGATAGGGTGCATATCTGAGGTACTCAAGAGCATCAAGGGAGGATCTAGGCATGGTGTTGTCCCAAACTGCCTCCTTAACTCTTAACTCCCTAACTCTTCCCCTTGTTAGGGAACAACAATGGTTTTGGACACAATGGTTTGTTTTTCAACTTTTCAACTTGAGAAGTTTAGTAAGATTTGCAAATGGAAAAAAATGATCCCAGCCTGCACTGTGCACTCTATGAACTGTACTATAAACCCAATCAGATGCTGTCATTGTAGCATGAAGTTGTTCTGGTTTGAGAGGGATGCTCTGGGGGGCACTGAGGACAGGATCATGGCTCTTGGTCTCCACTTGAGTTTTTTAGTCCACTTTGAAGTTCTACTGCCTTGTGGTTTTTCTTGCAGTAAACATCAAAAGCCAGTGTGGTTCTGGCTGATATCATTAAGATAAGCAATAGGCAGTTGTGTGCTGAGCAGCTCCTGCTCCCTGAGGTCACAAAGCAACCTTAGCAGCAGCCTGCATTACCATTGCCTGCCTGCCTGCTGCTATCCCTTTTAATCCTTTCTGTCATTTGGATACCCTTGCTGAAGCCAAGACACTTAATCTCATCAAGTTTACCTCAGTATAACACTTTCACTTGTCCTCTTGGGGCCGGCACTGTGGACATTTCTGTCCAGAATGAATCCTGGAATACGGATGTTATTTTAACCTCTATATGCAAATGACCCCCACCACCACCAAATGGAGGTTCCTGTTGTGAAAAGTCTCTGTGAAAGCTTTGTACCTGCTAGGAAGACAGTGGCAGCAATGCTCTGGCTCTCTGCTTAGCTGTCTGAAGAGGTAAAATAACAGCCCTTTGCTCATGATAGCAAGGTAAGACTAAAGTGGGTCAGAACATTGCACTAGCTTGTTTTCCTCAGTCTTGTACAAAGAGGAGCATCTCTCAAAGTGGTGGTAGTTGGCACATAGGCCATGCTCTTTCTAAATGAGAATATTTTTTCTGCTTGCCTTTTTCAGTTTTAGATAAGGCTCTGTTAGGCTTCTGCACATCAGCACCAGATACTGAATTGGAGCCTGGCATTCTGACTCCTCATTATGATAGAATCATTGCTGCCATATGTAGGAAAAGGTAAGGATGCATCAAGAAAGACAAAACTGGTTTCCTTGGACTTCAAGATCTCTCTCTGTGAGAGGCTAGAGTGACAGAAATTAGACGTACTGCAAAAGCAATAAGATTCTTTTCTTCCTTCCTTAAAAGCAAATAAGTTTTCCGAAAACCAGGATCACTATAACTGATCATTGGCTGTCAATTTGACTGAACAGGCATAACTGCTTGGATTTTTAACAAGGGCTCTGACAAACAGGGATAGGTAAGTGCAGGGAGAATTCCCCCAATAAGAAGTTAATGGATACTAACAATGAGAAGCACTATGTCATCTGGTGACACGCTCTGTGCAGGGTTAGTTTCTCATTACTACAAGCCAAGTCATGTAGAACTTGTAGTTTGCCCTTCACTGTAATTTATATCCACTGGGGCTCTAAGCAGATTCATAAAAAATGGCAACCAATCCATATCTATCATGTTTTATGTTTGGGGAAAAAATATGGGTATTACTTTTTTTAAGTTTCATGAAATATCTGCTATTTTATTCATAGTGATAGATGACTCTGCCACTGTTTTATTTTAAGGTGAGTTAGGGGCAGCACACAGAAGGGAGGATGCTAAAGGACAGAAGGATGTTGAGTGCAATTTTTATTTTACTGAGGACAAAGAAGTCATAAACCCTTCTTGCCTTGGGAGAAGTACATGCAAGACTCTCTGGCATAGCCAGGGCTATCTATAACAGGATGATATTTTCTGCGAGGCTTCTTAAATATATTTTGCCAAATTAAATTGATCCTGACAGAAGCCCTCCTGTCATGATGTTCTCTCTTGATCAGGGTCTTTTGATATTAGATGTCCTAGTATGTGGCTGTACCTATCTTCCAAAATACATTTACTATCAAATATAGGGACTGCAGATAGCTTATAACTTCCTAACTGCTACTTTAAAAATACTTGTCACATAAGTATTTTCTCCAGGACCCCTTGCTTACCTTACTAATCTGATATTCTCTTTCCTTCTTTAAAAAATTCAGTGTACAAATAACCAGCATTAAAAACTCTGCAAGCCCTGGGGAGGATGGTACAGACATGTTTGCAAGCTTCTGAAAATGGGGTGTCATAGGGCTGAAAACAGGTGCTGGTCTCTGCTGTGGTGCCAAGGGGAGCACAAGCATATCAACCAGCCCACAGAAAAGGAGAGTAGATGGCTGCTGAGGGAACACTCTGTTCTCTTTGTGTGTTCAGTGTAACACCAGAGCTTTTCTGAGCAGTGAATCAGAGATCCCAGACCATTTCTCATTCCCAGACTTGCAGACACTCAGCCTCTTTCCAAATGCACTCTCATCAAAGCACTAGTTAATGGGCACAGGATAAGGGTCAGTAAGAACACCTTTATGAGCAGGGGTAGGGAGAGATGGTCTTGATGACCTGTTCTCGCCTTAAAAATCTCTGATGCCTGCAGAGAGCCCAGTGCAGCTATCAGAGGGGCAAATCAGCAAATTAGACAAGTGAACTCCTTGTTGTTAGTAAAACCACACAGAATTAAATAGCAGGAGAGAGGTTTAGTTTTCAGCCTGAATCATACTGGCTTAGAGAGGCAGCATGCTATGTGGTAGACTCTGGCATAAGACCTCTTTTCTTGGATCAACATGAGCATTATCATGTTCAATCCTTGTTCTCTATCCATTATGTAATTTCACAGACTGTAGCTGCCTTTCACATTTTACACCTCAATGTGTGGTAAATTCAGGTCTGTGTCTCACAAAGCACAGCAGTAACAGGGTTGCTCTATCTGCAGTTGTTCAAGGAAATGAGCAAGGCAACATGCAACATCAGTGAGTGTCCTTCCACTACTGACATGGGAAATGTGCAGAACACCCCAGTGTTGACACAAATAAAGGTCAAATTTGTGTTTTCTTGCAAAATACAAGGTGAATAAATAAAAAAATCGCTAAGTGTTTTTTTCAAAGTTGTAGAGCAGTATTGTGCCTAGCACCCTAATCTGGGAAATGCACGTTTTGGAAGGTAATCTTCAAATCTTCAGAAGCATGTAACATCTACTTTGCGAGTATTACCAGCAGTGAGGCTTTTCTCATATAAATTTATCCTTTATTTTTTAATAAAATTCTGAAAGGCATCATTTAAAGGATTGAGGGATTTGCTAGCTAATTGCATTAACTGTTTACTGCTCTAGGATAAAAGTGTGAGTATACCTGGGACAAGAAGTAAGGAACAGTGCATTGATCTGCAAGACTAGGACAGAAGTATATGACCAGGTCCTCTGAGGCTGGATGTCTTGCTCTAAGGAGAAATTTAATTTCACAGAGTAGGTGGATGCTCCTTAGGAAAGATAGAAGAAACTTAGAAAGTTGCAAAACCTCCCACTTTGCAGCCAAGCATGCTTTTCCTCACTGCCTCTTAAAGCAGATGCTAGAAACAGTCTGTGGTACAATGGAACAAGACAATTGCTTCTCTCTTTGAAGCAAAGCCCATAGCTTTCCCCTTCTTTCCTGTCCTGCATGGATGAGTGGTAAGGAGCAGCCTTCTGGCTGTAAAAAACATTAGGTAAAGTAGAGACTCTGTCCCAAAAGAAAACCTGCTTCCTTTTGTCTTCCTTCTCTGTCCCATAGCCAAATGGCTGTAGGCGTGAACCAGGCATTGTGTGCTTTGGTGCTGTCATAAGTGCCCTCAAACACAGGCCATGTCTGTAGACTGACATCCTAAGATGCCGTTTTTAACACACTAAAATTTTAAGTACTAGCAATTAGAACAAAATGGAGTTTTGGCTACCAACCCTCAATCCAAAGATGCAGCAGCCTGATTTGGTCTGCCTGAGTCAGGACTCAGATTCCAAATTCCAGCACGAGTCACTACCTTTTAAAATTTAAGCATCAGTTGTACTGACAAATTGCTTTCTTAAGTGAAAACCTGGTATGAGAACAGCTTGCTGGAGTTCCAGCAGGAACAGAGGAAAGAGATGCATCTCATGTGCCTGTTACAGAGGACTGAGGGGATGATTCATGTCTCCTAATCATTGCTTATTATAAAACATATCTTGGGCTCTTGTCAGAGTGTGGAGGTGTGCCTGTCGGCAAGCCTGAGGAAGATCTTGGGGGCAGAGCCACACTTTTGTGCTGTTCAGGAGGGTGTGGGGGGCTCAGGTTGGCACCTGCCCCAGGTCTTTTCCTCTTTTTGGGAACAGATTGTTCAGTGTAACAAACTCTGGAGGAAGAGTAATAGCAGCAGGTGAGTCTGCTTCTATAAAAGCACCTAAAGAACCTGGCCAGCCCTGGGAGAGTGGTTTACATGGTTAATTTTCTCTTTTTTGCTACTGATTTTTCATTGCATTTGAAATTGGGAACACTTTGTTCAACATTTGTCGCGGTCTTCCCGCCGAGAAGATACACACAGAACACAGATTTTTCCGAAAGGAAAGCGAAGATTATCTTTAATGACTTTAGCTTAGTTTTTATACACTTTTGTTAANTTCAACATTAGTAGCCAATGGCAATAACCTGTAGAGATGAGACTTTGCAGAGATAATAGGGCGGGGGGAAAGAAGAGGTGTGATAAATTGAAATTACAAGGTTGTGTTGGTGGCTAGTGATGTGGAGGAAGAAAATTTTTACCCAGTGTGCTTTGATGAGAGTTAGAAGAGAAAACTGTAGACCGCAGGAAAATCTTTAGAGGCTGAGTTCACACGTCTGGAGCACATCTGGTGCAAAAGAAAAGAAAATTGAGTAATTTCTGTTTCAAACTAGTCTCTTTGGGAGCTTTTTATTATTCTCTTTTTCAAGTTGGAGACATCTGAGCGTATTTTCATTTGGGAGGGACCCAGTATCAACTGCCAACTACCTCTCCGTGTGCATGGGAAGTAAGCTACTAATATGACTCACAGTGGTTCTATCTATCACCTGTGATCACAGCAGGTCTCACTACATTGGTTTTTATGTGAAATTGAATTCACTGAAAGTGCGATCATGTTTCTGAGATCTTACCATTCAAAGTCTGTCTGCAACCAAAAGCTTTATTGTGAGAACTGTCCTCATAAGGCTTCTCTCCATTTCTGTTCAGCTGTGGTCCCAAAGTGCAAACAATATATTTTTCTGCTTGGGAATAAAGATGTCTTTTCATTTTATTAAGAGAATACTTTGCCATCACCAAAAAACAAGACTTTTCTAGAAATTTAGCATATTGAAAATGAAAATATTATGCGGCTGTGGGGGAGTTAAGATACTTCTGATTGAGGTAAAATGGGTCACATCCTGCTCTGGAATGATTTACAGTATCCTTGTACTTCTGGTGTTTCTCCCATTTTCCCAGCTCAGATTTCGTAGGTTGAGGGATGTATTGCAACAACTGCACAAAAGAGGTCTCCTTCCCTTTATGCAGGGGTAGATGAGAGAGACTGTAACATCCCACGGTCTGGTGGTGTGGGAGGGCACTCCGCTCGGCAGCAGACACACCACACACACTCACATGCTATGCTCTGGAGAGCAGGCAGGCAGATGGAGAGGCGAGAGGGGCTTTGGTACAGCAGTCCAGTGCCACTTTATTCACCTCGACACCAAATGCCCCAAACAATACAGTGAGCAGGGTTCAAATACAGGGAAGAAAAGTGGCAGAGAGAGCATCAGGGTCCAATGGCTGAGGGCACAGGGCTGGAGCAAAGGCAGGGCTAAGGTGGAGCTCCCAACCAGGAGCCAACGGTAATGGTGGGGAAATGAGGGCATGGGCGGATGGGATGCAAAAGGACGAAGAACTTTCTAGGCATGAGCCATAGGAGGGAAAAAGGGGCGGGGAAAGCCAACAGGCTAACTGGGGTATAGAACTGAGGAACATTACATACTGTGGCAAAGCATCCTATGGGCAGGCTTTTTTCTGTGCTTAGTATTACGCTTCAGGGGCTTCCTTCCAGGACATTACAACAGTGGGTTCCTGGATCTCTACAAGAGACAGAGGGAGAGAGTCTGAGGATGGATGGATGGATGGATGGATGGATGGATGGACGGACGGACGGACGGACGGACGGACGGACGGACACCAAGTGTCTGTAGTCCCTGATGGAGCCCACCAGCCCCTGGCAAAGCTGCTGGCCCAGCAGATAAGTCTGGCTTATATCCTGCCAGACACTCAGGTTTCCCTGCCCTATGAACCAAGCTGGCTCATATTAAAGGCAAGTGGCCATCAGGGTGGTGACTTGTTACCTGTGAAGTGCCTCAGGGTGGCCAGGAATGGAGTAAGGAAAAGCACAGTCAAAAGCAGGGGTGCAGCAGCATTCTGTTATACAATTCACACACCTTTGATTGCTTTTGGGTTTGAAGTTACATAAACCCTGTCTTTGTGTTGTCCAAAGTGAAATTTCTTTCTGTGAAACAGACTTTCCCCAGGCACTGGTGAGGCTCAGATTTGGTGGAAGTGCTACTCAGGCTCTGCGTTTGCTTCTCTGCACAGTCGTGCATGTCAGCCTGGCTTTCATCTTATTTCCATGTGAGCAAGCAAAGAGCACCATCACAGAGGCTCTGAGCAGCTTCCAGATGACTTGACATGACAAAAGCAAAGTGCAGGGTGCCAGCAATCAGTATCTTCCATAAGCTGCCTGTCTCCTCTCTTTTGCATCTAAAGCTAACCAAAAAAGTAGGGCAGGCAGTGTTAGGGGGCTGCTTGGAACCCCTTCTCCTGGTGGGGCAGGGCCACTTCAGCAGTGGTTGTGCACAGGGCTGAGGTTCCCTTAACCCATTAAGAAAAGGCATGTTAGCTCAAGTGCCTGCCCAGCATGGTGGCAGCACAGGTGGCCCAGGGTCCATGGGCTATCAAGAGGGGAGGCAGGAGATGGTAGCTGGACCACCAAGGACCATCGACTACGCCATGCTCTGCTCCAAACCTGTGGGCAGAGGGGACAAGCAGGCTGCTGCCATGGCATGGCTAATCATGCCAGGCAGCAATTATGGGGTTCCCCTGGCTGTGTCTTCCCTTGCAAGCCCAGCTCAGAGCAAATTCACTGCCAGTCATGGGTTTGCTGTTCCACTGGCATGGGGGGCAGACTTTCCTTCCTTGGCAAAGGTGACAACAGCTGAAGAGCAACTGTTCCCTGCCAGCCTCTCTGGAGAAGCATGGGTTTCATTAGCACTACCCCTTGCACTGTTGAAACTGAGCTCAAGACTATCTTGGTAAAGCACAGGCAACAACCTCTCCACTGTGGCGGCCTTGGGAATGGCAGTGCTGCTTCCAGGCAGGGAAGGCATAGTGCCAGGGTGACAGTGCAAGGAGCCCTCCTGAGATTTAGGGAGGCCACAACCTGTCCCTTTTATTCTCACAGTTGGGTGTTTCGCTAATGACTGCTCAGGGTTATGAAAGGCAGCTGAATTCTGCCTTTCTTTGGGTGGGATCAACAGCTCTCAGAGCAGGTCAACAGCTCAAGCAGAAAATATGTAGGAATCAGTAAATCTAATAAGGCTGAAAAACTAGTGCTACAGGAGTCAATATAACAAGTAATTAATGTATTTTCTCTCTGTTGAAAATGAGCATTCAGTAACTCAATGGAAAAGAAAGGAAACCCTCAACTTGTTTGCAAACAGACCAGTGTTTCTGTGTGGAGCTCACTTGTAAAGAAGGTTTCATTAGGGGGACTGAAGCAGAGTGGAAGTGTCTGTGTAGCTAATTTGTTTGGCACTTGGGAATAGCAAGAGTTGAGGTAGCAAGTCAGGTCTATTTGCCTGATAACTACCCAAGGGATCCTGGTTTTCAAAGTACAGTGTTCTACAGGGGTCTGTGCTCATTCTCTGGGCCAGACTGTGAGCTTTTCCTTAGTGGGAAATGGGAAATGACACAGGTATTGATAGCACAGAGCACAAATCTGTCCTAACCTTCCCAAAGGAGTGCTGCTTTCAGGCTCTTGCCCAATATCTGCACAACTCAGCAGAGGGATCATTGCTGAGAAATACTGGACTGAAATGGAGCAGCTGTCGCATATAAGGCAAAATATTAAGAGGCCTTCAGTGAAATGCCGAAGTACCCAAACCATACCAAAGAAAAGAAGCTTTCTATCCACTCCTGAGTCAACACAGATGTAGTATTTGAGATTCAGGCTGTAGGAGGGCTGACTCTGGAGTTAAGGGCTGAGGGGAGGAGCACTGAGTCAAGATGATTCCTGAAAAACTTAATTTATTGTCTTTTTCTGAGTCCTAGCCCAAAGAAGAATGAATCAGCTAAGGAAATATGGTTTTGACAGAGAAATAAAAGAAGTTAGCTCAGACGTATTAGTTCTCAACAAGGCAGCACAAAAGGCAATTATCCAAACAGAGAGAAAATTTTACCCAGCCTTTTCTGTCTCTAATACTCAGCAGAGTCAGCAGAAGAAGACCTAGAGAAAAACCTCTTTGACTTCAGAGAGCAACAGCCCCCTCAGGGCAGCTATCAACTCTTCACAGGTATCACCCTGCTCTGGGAACCCTCTGCCAGTATTCCTCTGGGTGTTGGAGTGGGAAATTAACAGCAAAGCACTGCCATATTCATGTCACTCTGTGCTGGAGAAATAGTGTCTTTTCTGAATTTGCAAATCCATTCTGAACTACACCAGGTTTTTTCTGTTGCATTTGTCTCTATTTTGTATCCTACATGAGCTTTTGAAAACATACGCAGCATGCCTTTAAAAATCCTTAAACTGTTGTCAGGACATTGGGGACAGGGTTTCCCTCAGCCTGTTGCCACCTGCAGGCACAGCTTTATTGAGTGTTCCGAGGGGCAGCAAATGCACATCTCTAAAGGCCAGTCCTTTGCTCTCACTCCTGCCCGTCTGTGCGCAATTAGACCATCACACTTCCAGACAAGCACAATTACCTGGTTCCCTGCTTCGGTTTGAGTGGTACAAGGAGCTTTCTCAGGGGAGAGAAGAGTAAGTTTGTAACCTTCTCTAGTTAATGTAGAGGTGAAGGCCATGTAAATGTTTCTGACATTAGAACGAAAGCTCAAATAACAGTCTTGACACTGAAGTGGCCAAGGCTTCACATTACACCTTGCAGGGAGCAGCTTAATTTCCTTCTTGGTGCTAGTACAGCTAAGAAAAGAGATAAGCAATAAAGAAGAGCAAAGCTTTTCTCTCAGGAGGATTTTTTTAAAAAATCCTGCTCTGAGCTCCTAAGATAGTGCCTTATACCCAAACACTATTGTGGACAACATGGAGGGGGTGGGGGGGGAAGGGGGGGGCATTCTGAAGCTCTAGGACTCTATAAAATCAAAGTTGCTTTGTGTGGGATCCAGCTTTATATGCCATCTAGCACAGCTGCTTCCAGATGCCGGAGTAAAGGACAGGCTTGAATTTTGACCTCGGCTAGACAGGAGGTCACTCAGGCTTTACTGCTGTGCATAACAGGGCTGATAGCACTGTCCTCATGGTAGGTAAAGGGCCCCTGTTTCCTGATTCCCCTTTGGGTTTGAAGAGCAGATGGTATTTTTGAGATCAATCACGAAGGTTTTGTGCTGGTTTGAAAAAACAAACACATCCCACTTGGTGGGACACACCAAGTCAGAATAAAAATTTATTAGAAAAATTAGAAATAAAGGCAGAAAAAACCCCCCACTGGTTTAAACTGACAGAGTCAGAATACAACCTGATACCCTGTTAGGGTGGTGGTAGCAGTTCGATAAGATGGTGGCTGCACTCCTCCTGAAGTGATGGATGTGGTTCTGTTGAAGCAGCGATCCTGTAGAAGGGTCTGGCCTTCCTCAGACAGCCCAGTGCTAGGTACATAGCTCTTGTTCTGTGGGAATCCAGTGGGAAAGGCTGCCTGTGGTGCTTGAAATCTCAGTTTATACCAGGATGGAATGCTTGGTTCCTCCCTCTGGGTGGAGCATCTCACAATGGGATGATGAGTCATGAGGCAAGGCATTGATGGGCCATTAACAGGAGATAGTCGGGAGGGAGGAGGCAGGGAGCACTGCCCCACCTGGTTTTAACAGTTCATGAAGATGGTGATTGAATACATACTTTTGGGCACATCTTACATTGTAACCTAGGACAGTTTACACTAAATTCTCAGGAGATTGCTCTGAATAAACATGTGCTCATAACAAGGCTTTCACAGATGAAATTCACACTGAGTTCCCCACAGCAGGGTATATAGCTTCCCTCTTAGTAGATTTCAGATGCAAATTCATGACATCTTCCTTCAAGTCTAGAGAAGACATGACAGGCCTCTCCCAAAGAGCTGGTAGGGGTATGTGGGTAGAGATGAAGGACATTTAATTATTTAATATTTTTTAGGGGTTGTATTCTTTGAAAAAATGGTTTCTTAAACATGCATGTGCTTTACATATCAGATTGACGTCTGAGGATCTCTTGCTCTGAGCCCACTTTCATCTCACAGTAAGACCTGTTAGTGCCATTTGCCATAGCCTTGGGGAATCCGCAACTGAGCAATGTGGCCACCTGGGAAATTGCAAGGCAATGGGACCACCTTAGGGTGAATTTGTGTTCCTCTCTCTTGCAGTGTAGTCCCACAAGCATATGAGATGTGGACTTTGCTTTATCCCAAGCTGGTGGTGAGTAGGACAAGTTGGTGTCATCCAAACAGGTCTGTATCTGTAGCTTGTTCTGGTTTCAGTTACCCCTTCTCAAAGCAGAGCTGGCCCCTGCTCCTCTGATGCAGTGAGCCAAAGGCTCTGTTATCATCCTTTTGCTGTGATCAGAAGGCCAATATTAGTCCTTGCAGAGACATCTTTCCTTCTTTGTTTATGCAGCAGAATTTTGCAGTTGTTGAATGATTTCCATGCTAAATCTTGGAATTCCCAATTTTTTCTGAAAGCAGGTGGTTTAAAGAGAGTTTAAAGAGAGCTCCTCTTTGCAGAAGTTTCAGGTTGGGCCAGGGAAGTGGGGAGGTCAGTTGATTGTTTGATTTTTTCAATTTTTGGAGTGTTCTGAATTATTGTCAATTAGCAATATTGAAAATGGGGGTACATTAGGGAAGTTGAAACCATGGGTTTTGCCTTCACTGTGTGCAAAGATCCAGGGGGGGGAAAAAAATGATGGGGAAGAATGTAGGAGTTCTGAATTACAGACTTCATGGTTTGGCACTCACCTAGGGAAAAATGAGACTTATTAGATTCCTGTGCAACTAAAATTATTTTTAGTATGTGGTTAATGTGAATACCATCAACTGAATGCAAGGCAAGAGGCTGAGGGTAAATCTGAGTCCGCACTGCTAACAGGTTTAGGGCAATTAGTGCATTGACTTCTGTAAATTACATCTGTCACAGAAAAAGTAACAAGGTCCTTTTCAATGCCTGATAGGATAGATTGTGTCTCAAATTACTGAGCACAAGGAGATGTCACTATATCTCCTTAAAAAGAGGTAGTTTTAACTCTTAGAAGTTGTCTGAATTTATAACATTTATGACTGATACATCCTCAAGTCCCTTTTGTATGTCTTGTGTCTTGGTTAAAAAGTTCTTAACCTAAGCTTTTAGGAAAAAAGCTCCAAACACCAAAAACAAACCAACCAACCAGGAAAAAAATTATATAAAACAGTGAGTTTTCTGTGTGATTGACATTTTTTAAAATACTGTCCACCTTAATGCTATTTGTTTGGGTTTTTATAATGACTTTTTTTTACAAAAAGGACTAAAAAAAAGTGCCCATTAATTTTTACAAATTTTAAGAGATTGAATTTCCCTGTTAGTTCTTTATTGGACAACTGATGAGCAATATTGATTCACTCAATAAGCAAAGTACAGGTTGTATTTATTGAACTGTTTTGCTTTCCTAATCTCCCTGAATGTTATTTCTAAATTTAAATAAATTATAAATGGGAATTGTTTACTGGAGTTAGCTTGGAGAAGACTCTCTTTCTCTCTCTCTCTCTCTCTCTGTGGCTGTTGTTTTTCTTTTTTGATCTTTTTTGTAAATATACAAAAAAAGTCTTTCTTTAGAACTCACTGTTGCCCTTACCCAACATGGCACTTAAATATTAATTTAAGTGCTTAAATTTAATCATCAGGGATCCCTCTCCCTATTCAGCAAAATGTTTGGGCATTTACTGAGTTTTTAGCACACCAGTCAGTTGTAGCTTCTCATTTGGGTACAAGCTGATCTCGGTGGCTGTGTCCCTGTTGCTATTATTGTGCAGGGAAGTGGAAACTTTGGTCATCTTATCATGAGCCATGGCAAGTCCTGTCCCCTATGGATGGGAGGCCACCTGCACAACTGAGGCCAAGTGAGGTGACAGTTGTGGTTAATTCATTATCAGAGGTGCTTGACATCTGTCTTTTTATCCTCCTGACCAGGTCCCAGCATTTGATTTGTGTTAGGGAGGCTGAGAAAGCTGGAGAAATAAGAAGTTTGCAGCAGTTGGCTGCCTCTTCTATCTGCACCCTTTTCTTAGCCCTCCCAACCCTTTCTCCTGCACTGTCAGGACTGTGGCCACAGAGAGAGGAAAGGACTTGGCTAACATCAAAATACCTGCATCAAGGTGATATTCTGTTAACCACACTAAGTTTTCTGGCCCTACATGCATGCTGCAGGGCACTATAGAGATACTAGTAAGCTGTTTAGGGAGAACTAGGCTTTTTATCAATATATTTGTACAAAACTGATGTCACAGTCCATTCAGACCTTCTGAATTTACAGAGCAACATACTCTAGATTTAAACTTTGTTTCATTGGCTAATTAAAAAATACAGTAAACAAACATGACAACAGGGCTCAATCCCCTTTTTGCCCAGACAAGTTTATTATGTAAATCCACTTACACGGAACTTGTTGCCCATAATTTGCAATGTCATGCACCTACCCTGCCTGACAGTGAGAGTGCTTGTCATTCCCCCTCCATCACGTTGTGGGTGTCCCCTATACACTCATTGCGGGAAGTATGGAAGTATCAGCAGTCTAGCTGCTCTTGGCTCAACTTCAAAGGCTGTTTAGGCCAACTGATATTTTGTACCCTCCAGCCTGGAGTTTTGGTCTATACCATTTCCATAAGTTAGTGGATTCCAAGGGAACTGCCAGACAAAGAACAGCGGCAAAACAGAAATAGCAATTTGAGGTGATAATAATACATGGTGGCCTCTGTCTGGCTACCTCTCCTACTCTGTCTTTGACCTCGTGGTGCTGCTCCCACCATATATAAGGCCTTAGCATGAGCTGTGGTAGCCAAAACCTAAGCAGGAGTTGAGTGAACAGTCACAAACTCAGTATGAAAATACCCCAGCTGACTCTTTAGATTCAGGCATACAAAAGTGTCACTTTGTTATAAGGGCAGGGATTTATAGCATGAAGAAAAAGCTTGCATTTGCTTTGTTTTTTCTCAGTGAAGAATTATCCATTCTATAGTCAATGTCTTGGGGGTGTTTATCATTTTTTTAAAGTCAGCACAGAAGTTGGAAGAGGTTTAGTGTGATTTCTTCAGTCTGTTGCTGCCTGCAGCTGGTTTCCTTGGCACCCCTGATTGTACCCACTGCCTCCTAAGTGGGGACTCACCCAGATGTGTGGCTGGATACCCAGTACACACTCATGTGAGTTCAGATTTTGGCCACACTAGTGGCAGTAGTACTCAGTTAGGATGGCCCCTCCATGTACTTTCTTCACTTTGAAGCCAGGTTACTCTCTAGAAAGAGATGCTGGATTTCATCCTCTTTTCTCCCCAAGAAGATCAAGATGTACTTTCTCAGGAAACTGAAATGTAACACAAAAATGTCCACAGAAAATTCAATTCAGGGTCAAGCTGGAGAGTTGGAAACTTCTGAAGCTGGCAAGAAGAAGCAATGTGAGGGATAGGATCCTTCTCCCCCTCAAGCCAGCAGATTGATGTGAGGAGACAGGAGCATCTCTTTGTGATCTATCTCTTAGTAGCTCAAACAAATAGCTGGATGTTCCTCTTTCTCACTGTGGAGCAGTAATCTAAGGAAGCAAGTGTTCCCTGAATAATTCCTCCTCTTCTCTCAGAGCAGTGGGAGAAACGATGGCTGTGATGGCATGATGGCATGCCTGGGCCAGAGAGAGATAATTTGTTCCATCACACTCTCTGCTTAGTTCACCTTATTCTGGATGTCACTATTCTGCCATTGAGCTGCCCCAGCCCTTGGAACCCCACCACCAAGGGGACATTTTCCAAATATCTGCAGGGCATTCCTCTTAAATAATGTTTCTGTGGCTCAAAATGCACAGAAATGAGATTTTCAGAAGGACCTCAGCATTGACCACAAGTCAAAGCCAGGACAAGGCAGCTGTCAAACTGCTTCTGGAAATCCCACTAAGCATCTGTCTTCATTGTAGGTGAGAAACTGAAAAGCTAAAATCCTTTCAGTTACACCTGAGCTCTCAATGACTAAGATTTTAAATTCTGACCCCAAGGCAGTTCTGAAAATGAGGTAAAGGATTTTACAGGATTTAGGTGGGGTTACCTTTTTTGAGCAGCAAGGGGAAGAGGTAGAAGTTGGGATGTTTTTCTGGGTTTTTTTGTTTTGTTTTGTTTTTGTTTTTGTTTTTGGGTTTTTTTGATTGTTTTTGACGAAAGCTGCTCCAGGGGATTTTGCTTTGATTGATTCATTTTTGGAACATCTGATAAATTTTTATCAGAAACATTTCAGCCTTGTGTGTGTATTTTAGTTTTGTTTTTCTCTCTTTGTGGAAGCTACAGTCAATAGCCAAACCTACAAGCAGCCCTTGCAGTGGGTCACGATTTTGTGATTTAAATTAGCAATGGTTGGGGCTGTATGGAATGACAGAAAATGCATTGACTTGTGTTCTTGGCAACAAACTGTCTAGAGGCTTAGTTGCTTTGTTTCACGTTTGGAGTTTTGCTGCTTGCTGTTAGTGTTATTTTTATCCTAGTTTTTATATATGCTATTTGCTCACTTGAGTGAGACAGAAGAGCACAAATATCTCATGGCTGTGTGTTTTGTGATGTCTCAGGGCGTAAGAAATAAGAGCAAAGCAAGAAAGAAAGTTAAAATTAAGATAGTAAACTACAGAGAACAAAAAAGAAGACTTAAAGATCTCTTGCATTTTTCTTGTCAAAGTTTTTGCCAGTCTCTTTTTTTTATTGCCAAAGACTTGCCTCATCAAAAAGTTCTTATATGAGTGAAGAGCCAACTTATTCTAAGTTATGTACTACTGCCATTTATTTTTCCTACACATCATTACAGCTGCCAGAATATTACTGTAGTGGCTGCATGTGCAGCCCATAGCACAGGGCCTTGCTTGGGGGAAGAGCACCTCCTTTAGTCTGCTTCTTTTAGAAACTTGGAGACTAAATCTAATAAAATACATCTATTATATGGGTGTGCTTTCAAATGCTCTTAAACTGTTATGAAATGAATGTCTGGAGGCTAGTTAGTTTTGATTTCACTATAAATTTATCTTATTAAGGCAATTATTATCACTATCCAAAGCAAGTTTCTTAATTTTCTTTAAAATGCTTTCAGTTCATTAATTCCTGGCTGAGCTTTAATTATTCAGATGTTTGGAAGGCTCATATCCAGTCATGAATCTACTGGCTGCTGGAATGAAATTTTGAAATATTATGGGATTTTCTGTAATTATGGTTTTTCGATGAGGGAAAATAATTTGGTTTGAGAATGTTTTATTTTCACTGGATCCAGCAATTCTCAAAGTAGTCACTGAACTTCAGGAGACTTTAACCTACATGGGATAACATGGTTTAGCACACAGCTAAGCCTGTATTCTGTAGAATATCCAGATAAAAGAGGAGGAAAGAGAAGCGCAGGTACGGTAATTAGCACTGTCTTTATTAATCTTGTTGAATGAAACAAAACGTGGAACCTCTGATCAAGTGATGCTGGGATATGGACAGGGGAAAATAAGGGATAGCATATCTGTGGATTTTGTGGGGGTTTGCCTAAATTCAGTAGTGGGTAAATCTGTGAAGAATTTCAGTGCCACCTAAGCAGATGAGAGGAACAGAAGGCCCTGGTGTGTGAGTGGTACTGCAGATCAGTATTCAGAGGAGACTGGGAAACAGGTGCTGGGTGGCAGAAGCAAAGCCCAAGCACAGCCTCAGCTGCCCCTGCCAAATAATCCTGTCTACTCTAGGACAGTGATGAGCCCTGGGCAGAGTTACAGTGCTTAGCAGCTCAGCCACAGGGCTGGGCTCTGATTGCAAGAGTGATCTTGAGTGTTTGTCATTTGTTATTGTGGCCATCACATCCACCATCACATCCCCAGCAGCAGCTCAGCCTGGTGTCCAGCATCAGCCAGCCAAGCCAGGGGTATAATTTGGGCTGGTCTGCACCCCCTCCATGTGCTGCTGGCTCTGCTGTCACTGCCCAGCACAGGAAAGCAGCTCAGAACATGTCCTTGCAAGGCACTTGGAGACAATTGACATTATCTGCTAACTGGATAGAAGCTACCACACACAGAGATTATTTTTCATGAGTCAAGGTCTGTGTTGCCTCTGGCATTTGTTTTTTGGATAAATTGCAGGCATAAGCTGTGTCTCCCATATCTTCTTATCCAGGATGCCCTTCTAAAAGAAAAGGAAATGTGTTCTTTACTTCAGGGTTGTATACAACCCAGCCTGCCTTGCCAGGGGATTTTAAATCACGCTGCTGCTCTTTGGCCACTTTCTAGCACTTGTAAAGCACATTAGAACAATAATGTTCTTGTCAGTGACATGGTGATTTGCCTTGCAAACCTCACAGCCTGAGAAGTCAGCTTTGATTTTACAGACAGCCTGCAGAATACACTTACTGAGGAGTGATAAGTAACCTGCCTTTCTTGTCCTCTGTCTCAGCAAATGAAAGAAACAAAGCCCATGAAGTGCCTGCAAAACATCTGCATGGGTTGAGTGGGAAGCTGCTCCTTTGCCAGCACTCAGAGTTCTCTCCTAGTCTTACAGAGAAAGAGACACAAGCACCATTATCAGAGAGGAGCTACAAGATGCATATACATTGATAAGAGGGACTTGAAGTGATGGAATGACTTTTTGGTGGCAGCACTGCACACTCATCTTCCCCTCCAAGTGTATGCAGCACCCAGCCCTGTGGTAGATGAAAGCAGTGATACTGCAGTGGATTAGCACCCCGTTGGAGGGGAAGACGTAAATCCAGCTACAAAGTGTGCGGTACTGACTTTAGGTATTGCTTAGTAAAAAAAGGAGGCCTTTGGCACTTTCAGTCAGTTCTGCCACTAGTTGGGAAGGCTCATCTGCTTCAGTTCAGGCTTGTTGAGAGCAGTGTTTTATCTGGCACAAAAATGCACAAGAAAAGGAAAAACAATCTGTGTTTCAAACCATAGGAAAAATCATCGCACCCAGGGATTCACAGATTACTTTGGCTGCATGATGGGGCTGCTCTGAGATGATGTGTGCCATGAGTGAAGGTCTGATTTGCTGGAAGCATATTCTCTGATGTGGGCTTCAAAGCCACAATATACACCTGCTTGTGCAAAACAAGTGAAAAAGAACAAACTATCAATCTGCATTAAAAAAAAAAAAAAAGAAGAAGAAAAATCCCCAGAAATGCCTTGGCATAAGCCAAATATGAAGAGCCTTTGTCTTCCATGCCGGTCAGTCATCCAGCTTTGGCATTTAAGTTTTTAAAAGACAGAAACAGCTTGTAGGTATTTTAAGCTTCATTTACTTTGTGCCTGGAGCATTCAAGAGAAACGGTGCTGCAGAATTTGTTATTCTCTGTTAAAGCATGTTGGCCCTGCATTAAGCACATTCTGAACCCTTCCTGACTAAATTATTTTGCAGACCCTTTTTCTGTCATTAGCCAATACTCCTACCACCATCAGACAGCTCTTTTTTCTAAATAATTGCTTTTCTATGAAATTCTTTTTGCCAGAAAAAAAGTTGCTTGAATGTATGGTAGAGTTCACGCAGATTTACTGTGGAAATGGACAGGTGAAAAATTGTATATTAAGATTTAGCAATAAAATTTTTTACTGCCAGTGGTTGTGTCTTATCAGCTGGGAGTTTGCAACAAGCCTGCCTGGCTGACAAGGTAGGGAGAAAAGCTAAAGCAGAGACTTCTGCTGAACCTGGTGCTTTACTGTATCAAGGTCACCCCAGCAAAGCAGAAGACTTAGAAATGTCTGCAAACAAGCTTTTCTACTTTCTTTCCTTGTTTCTTCAAACACTCTTTTAACTGTTGATTCATTAGAAATTCGCTAATAATTTTCTCTGTTCCTCAGCTAATTATTTTAAGTAAAAAAGCCTCTGAAATGTCTATCTGATCTAAACAGAATCCATCTGTAAATGGAAAACTTTTAGGATATTATTCATTCTAGGAATTTTGATGTTGTTAATTAAATGATGCAAGGGGAATATTTCTTAATAAGTCCAATTAGTAGTGGAACTAGTGAAGGTCATGCAGAATAGCAGCGATGATGTGTGAAAGTTTGGGCCTTACACAAGATGAATTGTTGGAGTTAAAAACTGCCTGCTAGTTCCTCCTGCCTGGAATTGTGGCTCAGTGTAATATTGCATGGCTGGAAGCCAGTCCTAAAACCAGGACCTGCAAAAGGGTACTTTCCATGCTCAGTGCTTGTTTCTCCACATATTCAAGGGTGCATTTAGGGACCACGGAAATCAGCCTCATTTTTAGCATTGTGGTATTTGGGGAGGAATGTAGCAAAACAAGCCGTGTTCCTTTCTGTATGGGAATTGGGTGGACTTTCCTGAAGACCAGTATTAACAGGTTGCTGCTGTAACTGTGTAGTAATACAGCAGGAGAAGAGAAATCTCCCTTACTTTCTGTATGGAGGCTTATTTGGGGAAGTGGTCCTGCAAGGAAGTCAGTGTTACCTTTCGGATGGTGTCCCACTTCCAGAGTCAAAAAGAGTGACAAGAGTTATAAACCAGAAGCTATTTCAGACAGCTATAGAAGAGTGAGATATCCTTGCCAGCTTGAGGAGTATCAAGGGACCTTCAGGTATCATCAAGCCCCAAGTTGTTTCCATTCCAGGACAGATCAGGTCAACCCAGACCTGCATCATTCTGCTACTGAGATAAAAATTAGTTGTTCCATGAGAAAAAGTTGTTTATACCACCCTCTTATCAGTGATGGGTTTGCAGGTGAGATGGACTATGGAGTTTTTCAGGTATTGGTGGTACCAAACTTTGAGCTGAGAATACAAACTCACTCCAGATTTTCCCATCCATGGTATTAGTTTATTTTGCTTGTTTCCCTGGTGGTAAAGCTAGGAAATAGATCTGCCCAGGCACATTCAGAGCATGCAGGTTATCATGGTAAAGGCTCCTGATACTTTATTTTGGGTTTGTTTATTACAGAAGCTGTCTACCAACAGCTGGGGATTTTAGGTTTTGCTATCTGTGTAGAAAACTTCTTATTTCTTCAAACCAGTCATTATTACCTATGGGTATTTACTCCACATGTATAGAAATCTTAGTCTCACCGTGTAATATTTTCATTTATCAGGGCTTGTTTTTTAAGTAAAAATCTGGTGGTTTGAGGAAAAGCACACTCTGTAAGATATTTTGCCTGTCTTGATGTCCAGCCTGGTGTGCCAGGAAAAGGGCAAATACTGTCAATGCTGATAGGCCTCATCCATCCCTTTTCTTTTTCATATGGCTACAATGTCTTTTTCCATTAATATCAAACATGGACTGAGCAGCCACATGTTAGGAATCACCAAGTGGTATTTAAAAAGATGTGTATCATGACTCCAAGGCAAGCAGCACAAAAGACCTCACAACATGCAGGCATTCAGTATGTTGGGAAAAGGTAAGATGGATACAGCCAGAGGTCCCAGTTCTCCCCTCTACCACGGAGGACACCCAACACCTTGCATGGCCAGGTGAGCTTGCAGTGGAATTAAATGTCTGCCTAGAAGTGTTTCTGACTCTTCATTAGTTAGTGAAGTTTGGAACTTTCTCTGATGGTCATCAGTGTTGGGGGATGTGCAGATCACTGAATATCCACCCCTTCTCTCTTGTATGTCTGGTCTGGTTGTATAATCTGCCAGCATCTCCACGTGTTCAGGGGCCAGAGTTCATCATGAATATGGAGATAATGAAAGAGTCTGGAAAACATTTTCAGGATAAACATTTTCCATTTTTGTCTTTTGCTATTTGAGAAACAGAGACTCAAGTGCCTGGAGTAAATCTTTTCTTGCTGTATCCTAATGTTTCAAAAGGACTTGTAATTTTATATCTTGACTTGGAAATAATTTAAAGGCAGCTGATTTTCCCTGGCTGGGAGTGCTGTGCTTCCTGACTAATCAGACTCTTTAGACATGTCTTAAATTAGGCACGGAAATAATAGATAGACAAGTGCAAGTAGTTGACTCGGGACAGCTCTATGGGCGTTTAGGCAAAGGCACTTTAACACGCAGCTCTGATATGCTCTGAATGTGCACACAGCAAGATATCACTCCTGGGCAGGCAAGAGGTGATTGATTAAGGCACAGTAACTCAATCATGGGAAACCATTAGCCCATGCACAACGAAGTGGTGTGCTCCAAATGATTAGCTTCTCCTTGAAAAGTGTAGGCCTGTTCTATTTCAGCCAAGAGAGTCTCCTGCTGACACGGAGAATGCCTGGCATAATAAAACATTTCTTTCTAATACATTAAAATTTAGGGTTTCTCTGCTTGATTGAAGCCATGAAAGATTCAGTAGGAGTCGCCATTGACATTAAATAAGATCTGTGCTCCCATCTAAGTTGCTGATTCTACACCTGCTCCATAATCTGGAGCACCTATGTGAAGTAAAATAGGCAAAAAAAAAGTGGGTGCAGTAGCTGTATGTACATAATGAGGGAATGGGCATGGTTGTTCTGAATTTCCAGACTTGTTGGAGGTTTTTCTGTTCTGTTTGTTTGTTTGCTTTTGTCTTCTGCAGGCAGACAACCATCTGTCCTGTCAGTGTAAGCACAGTGCTGGGCTACCTAGAGCAGTTAAAACTGTAGCCAAATGAAAACCCAGCTAAATGCTGAATTCTTGAAGAGAAAAGAAATTTGATTCATTTCCAAGTTTTATTTTCTTTCTTTTGGAAGTATTTTTGCAGAGGTGAAAGAAAGAGTTCTTTACTCTATTGCTTGAATAATGCTTTGAAGTTTGATCCTTTGCCAAAAAGCCTGTTGACAGTAATATCAGTGTTGGTGCTGACTGGCATCATGTATTTCTTGGGAATATTTAAAAGCTCTCTGAGCAGCTCACCAAGACTTAATTAAGATTTTATTTTTATCTAAATGAGGAAGAAATTATTCCTCTGTCTTTTTTAATGGGTGGATAAGGAGCAGTCATTCAGTGATTTACCTGCCTTTTAGGGACAAATCTTTGCCACCTGGTAGAGATGCCAGGAGTCTGACAGGGAAGTCACCTCTTTCTTTTTAACAACCAGTCTAGTGTCACCTTATGTTGCCACTATTTCCGTACCTTCTCATTGTTCACGTACTATTTTTCTCAGAAAAATTAAATGGTAGATGACCTCAGAGTTTCATTTTACTACTATTTCCTGTAGATGCAAATCAACATCATTCTTTTTCCTGTGGTTTATAGTTATTCCTTCTTTTTATTTCCCCCTCCAATTTTTCATAAGGAGCTTTATCTAAGGTGCTGATATTTCTTATAATAATTTTCTCACTAGAACTTATGACAAAGTCTAATCTTCTCTCTTCCTTTTGTTCTCAGGAAATCCACTGACTGTGGCCTGCAAAGCTTTCTTTGGCTTCAGTGGAGAATCAGGCCCCATGATCTACTGGATGAAAGGGGAAAAATTCATTGAAGAATTAGAAGGTCACATTAGAGAAGGCGAAGTCAGGTACTTTTTGGATTATTTACTATTAAAAATACTGTATGTTCCACAAGCCTGTTGGATTGACAAGTTTCTAATTGAAAGTGGAAATCTTTTTCTGTCTAAAGAGTTATGGATGACTGGGAGCCAGGGCTGTGTGAGTTGCTCCCTCTCCTGTGTAGCAGTACACTCTAAAGACAGAGTAGCTTGTGTATGTGCCTGCAAATCCATTATCAAATTCCCCTGATGGCTGGTAGCTGAAGCATCTCCTGAGTGTTCCAAGGGTTGATTTTAGGCCTGCATGGGAATGGCACTGTCCACTGCAGCCATCCCATGGGACCTGCCTTGGCAAGATGACATCTATTTCAGCACAACTCTTAATCTTGTAGACAAATAGTCTCCTGTCAAAGTCACCACACTTTTTCTCTTCTCATGAATGTGTTGGGTGTGTATGATGCAGCTCTTGGTGTGCCTTAATCAGAGCCTTCAAGAAGCAGTGTTAGTTCCTCCAGGCTTAACACATAATGAAGAAAAAGGAGTGGCTGTGTCCAATATCCAACTTGTGCTTAGCTTTTTCACAGGTGTTGGTTATCCCTTGATGTAAGTTGTAAAGAAAACACACTTGTATCCCCATGAACTTCCATGGAATTTTCACCTAACAGCACCTTATTCTCTTCCTTAATAATTACCTGATTATTGTTCTTGTGCAAAGGCTAAGCTATGGTTATACTATGGGCGAGGTGGTCCCAGCTCCTATAGAAACAATGAATATAGATTATAAAGAAAGCCAAGGTCTTTTCACTTTCCAAGGCACATTTTTTTTAATCTCGTGTCTGAATTTTTTGTTTCTTGTAAAGGTGATTTTGGAGAGCAGGCAGAGAGAGTTAATAGCTTTATTACTGGATCAATAATAGGAAGTTCAGCCATTTAGCCACTAGTTATTAAGATATACTTAATTGCACACAGATTAAATTTATCTTATACTGCCATTGTACAGTCCTCTTTTTTGCTTCTGACCACAAAAAGCAATTATTGGAAACTTCTGCCATTTTAAGTAATCAATACTTAATGACATTGTGTCCTCTCTGTTGTGTATATGTATGAACAGAGTGATTTTGGTCATGTTCTCTCTCTGCATCAGGACAACTTGAGGTTCGTATTTAAAGAGCACTTCAGCACAGTTCAAAACTTTTCCTTTATGTACATTTGTTAGTGAAACTGAGTTTGAAAATATTGTTTCTTGTCCTTTGTTGTGTCATTTCATAACACATTCATGTTTCAAATTAGTGACAACTCACTTTTCTCATTCCACTAAAGTGCTTTGACTCAGTTTACAGATCCTTCACAATTCAATGAATCTTCTCTTCAGCAAAGCTACTTATCACATACCTAATCTCCTGTGATCACTGCTGGCATTTAAAACAGCATTTTCCAGATCCTACTGCATCGTTACCAGCAGTGCCCCAGTCCATCCCTTTTTTCAACTTAGAAGTAGCTATGGCAACTGAAGTGGTCACTTTTTGCAAATGATTTTTTGCCAGTAACAGCTCTTATTTTCATGTCCCATTACAGGTGTGCTGCTTCAGGGGAACTAAGCAGGCCTAATTGTTCTGTCAGTGTCGTGAGGTAGCCCACATCTTCCACCCAGTTGTATTTATTGATGAATTTAAAAATTGTCATGTGTGTTTCAGATTTGATGAGCCATGGTGAACTTGCTGGTTAGATGCCTTTTTCATCAGTTTGCTTCTCTATGATGTTACCAGGACATTTCATATTGAGAAGCTAAGAGTAGTACAGAATTGTCACAACCAGACCAAGATACTCCATGGGCTGCTTTTTATTTTAACTCTGCATCTCCTATCTTAAATTATTTCACAAATTTAGTAGCACTTGAATTTTTGGGGCTGTCCTTACTCTGGACTGTGCCCATCCATTGTTCTGCTGGATTTTCTGTGTACGATGAGAGTTGAGGTTTGCAAATTAATGATATGTGGGAGCACAAACCACCCATCCCCAGTGTGCATGGTTAGCACTCACTGTGCTGTCATGAAAGCATTAAAATAAGGATGCATGTAACCTGAGCATTCCTGTTCAAATCAAATCCATGGAACTGGGTTTTGGTAAGCACACTAGACCAAGAGTAGCATTTGTGTAGCTCTGGGCTTCTCAGTATTTATTAGACCTTTTTACAAAGCCTCATAATAAAAAGCAGCTCATCAGCATTGCGGGACTTGGAGGCAATGACCCCCTGTCTGAGCTGCCCCTTTGCCTTCCCTTGAATTAAGATCCCCAAGAGTTAGACACATGTGTGGGGGAAGGAGAAAAAGACTTTCCTTGCCAGATGGGTTTTTCACAGCAGTAATAAAAATGTCATGTAAATCGAGCCAGAGTTATTAAAGAAGGAATCAGAGTCTTTAAGCCTGTCTGCAGAGTTGTCAGTTGTACCTAATTACCAAAGGAGCTCACAGCAAATTTCAACACCAGCTCTCTGCTATGGCAAAGTATTTTCAGACATAAATATTGCTCTCTCAGCCACCTGTGAGTTGCTTCTTTTTCTTCTTTAGGCAACACTGCAGAACAGTCATAATGCTCATCTTGTAAAGTATGTTGTCCTTGTTTTGTCTTTCTTGTCCATTTTTAAAGTAAAAATAGCTTAACTCATCCTAGAGGCATGAAAAGAGGTGAATGGAGACAGTTTGAATGGCAGCCTTATTTCTTCTGTTTAATTTATCACCCACAGAAGTCAATGGATGGTTATGAAATGCTCAGACAAGATGAGGATGTTTTCTATTAGGAGGGGGTGTTGGGGGCAGGAGGCACAACTCCCATAGCTGCCTGGCTGATGTGCTGGGTACTTTGCAGAGAAGTATGGAAGCAACAGCTCTCTCTGGAAAAGCATATACTACTCAAGTAGACAAATTCAGGGCAGAGAACAAGAAACACAATGCAAGAGGGAAGGTCACTGTCATGCTGCCAGTTGAACAACTTTGCTTTAGGAGGTACTTGTGTACTACACAAGTGCACAAGATTTGTCCTTTCAATCTATAGCCTGTTGTTAAGGAGTAGAAGGAAGGGAGTAGACTTCATAACCCTGTTCCCAATCCAGATCTTCAGCTTTATAAAGAATGAAAGTTTCCTTTTTGTTAAGTCCCAACTCTAAAGCAGGTTAGTAAAAGTTTGCAATTAATGCCTTCCTTGGTCTTGCAGAGAGACCCAGGTGAAGCTTTCTTACGGCCTTGTTATCTATGATCATACAAATACTGAAAATTTTAGGAAAATATGGTCTCAAATTAAAAGTGTTTTAAATTCAGATTCATCTTAGTGCATACAGGCACTGGGAAAATATGACCAAGGTTTTGAAAAATCCAAACCATTGGATAACTTTCAAAAAAAGCATTTCTATTCTGAAATGACGCTTCCTTTTTAAAATTCATATTCTTACCTGACAAAATGTTTTGTTTCAGATCAAATAAAATGCTTCAGCCTGAAGAAAAAGAAGGCACTGAGTGTTGTTTTTGCATCACCCACCCTTTATTTCCCTCTTTCCATCCTATTTATTGTGAGTTGTCAAGCGCCATTGATTTAGCTGTGCATTGAATGTTGTAATTATTCCTACAGTTTGTTCAGCAATGCAAAAAGAGCGAGTTATTATTTTCTCAACTTGTGGGAGCTGGCATGTTTTGACAATGATGCTGATGAAGTTTCCATCTCAGATAGGGACAGAGCTTCATCATCTGGATGTGCAGCAAACACTGTTGCACCTTTAAGTTCTTACTTGTTTATAGTGTATTCCTTTTCTAACCCAAAAATATTGTGCTGCATGTCCTCTGAACCAATCACAACAATTAATTAATTAATGCAATTAATTAAGGGCTGCATATGTATAAAAAAATGCAGGTGACCAACTGTGCTTTTCTGTGGCAATAATGTAGATGATGTAATGTAGAGTAATGGTTAAAAGAAAAAAGAAGAAAACCAAAAAAGCAGGAGTGAAAGGTTTAACACCACTACAAGCTTCCTACAGTTTGCTGCCAGCATAATGCTTAAATGTTTGTCAGCATTTTCATGATAGATCCCACCCTAAAGAGTTCCCTTGCTAAAAATTGCAATTAGAAGATATGTAGAAAAAAATTTCTCAGTCCAAATATACTGGATATTCTTTTTTTTTTTTTATAAAAGCTCCTCTTTAGCTGATCATGTATTATTTTAATTTATGTTAATGATCAGTTATTTTATCTTACATAAATATAGTTTAGATATAGATAAAAATAACAACTTCTTTTATCTTAATTGTAACCTGTATTCATTTTTTTTCTGTGTAAAATATCCTGATTACAGTAAACAAAAAATCTGAGCATTCACAAAATGCTCCAGATTAGTTTCCCAGATATCATCTCTGTTAATGATTATATTGTTCCTTGCAGCATGATTTGTAGACCAAAAGTTGTTGGGCATACTGTTTACCAGCAGAGAAGAAAGACTTTCCCGAGTCTTTCTATCAATACAGCAGATTAATAGGTTAAATGAGAATTGATTTATCTTACTCCCAGTGATTTAGGCTGAGTATGGAAACAGACCAAGCTTTCTCGAGGGTTTTTTTTTTTGGCCAGAAATTATGCAAATACAACCTTTCTTCCATTATTTCACCACTTGACTCTGGACCAGGGAAAAAAAAAAAGAAAAAAAAAGAAAAAAGCAACATAATCAATGAGAGTGAATTTGAAAAAAAAAAAGTTGCAATCCAAGTTTTCAAATGCAACACCCAGCCATACACCCTGCTGTTTCTAAACTAATGTTTTTCCACTTGCTTTTTTGCAAGTTATGTTGACACAGTGAAAGAGGCTGAATTGTGGATACTCTGGTGCCTCTTCTGAGTTACTGCAGAGATGTGTTTTATAGCAGTCAGGCTTGCATTTTTGATTGTCTAGTGCAATGCCCTCATACTTCTCTTTTGGTTTGTTTTCAATTTGTTTGGAGTTCCATGGATGTCATGTGAAATCACGTACATAAGGAAATGTGTGTACGCAAAGTGGCTTTGGTTTAAAATAGAGAAGCTTGGGGTTGGCCATTACTGACAAATGTGAAGGTCTCCAGCAGCAGTTTCCATCCAGAGCAGGCAGCATTCTGGTTCATTACTTCCTGCCCAATTTCCTCCCTGCAGTCTCTGGAGAAAATATTTCTTTTTTGGTGAACCTGGGTTTTATTTATATGTTTACTTCAGAGTGCTGTAAACAGTCTTTTCAGAGAACAGACTCACTGAAGTACCCCATGCAGTGGCGAGTTCACGGGTGACTGTGAAGGCACCCCACATTTTCTGTTTACCCTCTTGTGCAGCATTACACAAACAGGATCAAATGAACCTGGAAGATTTTGCTTGACGTTACATTTCCCTGTTTGAAGGAGCAGCTACATTTTCTTGAGCAAGTGATAAGCCTTTTGAGAGAATAGGGTATTGTATTTTTAGACTTAATGTCAGCAGCAGAAAATGCATTTACTTTGCATTCTTTTTAAAGTTCACATGAGAATAATGACGTGAAAAGGCTGTACCTCTGGCTTGAAAGGCTGCTAGAACTTTTATTTCCTTTGTGGGGATTTTGCATGTCTCTGTCTTCTCAAAGGAGCAGGGGGCTCTTCTTCTTGACACTGTTCCCCTTACAAGGCAGGATTTTGCCCCAGAAAGCAGAGGAAAATTCCAGAGAATAGCACAGCTCCTTTTGTTGATTTTCCAGACTCAATTAAAATGTATCACAATACCCAGGCTTTAAATTGCCCTGTAATTTGCTCACCAATGGCTTAGTAGCACATCCTGCTTCTGGAAAATTTGTCACTTCTTTTAAAAGATGCATTGTTTTTAGCATTTAATTCTGATGGAGCCAATGTAAGGAAACCACACATAACCATTGCGCTCATGGCCACTCTTGCTGCACTTGGTTCAGCTCCTCACCAGACATGGCAGGAGAAAAAGCCTTTTGGTGGCCATGAAAAATGCCTCTGTGAAGCCTCTTTCAGGCAACACGAGCCTTCTTTTAAGTCCCTCTCCAGGAGTGAAAGAGGCCAAGGAATACTGTCTTGTGCTGAGAAATCATAGTGCTTTTGGGAATCTGCCATCCATATTAATTCAGTTAAAGCAAAGGCTATATCCTTCCTTTCAGACTCCTCAGAGAACATCTTGGAGAAAAAGAAGTGGAGTTGACATTGATCTTTGATGCTGTAGAGGAGGCAGACCTGGCTAACTACACATGTCACGTGGAGAACAGAAATGGACGGAAACATGCCAGTGTTCTTCTGCGCAAAAAAGGTAATTCCCCCTTTTTACTTATCTATGCTCTCACCAGCCTCAGCAGCAATACGTCAGTCAAAGGTCCTGCTGACCTCTCTGAGCCAGGCTGGACTCCTGCATGCCTGCTTGGAGCTGAAGTGTGCTTGTGTACAGCTTCAGTTTACCATTTGTGGGAAAACAAAAAATATGAATTGTTCTTTGGTGTCTAGCGAATCGGCTTTGCAGGCGATGCACTTGCCTGGAATACAGTCACCTATGAGGCACCAATATAATCAGAGAAAGTATTTTGGACTAAACAACCTATGAATTTGATCCAGAGTTGACTGACTAGGCCAGTTAAAATGTACATTTTTTAGGACAGGTGCCCTGGCAGTGAGGTCAGATGTTCTCATGTTTCTCCACTTCCTGGCTTTGTGTTTTAAATTGAAAACTTTAAGCTGTCTCCATGCATTTTGATTTCTAACTGCATCGGGAATAAAAACATGCAATGGGAGCTACAAATCCATGGAGATTTACCCCATCGTGGTTGTCTTGCTTGATGCTTTTCCTGAATGGGAAACACCACTACTAACAAATTATCTGTAGCAGAAAGGAAACCATTTGGATTTGAATGTGCCAAATTAAAATGTGCTACTGTGCTCTGTGTTTGAAAAAGTTGTTATTGAAGGAGTATCTCATGGCAGTTCTTATGTTGCATGTTCAATCAGCTCTACTATTTGTAAGTAGGCTGACATTTAAATTGGATGCTCATCTCTCTGAGATACAGTGTATTGGGAAATAAAAAGCTATAAGATAGTAATTGTTGGGAAAGCAAAGGAAGGTTCCATGTTGAGACAAAGCTGTTATGTGAAACCACAGAACATCAGCACAGGAGATTGTCTAAAGAGTTGATAAATTGTCCAGATCTCTGCCATCATTCTTGGATGGAAAATTTTTTTGCCAAAAGAGGAGAAGAATTGTTTTCATGAGGCAAATCTGAAAGGGCGGTTCCAGTCCTTTGTGTGCTTTCACTGTGGCAAAGTTGGAGCAAAGGAATGTTGGTCTAGCAGATCATTTTCCTATCTACTACAAGCTTACATACAGGAGGGCAGGAAGGCTCTGCAGAGGGATCTGGACTGGCTGGATCCATGGGCTGAGGCCAACTGTATGAGGTTCCACAAGGCCACGTGCTTGGTCCTGCTCTTGGGTCACAATAACTCCCTGCAGCTCCAGGCTGGGGCAGAAGGGCTGGAAAGCTGCCAGGTGGCAAAGGATCTGGGGATGCTGGAGTCACCATCCCTAAGGGATTTGAAAGCCATGTAGATGTGGCCCTTGGGGACATGGTTTAGTGGTGGGCTTGGCAGTGCTGGATAAACGGTTAGCCTCAATCGTCTGGGAGGTATTTTCCAACTGTAGAAAAAACAATTCTACAATTTTATGATCTAAACTGACAGGTTGTCACTACTTTAATTAAGGAATTTGGTCATCATGATAAAGGATTAGTCTCTGGTGCAAAAAGCATTCTACCTTTCCTTCCACTGAACCTCGTAAATATACAACTGATAGTAAGTATATCTCTGTTGGCACTGGTAAATGTTCTGCTGTGTGCATATAGTAGAATAATGAGCTGGGTTTATTTATAACAAAAAAAATGCAGATATTTCAGAGCTCTGCTGAAATTATGGAAGGAGCACTACTGAATACAGAATTTGGAGGTGGAAAGGATCACTTTGCAGCTACTATTTCATTTCTCTCTGCACTGTGGCTGTAGAAAACTTATATTCCCCTCAGGCACTCTCAGTAGTTGATTTTCAAGCTATTAAAGTGTCATTTAAAATAACCACTGTATTTTACTGTGACTGCCTGTCCCATTGTCCTGTTTGTTATTTATAAAGTTCTCACAACTACTTGACCAAACTTTTCCTTTCTGCAAGTTGATTTAATTGCTTCTTATCCTACCTTCCTCCAACTTGGATTTTACTGTAGATATTCATGAGCCAGGAAATACTACTGTATTTGCTGAGCTGGGACAAGATTTAGGGCTTGCAGATAGCTGTTGACCAGCATCCTTTGTGTGTGTCAAAGAAGGGACTTCTATTGCAATGTGCTGCAGCACAGATCTCTCAGTCAGAGAAATCCCCCTCCCTCCAAAGTCTTACTTGTTAAGAACTGCATTACCATTGTTTGACAAGAGGCACTTGTTCTGTTTTGTCTCCAGACCTGCCCTCTGTTCTGCTTTTATCTGGCTTGGATGAAAAACAGGAATAAACCCAAAATCTAAATTGTAGATGTTGTATAAGAGTTTCTAGAGTTCTTGTTTTGACATTAGGTGGTTATTTTTAGCAGATACTTTGCTTTGGGGAAAAAAAGAAAAAAAAAAAAAAAAAAGGAAGAAAAGTTAGCTGTTCAAATGTTTCAGGGAAAATAAATTAAATATTTGCTGTATTAGTGGTGCAGTCCCCACAAATCTTCAGGAGAATAGTGGAGTGCTGTCTGCACAGCTTCAGTGTGGCAATAGCCCCATGGCATGTGCCATCATCTTAGGATTATTTTTATTGTTCGGGGTTTTATCCTGTAAAAGAACCAAATCCAGTTTCAAACCCAAAGTTACCAATGCAAAGGCAGAATCAGACATGCTCCTAAGACCTGAACACAACTATCTGCTATCACATTCTTCTTTACTGACTTAATTCAAGATCACATTGTTACTTGCTTTCAAGCAGTTCAGAAATAAGTTGTGGACAATCCTGGGTTTGGTTTGCTTTTATCCTTTTTTTCTCTGTGCTGTCCTAGCATATTTGGTACTCAAATTACATGGAAATGCAGTATACACCCACTTGTCCCTTAGTTGTGGGAATAGTTCAGGATTCCCTTCAAAAGAATTTGAAAACGGTCTAGTATTTCAGTGATTGAAGTCTACATAGTCTATAATATAACTGTTCTGAAAGATAAATAACTCGTCAGAAACTGCAGAATAAAGTCAGACCATGCTTTTAGTGGCAAGAAGTAGCAAATTTAGATAAAAATAAATATTATGAAGACTTTTCCTCACAATTTATTTCAAGGAGACTGCCTTTAATCAAGACATGCAAGGAACTAATTTAAGGGGGGACAGGTTTGATACTGATACATCACTAAATTATGAGGAACTTCTAAAATGTATTTTTCTCTCATTTATTGGGTATTTATGAGACTTTTGCTATTTTAAAGATCATGATCCTCTCTAACGTATAATATGATGTGACAAGGTCCTCCTACATTATTTTACATTAGAAACTATCAATATTATTATTTGCTATTTTTCAGTCACTGTTATAGCACAGAGACCAGATTTAACTTCTTTTCTAGTGTTGGATATGCTGCTTCCTTATTTATCTCAGTGAGGACCACTTGAGGAAAAAGGAATTAATCAGAGGCCAAGACTAAGTAGAGTAGGCAAGAAAATTGAACATCCTGGGTTTTTCTCATTGCCTCCACTTTGGAATGGAAATATGGAGAGCTCAAAAGCCTTGGCTTTCTGCCTCCTTATGTCTGTACTCTAGGAGAGTTCCTGGGGCAGAAGAACAAATACAGGACATGCAAAAGCTGATTAATTTTGCCTTTTTAGCTGGATTTTGTGGGTTTGCTTAATACTCTGCCATTCCCCCCCAAAAGTGGACACAACTCTGAGCTCCTGTGTGGGCTGCAAGGCTCAGCACTTTCTCTCCTTCCAAGCTAGCAGCTTTGCCATCATCTCAGTTTCCTAGCAGAAATGATTCAGTACAATACTAAAAAAAATCCCCTCTAAAGTGATTTTAACCAACTCTGTTCTCCATTTGCCTAGATTTATTCCCCAGAGCACATGCAGGCTTTATCATGCAGTGTAGTAAAAGTCCCATGAATTCCCTGTGTTCTCAGAGAGATTAAATAGCTATTATAATAGACTTTTTCCATCTATTAGTCCGTGACTTCTTGCCAGAAAGACATCAGAGATACTGTAAACTGGGAATAGCTTGGCATCTGATGTTAATTATTGAAATATGAGGCATGGCAAGACAAGAATAACCCCCAAAGATACGCAAATAGTTTGCTTTTTATCTTGAAAGTGACACAAATGACATACGAGTAATTTTTTCTGACGTAAGTTTTAGAAGTATAAAGATCACAAAAACTTTGTCTCGCCTGTATTGGTTTAGCAATTTCTCGCTGTGTTTATCACAGAAGCAAATATCTTCATGACATCTTATCTGAACTAATACAGGCTGTGAGAGTCAAATTGTCATCCTCTTTCTTTTATGGCTAAGTAATATGCCAGGTGGTGTTAGGAGCAATATTACTTTCTGAGGACATTTCACCAAAAAGAGCAATGCTGTTCAAGTTAGTCTCTTGCATCAGATGGAGCTCTGGACTGGTATCCAAGGGGTTTTATCCCATTTTGTCACTGGTTTGCTGAATGACCTTGAGCATGCTGCTTCTCTTTTCTAAGCCTCTGTTTCCCCATCTGTAGAAGATGGATCACTGTGTTTGGATGCATTTGTGAAGTTCTTTGAGTTCTTCTGATGTTTCCTAAACAAAAGCATCTGAGTAGGAAATTTTAACTAACACTAGATCCCATTGAAGTATAACGTGAACTCTACGAATATGTGAGAACTCTGTTAGCAGCCATCACAACTCAAACAAAGTGGCTCTTTGCAGCCTCATGTGTGCTCCTGGTTTCTTGTGTTATCTTGGGCTTCCTGCAAGCTCAACTCATTTTCCAGTGATTCAGCTGAAGCCCTGGCTTGGCAGCTCACATCAGCTTGTCCAAAGGCTTCACAAATATAAATCCAAAGCTGTCTAATTTGGCGGGGGAGAGACCAGATCCTGCCCAATGGGGTGTGATTTATCTCTTCTCACATGCTGCATACAGCATTTGATGCACTCTGCCGATGCAGAAGTTTGAAATTCCACCAGCTCATTAAAAGTTGGTTAATCCTCTGTGTAAAATCACTACATAGTTCCAGTGTAGGAGAATTACACGTATAGCCTCAAATGCATTCTGGATTTCAGATGGTTATTTTAGATGGGCAGTAGATGGAGTAAATGAGTAAAGTTAAGTAATAGGTAATGGACAAAATTATGAGGCATTCTTATGGTGGTTACAATTGGAAGATGCACAATTTTATGTGGAATTGTATGGTGGATTAGAGAAAATAAAGCTTGGAAAGATCATAACCTTTTTGCCTTTCCTTGCTAATTTTAGATTTGATCTACAAAATAGAACTTGCTGGAGGACTGGGAGCCATCCTTCTTCTGCTTATTTTGCTCGTGACCATCTATAAGTGCTACAACATAGAGTTAATGCTGTTCTACAGACAGAACTTTGGAGGAGATGAAGCAGCTGACGGTAAGTAGGTGCACAGGAAACTCAGTATAGGCAATGGAAATGTTTCAGGGAACCAAAGTCACGAGATTGAAATGAATCCCAAAAGACGCTGCTAGTTTAAACTGCTAAGCACCCAACAGTGTAAAGCCCTGACTTTCTCCCAAAGCCCCCTAAGATCAATGAGTCTTTTCACAGAAATGTCACTGGGCTGTGCCATGAGCAAAAGGGAGCCACAAGAATTGTTCACAAGTCTGTTAAAGAGGCTCACATGTCATTTGTGAACTCACTCCTCAGGGGAACTCTTCATGTGTCCAGTGCCACATGTCCCTGGGATCTGTTCTTCTCCTGAGATCTGTTATGTATCTGAGCACCCTTTCACCTGGTGCTCTTCATGAAACATTTTAACTGAATTGCCACCAGGCTTCCAGTGACCTCCTCTGACCAGTGATTGTTATGAGGCTAACTAGTTACCTCAGTTAATTGGGAGACTGTAAACAACTTGGTGGGAACGTGCATCTTGCCTGGGGAGTATGTTTAGTAATAAACTAGGCTGTTTTCCATTTTTTTTCCCCCACCTTCCCTCTCACTAGCATATATTCTGTTTGGTGCCTAAAGCTAAACTTGTATTTTTAAATTGAAACTTTAATTCTCCTGAGTATAGAACATTCCTTCTCCTATGAAGCTGGACTAAGCCCCGTAAACTAAATCCAAGTGCTTTAAATCCTATTATTATGTTCTTAACACTTATTTCATAATTAATATGCTATTAATGTGCATCTAAGTAGTATCTGCTAAAGAGAGAAAGTGCAGTATTCAAGTACAGGTGCTTCCCATAGCCCACTGCAACGCTTAGCAGTCACATAGGCTCTGGAATGGTACATCTAGAAACTATAATGTATTTGAAAAGAGAGCGGGGAACACATTTTCCGTAGTGCCAAAACAATATGCAGTTGCATAGACATTACTTTTTGCAACTGGCATTATTGTTACCACAGTAACAACTGTTTCCCACTGGGTAGATATGGTGTGAAAAGGTTCCATTATGATGAAATCCATAGGAGTTTTGGAGAATGGATAGAATGACATCTGGGGGATTTTAGAAAGAGGAAGGATGATCCTTGCGGATCCCTTCCAACTCAGAATACTTTGTGATTCTGTGATAAATAGCAGGAATAGAGATCAGGAAACTTGCTCTTTCTCAATCCTCATGTATGACTGGGAAAAAACTATGTTTTTTCCATACTCTACAATACTGCACAATATTTATACTGGTACCTAGGACAAAGGGAAGGGTGAAATTATGTGGTTTGGGAAGTACTTTACCTCAAACACCTTGGGATTATACCAACATAATATCCCTGGTTCACACCAACCAAAAGGAGTTTCCTCCAGCCTTCTTCAGTTTGTTTCTCCTGAAGCTGCTGCATTTTTACTCATGTAACTTCCTTGGTTCAATCACTTTTTAATTTATGAAACAATATTATTTTCTGGTTGTTTAGAGGAAGCCCCATGAGTACATAGGGGATTTTGTGTGCCTATAGATTTCAAAAACAACTTTTTATTTTTCCAGTGCATGATTGTAGACCTTTCACGGCTTTGTGTCTTGTTCTGATCCTGCAGAATGAAAGATGGAGGCAGAATGTTACAAAAGTCAAAGCATATAATGCTTTGTTTCTTCTAATGTAGGCTGTAGTGGGAGCATACAGAGCTCCGATGAGCACTCAACTGTGTAGATGCAATCACAAGGTCATTTTCCACTTATATGTGTATTTCTATAAAAAAGAAGATTTGGAACTCAACAGATCTGCTTTATTCCTATTTCTAAAAATATCCCATGTAAAGCAATATTGGATGCCCTCACATCCTGTGTTGTGTGTAGCTTTGCTTTTAGAGAAAATGACACTGAGGATTAAGGGATCCATTTAGGAAATGGCTCCAGTCAGTGCTGCTTCCAGAACCCAACAAGCAGTGGGCAAGTGTGGGCAGCTCCTTCTTCTCTGTCCTGGTACATGAAGCTTGTGAGGAGCGAGCTGAGACTGTGGAGCTGTAACACCACTGAACAGGCTCCCAGGAGCCCGAGGGAGTTGGTTCTGTCAACATCTTGCTCACTGGCACTGTGAGCAGAGGTGACTGGAGAGGGCAGCTGTGCCCCTGCAGCTGCAGGAGGCTCAGGGACCACTGGCTCTCACAGTGCTCCGCAGCCAGGGATGTCTGGGCTCTGCTGCCTTTGCACAGCTCTCAGACCTTTGCAGGGATGGTGCCTCCAGGATCACTGGCGTCTCTTAAAAGGTTTTGGCAGGCTTCCTTATGGACAGGCTGGCAGGTTTGGGACAGGCCTCCAAAGCTGGCTGGCCTGTTGACTTCAGAGGAATGTCAGCAAGCCAGGTGGACATCTTCCATCCTCCCCTACAGCCATGATGACACTAGGGAAATTGCCTCTCACAAATATTTAATTATTCACATACTTTGACTCCAGCTCTGACCCTCATGGGTCTGGCTTTTTGTCAGGAATTATAAGTAACCATCAGTTCAAGGTCATCAAGAGTTATATTTTATTATGATCAGGTATTTATCAGAATATCTTTTTATCAAAATATAGTGATGAATTTTAACTGCTTTAATTATCTCTCCCATGCACTATTCTTTAGAGATAATTGGTACTCAGAAACCCTCTATTCATGCAGTTTTGTTCTCACAACATTAACTATTTGATTTTTCATTTTCTGTAAATAATGGCAGCTGTGCTCTTCCCTGGAGACTGAACTGCTGAAGGTTGACTTTTTCAATATGCTATTTTCCATTACTGCAGAGGAATACAAAGAGAAATGTCACTAAGACAGTCTGATCCCAGCATGGATCCCCAGCTCTGTAGCCACTTCTGTTCATGAGCTCGTAGCTCCATGTTTCAGAAGCACAGCTGGAGACAAGCCCTAGTGCTGGGCAGGAGGAGGAAGAGGAGAAGGAGTGTTGCCCTTTAGGGGAGTTATTTGTCTCTCTTATAATGTGATCCCCAAGTATATAAAATCTCCTGGATCAAGTGACCTCCAAAATTATATTATTGATTTTTAAAATGATGGGATTTTCTTAAAAAAATGCTTTGAACTGTTTGTATTTGGCATTGTTTTCTGAATAGTTAGTATTCATTTGAATTAAATCATGTCTTTTCTCACAATTATTTGTGTAAGGAAATTTTTGTTGTTCAAAACTTTCCAGGCTCAAAACTTTTCCAAGCTCAAAATTTTAACCTATCACTCTTGAGGAATAGAAGTTTAAAGAATTGCATTACAAATATGTAAAGGCTTAAAATAAAAAATTCCACTTTAGTATTTGTATGAAAATTTTGCCTGTGATCTTTTCAGCTGTGAAAAGACCACATGGAGCAGAGTTTTCCACTGTGTCTGACCACATGGAGCAGAGTTACTGCTCAACATGCAGAAGAAAACTGAAAGGATCCATGCGATTTCTGTCTGGAAGCCAGATTATATGTTCCTGTGAAAAGTCCCCATTTTGCTGGGAAATGCTTGGTGGTTTCAAGGAATAATACAATTTTCCAGTACTCCCCTGTATTCCTTATAGTGTTCTTGCAACATGTTCAGCAGGCTGAACATGATTTGTTTTCTTACAGACAACAAGGAATACGATGCTTATCTTTCATACACCAAAGTGGATCCTGATGCGTTAGGTCGTGATAATAATGAAGAGGAGCAGTTTGCACTTGAAATTCTGCCAGATGTTCTAGAAAAGCACTATGGATATAAGCTCTTCATTCCAGATAGGGACCTGATCCCCAGTGGAAGTAAGTATTCCTGACCTTTCAGTTTTATTTCTGTCTGGTGTGTCACAAAGGCCTGGACTATGTGATAAGTGCGAGATATGGAAAACCTTGGGAAGTGGTTGCAAAGATTGGAAAAGTTTCCTCAGCACTGCAAATTTGAGCTGTTTGTTAGAGCTTGTTCGTGCACTGCTGAAGTCAGAGGGAACTGTCATTGATTTCAGTGGAGAGAGGAGCTGGACCTTCCTACAGGGAAGGCTGCAACACTGCAAGCAATACCAAGTCCAAAATGTCTACATCAAACACAGGTAACTAAGCAGGAAACTTTCTAAAAGGATTTTATCATCTCCGTTACATGATTGAAAATGGGATTTTTTTTTTTTCAGTGATTAGTTGTTTGTCTACAGCAGCTTTACAAGTAAAAGTCATCTTTTCTATTGTCTTTTGGGTTTTTCCTTAACTTGGAAGTCTTATAAAGATCTAAATAGTTTCCCCATTAATGGTAAAAGTGCGATTTCTTCATTAGAATTTTGACTAAGTGTTGGATTTCTGAGTAGTGTGGGCATCATGTAAGTCACTGATATTGTGTAAGTAATACTAATTATTCAGAGGACTGTGTACAGCCCTGTGAGCAGATGCTGTTTTCCACACTGACAGTGAAATAGAGTTGTCTATTTCAAATCTGTTTTGCTGCCATGTCTGAAGATTCAGCAGCACCTTTGGATGTCTCTTCCTAGTGATAGTTATGGCATTTCTTCTACCAGACTCATTTTTGAGCAAGTCAAAAAGACCACAAATCATATCCATGATGTTGATGAATTTTGAATGCACAGTATGTTTACTGTAATGTCACATTTAATTGAAGTGCTCCCCTTGTGAAAAATCAGGGGGTTTTTTTACAAATTCTATCTTCAAATCACTTTCATAAAAGCAATAGAAAAGAATATGAACGTCTCTCTGTATGTGCTACTGCATAGGAAATACAAACAAGAGAACAAAGCAGTGGCTGTAGTGGAGCAGATGTCCCCAAATATGGAACAGCTCAAGCATAGCTGCATTACAACCTGCTTGCCAAAAGACTTGAAACTGCCACCTCACTGTGCCAAACCCCAGTGCCTGACCCAAAAGTTAGAGCCAGTTTCTTCTCTGACATTTGAGAGCACTGGAAACAGAGCTCTGAACCCTTTACTACCTGGGAAAGAGGAGTCAGTCTCGCCAGAGAGCATGCAAAGTCCTGTTCAGGGGGCTTGAATTTATCACATGCATTTGCAGCTGCCAGGTTAGAGCTGATTCGCTTTTTCTTTTTGCCCCTCCAAGGCATAAGTTTTTCTCCCATCGTGACAAATTCCAGAAAGGTGACTTGGCTCATAGCTTTCTTATTTCTTACAGTACAAGCAAGTTATATCAAATTTTTAGATATTATTAAGAGAAAATACATACTTTTGAGGTAAAACCCAGAGAATTGTTGTAACTACTTGTTTCATATCAAACAATATAGCAGAGTTATACATAGCAATTATGCAAGTGAACTAAGAAGTTTAACGTTAACCCTTCAATGATAACTATGCTAAAGCACAGATCAATCTGAAATGAGTTTCTTTTTTCCAGTTGTTGTACCAGCCAGCGTGGTATTTTATTTTTGTCTATTTTTGTCAGCAAGGCACTCAGCAAATACTAACCATCACTTTGGATATTCATTAAACCTCTCCTGAAAATGTAGGGTACCTGAAAATGTCAGTTCTCATTTATGAACATTCACAGAATCCTTCTTCTTTCCTCTCAAACTCACTTCTTCAGTATTATGAAAAGGCCTGATTCTGACACATGGAGCTTCAAGAACGCCTAATCAGACATAATGACAAGGCAGAATAAAATGTGGAGCTGAAATGATTTGCATACATTAGCTTTGAAAAAGATACGGGGGAAAGCACTTTATTTCTAGAGGGGCTAGAGTGAGGGCGAGGGGATGGGGAAGGAGGGAAGGAGGGAAGACTCAGCCTCCTGCATTTGTGAGCTCTCAGTGTGCCCTGGAGTAGTGGAATATGGCTGTGTTCTGCCTAATACCACTCTCACAAGGACTTGCAGTGCTTATTGAAGGCAGTGTGATGTGGAATGGGTAGGAAACTTCAGAGGTAAACATAGAATATTTTAGAGTGACTGTCTCAAAAAGTGGCAGATGTGACAAAATATATAGCTCTCCAGGGTAGATTTCTATAGAAAAATGGGGGGTTGATCACAGCTATCATTTTTTTTTAGGAAATACCTCTTCTCACATGTGCTTCACGTCCTCATCTTTCAGTGTAAATTACTTTCATCAATGTAATCGTTTCCTACTCTCTGCTCTGATGTGTGTTCTTCTCTATCCTGCGTACCTAGGTGTGTGTCACCCCAGTAATGCAGCCAGGAGCTGTGTATGACAGGTGCTTCCTGCAATCCCTGCAGTTGTGAGGAGCTGCCACGGGAGGGTGTGCACCATTTGCTTCCTTCTTGGCATGCAGCAGCTTGTACAGCTGCTCCCTTTATTTGAGAGCAGGCAAAAAATAGATCTGTTAAATAGTATTTCATTAATTTTCTTGTGCAGTTCTCCAAACAACCTAAAAAGCTGACTTTGGGAAAATTCAGGGACAAGTTTGATTGTGTTTTTGTCCAGCTGGCTCATTGCAAACCTCTGGGGAAAAGCTATGATGGGATCTGCATGTCCCTGTGCAGCCAAAGGGGAGATTACAGCCAGATGTGCTGTGGCTGGGACACATCCACCTTTTCCAAAGGGGAAGGCCGAGCTCTGCTTTCAGCTCTGTGCTGGGAACCATCTGATTCAGGGATGTCCGTGGAGCGACTGCTGTTGTCCCCAGGAGGACAGAGGTGGTGGCTGTGGGGACTGAGGCCACCTCTCCACCACTGGGAAGCAGAACCCAGGGTTCAGGTCAGATGGGGCTGAGTCGTGTTTTTCAATAGGTATTGGTTTCTGAGGTCTGCCGGGATGCAAATTTTATCCCAGTGAACTATTTTGTGCTAGTGGGAGAACTACCACAAAGGATGCCAATGGCCTCAGCAATGCCCATCACACAGTGGCCAGCAAGGACCTTTGTGATGACTCTTGGTGCTGCCTGAGAGCAGCATGGATGGATCCAGCTCCCTGAACTGGTGAGATGGAAAAGATTTCCTGCACGGCCATGCTGGTTGGGAGGCAAGAAGGGCGACCCAGCCAGAGACATGGCAATGTAGACCAAGTTTGTAACCCAGGAACTGAGTTGCATGTTATGGGAAGTACTGCAGCAGCTGTTCTTGCTTAAAGAATATTCTTTGGTCTTAACAGAATGAATGTCCTTCATTCTGTCGAAGCTGACAGTACACACACCTCCCTGCCCAGATAGCTTAGTTGTAATTGGACAAGTAAACCTGCATAAGGAGACTGTGATCCCTGAGATGCACTTGCAGTTGTTACTGAATTCCTTAGCAATTCTCATTATTTTCACCCTATTAGTTTTCAGGGCTCTTTTAACAAACCCTTTCCCACAGCAAACACTCTCAAGCTCTGTGAGTTTTTCTAATTCAGTGTTAGGAGACCTGAGGAGATTGAGTAGTTGGCGGGGGGTCAACAGGACGAGTTATGTTTTCACCTGAGCCATTTTTTGTCTTGCCAAGGATGATGTCTGCAGAGAAAAATATATATTTGCACTTCACTCTTCTAAAATCAGGACTACATCAGAGGAAGGTACTTTTCTCCATGGTTTCTGCAAATTATTTTAAAACCTGAAAGTGATGAGGTAAAGATTGTCAAGTTAGACTGTTAATACCAACAATACATATCTATTAGAGCATCATCTAATTGTTCTCTAAGCATTTGTGCATTTGGTCTTTACAGGAATGAAAACCCACCAACAATTCACTCCAGCCCAGGCTATGAAGATCAGGCAGCGAAAAGAACGAGGGTGATAGAATAAAAATATTTTTTAGGTGAAAAGTGAGTAGTTCTCAGCACAAGGGAAGAGTGTCTAAGGCATGTGATAAAAAGCGCATGACAGTCATTGTAGTTCTGGCACTTTGTAGTTTTGTCTGCCCATCTGTGTGGTTTTTGCCTGGTGAATTCTAGCCTCCTGGGTTCCTGCATAAAGCAAACCCAGTTGAACCATGTTCTGGACTTCCCAATGAGCCTTAATTAGGTATAGGAGACCATTTATTTGGAACAGGAATACAGTATCCAGGTCCACAAACTCCTTTCAGAAGTCCCTGGCTGTTTGCTCTATATGAATCTTACTTTTAATGTCAGGCATGGGCGAGGGTAGTGCAGATACACACAGATGACAGCTGAAAGAGGAAGAAATATGAACAAAAGGCAGAAAGGCTGGCTGTCCTGTAGTCTACTAATCTGTATTATTTGTTTCTTTATGTTGAACTCATCAGCTGTCTCTCAGCTCATCCTGGGATTGGGCTCTCTCTGGGAAGGGGCCATTGCTCTGTGTTTCAGCTGTTCTGGTCCAAGCTAAAAGAAGCAAAACATATTTAATAAATAGGAAAAGCAAGACACAATCATTGATGTTACAATAAAGTAATCAGACTCAGGGTTTGGGAACTATTCAGTTAGGAAACCAGGACTGAAGTACTCTTCTATAAATAACTTTCTCAAGTGATGGTGACACCGCCAAACACGGAAAGGCTGGTGATTTTCAGAATGCCAGGAACCAGCCAGTATGGGTTTGATGGTAGATACTCTTTGGTTCCTTTAGTGCTGCAAACCATGTTTCCCAAAAATATCCATAGGACTTCATATGATTTCTAGTATTTTTTCCTTCTACCTCAACTCCTTCTGCAAACCATCTGAATTTGGTTGGTCAGTCATTTCTTTGTGTAAGCAACCCTGTGCCCATAGTGTTCATTGATTTTCTTGCTCCCAGTCTGCTTGCATATTAGGTTTCCTTCCAGCCTGTTGTTAATGTAGCTCATTCAGGATTCCATAGGCAATTACACATGATTTAATTGCAAACGGGATGTATCTCTTGGGAGTTCTCTTCTTCAATGCTTTGGACTACAGTTCAGCATCATTACAGGTAGACTTTGTTTGGTGAGCACATATTTGCTGTCCAGTGCTATGTCTTCATTACTCAAGGGCAGCCATGCATAAACAGTGTTTGGGTTTGGGTATAACACTTCTTACTGTCCATTCCTCCTTGAGCATTGCATTGAATGTGATGCAAGTAAGTTACTGATAGAGCCACTCACAATGTAAAATTTTTTTTTACCTATGGGAATTGCTAACATTTTGGGAATAGTTTTGTACCATGCTGCAAAATAGTATTTCAAGGGGGGGAGGGGGGGTGAAATGGTCAAAATTTAAAATGTGCTTTTTCAGTAAAATCAAGTGTGTTCATTCTAATGTTGACATATTATTTTTACATACTAATTTATGATAAAATACAATCCCTGGGACTTAAAAGCGAATAATTCCATACTGACTTTGTCAGGACAATTTTTTTTCTCCCCTTACAACAAAATATCATTTAAGTTGACACCTTCTGCAACAAAAGTGAAGTTACAGCAAAGTTATATTTATCTGATGGAAATGTGTTGCTCTGGAATTTTACAGTTGATCCTAGCTGGTGACATTATTCCTGATGTCCCTATTCAGTTTTTTTCTTGTAAATGAAACAGAGCCATTGCCTGACAATAATTTCTTAGCTCACTGGAAAGGTGAAAGCAACCCTTTCTCCGTCCCACGTTGCAATATAGATTGCTGTTGTGATAACGAGCGATGCGGATTCCCTGGCAGGTGCAAAGGAGAGCCCTATATTGCAAAAACCTGGCCTTTTTAAGCACTTAGCTGATTGTCTGTTTACATAGTTTTAAAGCATAACAACATAACAACAGCATAACAAACATCATTCAACCAACCACCATACACCGCAATGTGAACACACAATGATCACACAGCATGTTTTTTACCATTAATTCAGCTGTGTCTCTTTCCCACAGTCCTTTTCTACGTAGCTGAAGTAACAGGCCTGAGACATGATTTTATAAAGGCAACAAGGCCTTCATGCAACAGATTGCTTGGATTTAGTACCTTCTAATGGACTGAATGCATGAGACAGACAAATGAACTTGCGGTATTTTGGGAAGTTTCCAATTCGGAAGTAAAAGGAGAGCGGATGATTTAGCAGCTCAGAGGTTTATGCAGTCAGACTGGTACCACTGGGAAAAATAAAGCTGGAATTTCCAGAGACAGGAATCTGTCTCCCCATGCTTTTCTTCACAGAAATGTTCAAGTTGTGCAAATTTGACATATTGTAGAGTGCATCCAATGGAACCACAGGCTCCAGGAAAATTGTCACTTGCCTTCAGTAGTAGTCTCAAGCTGGAGTTAGTGGGAGTACTAAGTACTTCTGGACCAGATGGCTGGAAATTCGGGGTTCCAGTTTCTTATAACTCAGTGTACATAAAGGCAAGCACATCAACAGGTCCCCTGTTCAGGCCACGTCTACTACTGATGAGCTTGAAACGTAGAATTTGAGGGATCACCTCATGATTGTTTGTGAAGGTTCATTAGTCAGCTGAGGACAGAGCTCTAACCTGTAGCAATACCCAGTAAGGAAGGGCATCCAAAAGAGGCATGAGAAGCACAGAGGAGAGAAATGTCCACCAAACAAAATAGGGAATTTCTCCCATCTTCTTCCCACCCTGTTTGCCCAAAGTGAAGGCTGACGACTTTTTGATTGTGGTGGTATGATGGATTATTGCTGGGGTGTTGCTATTGAAATGATTGGTGCTGGATATTTGAGGAGATGAAAGTGGATTGATTTTTTTGTTTGTTTTGTTGGTTTGTGTTTTTTTCTCAGTTGAATGCATTTGGATATGCATGGCCATGCTCAGCACTACCCCGGACATATGATACTGCCCAGTATTGTGTTCTGCAGAGAATTATCTTGTGCATAGCAGTGTTCTGAGTTGTTTGGAGGAGGGATGAATATGTCTCAGGAAAGATGCATGATAGTTTGTTGTTTTACTGTATCTTGCAGATTCAACCTCTAATGATGAAGCTTCCCACCTAAATTCTTTCTTTTTGGGAGCAGAAAGAAAGGAAGAAAATGAAGAGTCTGAGCTGTTGATACATTGGGATAATATCTTTCCATTGTATTGAACATTTCTACCTTTCCTTAAGTTTTGTTTCACCAGTTCTGCTTATCATTTTCTCATTGTTGCTGATTATCTCCCCGCTCCACTGCCTCTCCCATGGATCTTAATGTTGAATTTTTTCATTAATGAGTAACTGTTTTACACAGAACAATGTGAGGGTTTCCCTCATAAAGTATTTCAAGAAAAAAAAACCTGTAAATGCTGCATGATTAAAAAGTCATAAACCATTAACTGAAAGTCAGGATTGTTGCATAGACATTTGTAATGTATGTGTATGTCTTAAATTTTTGTGTGTCTGTGGGATGTTTGCAACTGCCTCTTTTTTCCATTTGTGAAAGAAATTCTTCTTGCTGCTAAGTGGTGAAATAAAACATTGGTAAAGGCAGATTCGATGCTAACTATGCCTTCAGTCTCATGAAAATAAGCTATTTTAGAATGTTCCTGTTGGCCTATTTTGTAGCTATTTACTTTACTGGAAGTGGTGTGAATAAGCATGTTGTGGTATGGTGCCTGGGACTATAAAATGAGTCTTGCAGTAACAGATGTTGATTAATGATGTTATTTGTAATTATTGTTCCTGCTAGAGGGCAGATGTGTAAGAGAGGTTCTGCCCTGTGATGAGTAAAAATCTGTTCTGTGCAGCTCTTGTGTCCAAGTCTTCATTTCTAACACGTGCTTCTCCTCTGTTGTCAGGCAGCACATTTCCAATAGCATGGTCAAGAGGTTCATGTAGTTTAAAAACACAAAGATATCCCGTCTCAAAGCTTGCAGTTGGAATGCTGTGCAACCAAGGAACATTTTCTGCCCTTAAGGGTTTTGTTTAAGGGATGTAATTTTTCTGATCTTGGCCCAAAACCCAGTGAAGTTTGTTGAAGTCTGTTTATTTGAATGGGTTTTGGATCGGGTCTGTAAGTAGATCTCTTTCCCATCCTGCTCCATGTCAGACCCATGTATTTGGCTTCTCTTCCCTACCATCCCTGGAATAAGTGAAACTCAGGGATCCAAGTCAAATTTCACTAATATTTTGAAGTTCCATAAACTGGCATCATGGACCTTCTGATGGGGCTGGCATTTCTGATTACACTGATCGCTTGCAACTACTTGGCATGCATGAATAAAAGAATTCTACTATTTTTTTGTCACCGATGTCTGAACAAATAAATACTTCCAATGTTTAAATTTTCCATTTGTTCTTGTCACTTGTTAAGTTTCTGTTAATACCTTGGGGTACATAGAAGCACAGGTCTGTGATATTAAAACAGACCACTGGGCCACAAAGAATGTTCTTATGCTTTTGTGGTCAATACCTGAAGAAGAAAAAGCTACCGTGATGCTTCTATCCAACGGCACAAGTTCTGCATGTGATGAGGGTTTTCTTTTTGAGCTTTTGCAAGTTATGGTTCATACACCCTGCAGCACCCTCATGGCTTTGCATCTGGAACATGGGAACTGCTTCCCAGAGCATGCTTCCCTCAGCACGGTGTAAATGATAATCAATGTTAATGTTAGAAATTGCACAAACATTACATTGATCTTGATCTATATTTTTTTCACTAAGTGAACTGTGTGTTTTTATTCACTAATGCACCTACACAGCAAGGGTGTTATATAAATGTCATTCTGCTGCAATGAATAGGGAAAAATAGCAAAAGATGGGAGGGTGTTATTAAGGAGTTTTCTATGTGTATTCTATAAATATAAATATTTTGTGATATATAATCCTATTTTCATTGGAGTATACTGAAAAACCCATTTAAATGGTGTGCATCAGTAAACTGTCGGATTTTGTTATACTTGATTGCAAGCCTGATGTTTTAATACAATAGACTTCTTTATTCTTTACTCTTTCTCTCTTTCTATGATTTGTAGCCTACATTGAAGATCTCACCAGATGTGTTGAGCAAAGCAGAAGACTCATTATCGTGTTAACTCCAGACTATGTTCTCAGGAGAGGATGGAGTATTTTTGAGATGGAAAACAGACTCCATAACATGCTAGTCACTGGAGAAATCAAAGTTATTTTGATTGAGTGTACTGAATTAAAAGGGAAGGTGAATTATCATGAAGTGGAATCATTAAAGCACACCATCAAACTTCTCTCAGTGGTCAAGTGGAAAGGACCAAAAAGCAGCAAACTGAATTCTAAGTTTTGGAAGCGCCTAGTCTTTGAAATGCCAGGGAAGAAAAAGGAGGTGGTGTCTCAGCATCAGGTCCTGGATTCTGCAGAGCAGGGCCTCTTTGGAGACCTCCAGACTTTGCCCTCTCTTGCCGTCACAGGCACTTCTGCCACGCTGGTGGAGTCACGGGCAGATTTAAGCAATTACCAGCAGGCAGACTCTGTGCACATGAGACACTACTGCAGAGGGTATGAGTACGACGTGTCGGCAGCCAGGCTGCCCATCGCCTCCATCAGCAACCACCACACATACTGTAACATCCCCCTGACGCTCCTCAACGGACAGCTACCTCTGAACAACGCCGCCAAGGACCCCCAGGATTTCCACAGGAACAACCCCTTGCTACCTTTGTCAGCCAAGGAGCTCAGCTTCACCAGTGATATCTGGTAGTGAACATCAGGGCTCTTTAGAGATGCTTCATGGCCATCATGAAGACATATCTGTAAAGAAGTTTGCCCTAAACCCCATGGGGCAAGAAAACCTATTCAAAGCAGCAGCACACTTGTTTGCTTTTCTACTTGGACTTTTTTGTTTACATTTACAAATTATTGGCAAAGGGGGTATTCTTTTGTAACTCAGTAATGTCCTTCCTGTCTTTTAATGTACAGTTTTATTGCTTCTTTGAAAAGGAGGGGGGAGAGAAAAAACTCATCCTGTCACTTTACAGTAGGTTTACAATCTGGGATGGGTAAGAGGTCACTGAATACAATATCCAACATCCATACATATTTAAGTAACAGTATTTGAAATATACAGAAGTTGTTGGGTTTTTCATATAGACTTCGGTACAGTTTGAAATTCTAATCATGCTACAAAAATTATTATCTCCTGCACAGATCACAAGGGGTGAATCATTCTGGAAAGGAAGGAGGAGGAAACCTTCCTGGTAACACTGTCTTGCAAATGCTTCTTAGAAGATGCCCAGCTGAAACAATACAGATGAAGCTTTATCAATGAAATGCATAGTAACAGTTACTACAAAATAAATCCCCTGCTCCCATCAGCATTTCTTCATTTTATTATTGAGGCATGTTGTATTCCTAGTCAATGGTTAGCAATGTGGTTTTATTAAAGAACTTACTAGAATATTGGAAGATATTGAGGAGGATTTTAAACAATTTTTCTGTCAACTATAGATTATTTCACAATTTTTTGCAGATTTTTAATGACTTTTTCCAGACGCTTTAAGTATAAATTTAGCTGTCTATTGGCCAATTCATTAATCTGAAATTTCTTAAGATCTAAGATTTGTAGTAAAGTAATTTTATGTAGTATTTTTTTTCCAAAATCAGTAGTTACAATTTGAAATTAACCTTTTTTTGTGAGAACATCAGCAATAGAAAAGAAGCACTGCAGCAATATTCAGAGATTAAGTGCTATATTATTCAGGTTTACTAGTAAGTCTAACTTCTGTTGCTTGTTTATCTACCTGCCAATTTATGTACCTTTTAAATATGGCAGAAGCAGGAATATTTCTGCTGTCTGTGCAACTAGTGAAAAGTGATATTTTTAAGCAACTGGCAAGATCTTTCATTTCACACTTGTGTGAGTGATTCCATCAGTCAAATAGGATACTGTCATTTAGCTGTCTTGAATGGCAAGACAAAGACCAAAGACCAATTCCTGCTGCTGGTGGATGAGAATTGTTACACAGGTGCTCAGCATCAGGCATTGCTCCTCAGCGAGTACCAGTTTGTTTCATGGAGATTTCCATACTCAGCTGGTTAAGAGTTGCACAGTCAGGCTATAGAGACAACCATATTAAAGGAAAAAAACTAAATAATGAAGGTAAAGGCCAGTTTTGCAGGTTTTGGCATGGCTCTAATGAAAACGCAGCAGACATGAGAATTTTGTCTCAATAAGATCTGCTGGAGCAAATCCCTAAAAATATTTTTATGGCAGGCAACCCTGCCTGCGCTTCAGTATGTCTTTACCATTGTTCTCTTTGATTGCATGAATAAAAGTTAGCACTCTGCACTCAGCTGCCTGTGGTTTCATCAGCAAACAAGTTCAGTAAATTCTTGACATTTTTCAGTGGTTCCTAAATTGTAAATTGTTAAATGGAAACAAACACTGACCTAAGACTTTAAAGTATTCAGAATTGGCCCAAAGGCCATGAAAATTATCTCAAGTGTGCAATAATTCATAGAGGTCGGTATTTGTCCATTGCTTCTTTCCCCACAGTTCTTCATTCTGTGCCCTCCTTCACTAGTTACTGTCTGTAAGAGTTTTCATTAGGTTCTAAATAATACATGTTTCTCTAATTTTTTTCTTATATTATTATGCATTTGGCACTAACACTGAAAATGGAAATCTAGAGAAGATATTAATTTATTACACAGTATAGAACTCTAACTTGCTCTTTTGTGAGGTTAAGTTCCAAACATACAGGTGTTTAATAGACGTATTTTTCTACTGAGAAAGAAAGTAATTTTACCTCCATTATAAATATATGTGTATTTCAACATCCTCCCAAAAATTTACAAAATTTGCACTGTTTTATAAGTGTTACAGACTGTGTTTACACTGGCTATGTTCTTTAATGCAAAGTGTAATTTTAAAAGAAAAAAAAAAAACAGAAAAAAATCCTAAAAGAAAACCCTGCATGAAAAGATCTGCATATGTTTTTTGGTTTTTTTTAAAAAAGCCGTACTAGTCATTATTTTCCTTCCCACATTACTCTGGAATCTGATTAATTCACATAGAATGAATGTTCAGTAAGATTTTAAACCTGCTAGTTCTGTATTAAGCATGCAAACTCAAAAAGAAAAGAGAAAAGAAAAGAAAAGAAAAGAAAAGAAAAGAAAAGAAAAGAAAAGAAAAGAAAAGAAAAGAAAAGAAAAGAAAAGAAAAGAAAAGAAAAGAAAAGAAAAGAAAAGAAAAGAAAAGAAAAGAAAAGAAAAGAAAAGAAAAGAACCATATGCAGGTTGGTCTGCTTCTTTTATTTACAAGGATTTAATATGGGTAAAAAATTCATTTACCTGATGATAATATGTCTCAGAGCAGTAGTTATTCTAAAGCAAAAGGCAATCATGTTTGTATTGAGGAAACATGAAAAGAACAGATTTTCTGTCATTTTGCAAAAGCACACTGAGTGTCTGTGTATCTTTTAGTTACAGATGCCAAGTCACAATCTGCTTTAAGATTTCTGAGTGTATATTGAGTACTACGACAATATATACATGAATCAGACCTGCCTGTACCCCTCTGCTTTTAGTGTAGGGGTGGGGACCTGAGCTTGGGGAGCCTCTTGTTGACTCAGTTTTGTGTGATACCAGTGCAGAATCATAGAATTGTTTAGGTTGCAAAAGATCTATTAAATGAGTGACTCCAACCATTAGCTCAGCACTGCCAAGCTCACCACTAAACCATGTCCCCAGGTGCCACAGCCACGTGTTTTTTATATACCTCCAAGAATGGCAACTCCACCACTTGCCTGGGCAGCCTGTGCCAGTGCTTGACAACCCTTTTAGTGAATAAATTTTTCTAATCCAATCTAAGCCTCTGTGGCACAACTTGAGGCCATTTCTTTGTGTCCTGTTGCTTGTTACTTGGGAGAAGAGACTAAGCCACACCTGGCTACACTCTCCTTTCATGGAGTTCTGGAGAGTGAGAAGGTCCCCCCTGAGCCTCGTTTTCTCCAGGCTGAGCCCCCCAGCTCCCTCAGCTGCTTCTCATCAGCTGTGCTCCAGACCTTTCCACAGCTCTGTTGTCCTTCTCTGGACACACTCAAGACCCACTATGACATGCAAGCGGCCAAGTGTTTCCATAGGTAGCACTTAAGAGTCTGGAAAATCACTGTCAAACAGTGAAATGCATCTATTCTTGGGATTTGGGTGGCACAGGAGCCATGAGCTTCTCCCACTGTGGGAATCATCTCCATAGCAGCCCTCCAGTGGGGTCTCTTGTGGCAGCAGTGACAGCTGGGTCAGGGCCTTGGTGGCAAAAATGTCCCAGCTCATTCATGTGAAATTCATTAGCTGAACTAGAAGGGCTTTGTGGGTATTTTGTGTTCCCCTGTCTTGCCAAAGCCACGGTGGCTTTATCAGCTGGATTTATCAGGGGAGAGGCCAGGACACCATCCTGACTATGCAGCCCCAGCGCTCCCAGTTTATCAGGCTGTGCCTTGCCCAGTGACAAAAATCACCAACAGCAAACATCCTTATTGCAACCATGGGGACTTCTGGTTTGGGGCATGTTCATATTAAATATGGTTTATGATAATGCTTGGAAGCTACTGCTTGTGTACTTACTTTTTTGCGTGATGTACTTCAGAGGCAATTGTGGTTTAAAGATTATCTGTAAAATGAGCCAGAGTTTGGAAGCCTATCCAGTGCTACAGCTTTGGTGCTCCTAAAGAAAGTTCAGCAAGAAAACAGGGTAATTTTAAATTAAGTAACACAGTGAATATTGACAGTTCTTGGGGACTGTGTGTTGGGCTGGTATTTTAATGATATTCCTTTTTCTAGACAGTAGATGAAAAGCATCTATTAAGGTATTGGCATACCTGCCACCAGGTCTGCTCCAAAACCCCTTCAAGCCAACAGAAAGAGTTCCATCAAGTCCAACAGACTTTGGATAAGGTCATAATACATTATACTTACTGTGTACAGAGGAATACAAAAGACAAAAGAGAGAGATAGAAGGCAAGAGACTAAGAAGCATTTGCTTATTTATTCTGTCTAAAATCAAGCTTATTTTTGTCCCTGTTTGGTGTGGACATGCTCCAGGACCATCCAGCCTTGGGAAAGGAATTTTGTTCATTCTTTGTTATAAACAAGATAACTTGGGAATAAATAACAGATACTCTTACAGGAAAAAAAATCATTATTTTTAAGGGCTTCAGTTCTCAGTAGTTCCTTTGATTCAACAGGCTATCTCGGTTCATTGAAATGCACATACTTAAATTCCCCTTAATTCAGTGAGAAATACTTAGCTGAGCAGGGGCCTGGAAGGGCAATTCAGTGCCAGAAATCGCAGCATTCAGCAGCCTTTGGAACTGAGCCCTTATGGAGAGCTCCAAGCAGCTTTCCCAATATCTGTCTCTGAACAAGGTGAGAAGACCTGTTAGGTCTCACAGTCCTGGTAACAGGAGGGAAAGCCTTCAATGCCCTGGCAGTGACACCACCCTGGGAATGCCACCATGGATGGGAGAACAGAGAGGTTTTGCATTGTGTCCCACTTGGGCAACCGGGAGCTCATCCCATGGGATGGCTTGGTTAGAAATTTTGTCTGCAGGAGACCTCCACAGCCATGCAGTGTTTTCGTGAATCCTTTCATGTGCACCCTTTGAGGTTCCTGCTGGGGCTGCAGAGTTTCTGGGACTCTAAGAAAAAAGTGGAGAATGTGAAGAGAGGAAGAAGAGAGCAGTCAGAGCCCAAGGGTTTTTCCAGACAGAAACACTGAGTAACGAAAGGGCAATGACAGCTCTTGTATGAATGCATCATGTTTGTCCACTCTTCAGTGGATGCTGTGCGAAGTTCCCCATAAAGAAGATGTCAGTTCCTGCCAGCCCACTTGCATCAGACCCTTTGTCTTGATCATTTTAAAATTAAATATTGAGTTCTTAGTTGGATGAGAATTTACTGGTTTAATCCACAAGGTAAAAAAGAAAAAGAAAAAATATGCCTCTTTATGTGTGGGAAAATTCCCCACAAAGAAAAACCTAAGATCTGCAGTCCCACAGGTCTTCAAGCCCAGGCCCAAAGGAAAATGGGTGCATGAACAGTACAATAATATTGATTTAACATAATAAATATTGTTCTATTTTTTAAATAAAATAATGAAAAATTAATAAATATACCTTCCTCTATGGTCTTGGAAGTATTTAAGGTTTTGAAATTTCATAAATAACATTGATTGAAACAGTTCCAATTTAGCAGTAGTGAGCCCAGCAATTGTTAAAAATATGGCATTTTGGAATATTTTGTTATAGGAAGCAAGCAGAATTTGAAACCTGAAAGTAATGGCATGATACATTCTTGCAAACACAGATAACAGTGTTCTGAAATATATTTTGCCTCCCTAAAGAAAGGACTTGCAGCGTTTGTAGTGCTGACAGAAGGGACAGCTTTGCAATGCTTGCCACAAGAAGCCATTCGATCATTTCAGTGCCACTGGAGAAATTCAGAGGTTAATAAGGCTGCTCCAAAGAGGTATAAAACAATGTCTAAAAAAGGGAAACATAAAGTAAAAGTTACCAAGCTTTGCCAGGATATTTGTCATATAAATATAAAACATCAGCACTGCCAACAGAAGCAGAATATGACCTGTCAGCATTTTCTCTTCCATGCAATATTATTGTACAGCTACAGACTAAGCAGTAAAGCAAATAAATAATAATAATAAAAATACAATTTGTCAAACTGAGCCAGATTCTCACGGTAGGTATTCTCTAAACTCCTCTAATTCATTTTGATAGAGTGTAATTGGCTTTACAAGATTTTAAGGGCTTTTTTCTCTTCAGGAGAAACGCAAAGAACAATGTATTTTATGTTAGATGAGTTTTACAATTTCTAAGACTGTAAAGTAGTTCCTTCATACACAGCAGTGGGTGGTAAATGTTTCCCTGGCTGTGAGTATCCACTGTGGATATTCGAAGTGGTTTGCTGGAGTGGCAGCACCAACAACTACTGCTGGACCTGCAAGAGCTGGTGGCACAACAGGGCTAAATTTGAGGGCAGTGAGATACCCACCATGCTCAGCATGGCAAGGTGGGCTCAAGTATTTGGCTGGAGAAGAGAGAACCAGTTTAGACTGTGTTCGTACTGGATAGAGGGATCTGCAAATCTCTGGTACCCTCTTTTAATGGAGAAATATAGTCAAGCCAAGGCAGGAATGAAAATTGTCAAAGGAAGAATATGCACCTAATTTCTTTCTAAATCAAACTTATTTGGGATTCAGAGCATGCCTTGGGATTTATGATGTGGAGGAGAGAATTACTGATTCTTAAGCAGAGAGCACAAGGGGTTTTGCTTTTGCTACCAAGATGTATTTCCATGAGCAATTCAGACGTTAATGTGGCCTCGACTTAATGTAAGTTAGCCTCTTATGAGGTGACTCAAGAAGACAGGGTCTAATGAGAAGTGAAGAAGCTTTCAAAGCACATTTTAATCAGCTCGTATTGAGGCTGAAAGGTAACTTCTGTCAGCATCTTAAAGGGAGCATTTAGCACTTAGTCCCCAAATAATATTAGAGACTCGATGTTCTGTATAGGCTGCACACAGAGAATTAACATCTCTTCCACAGATTATAACAACCTTTAAAACCTTTAACAGCTCTTTGATTAAAGGATATCAAAGGCTTTGTGATCATGAAACAATCAATCTAACTCCTCTGGGAAATATTTTCATCCACCCTTTAGCAAATGAAAAATAGGATTTAGAACCATTTTACCCAAGATCCTGCCAAAAACCAAAGGCAGAGTTTGGGCTGTGCCCACAGCATCCCACTCTGGAATTATGACATTTAGATAATATTCCCTGGACTGGACTGGTAACTCTAGGGCAAATTGCCTCATCCTGGCTCTGTGGCCACATCATCTCGACCAACAGAAAAAATGTGTTCCAGCCTGTGTGAACAACCTCTGCGTGTGCCCCAAGGCATGGTGGGGCTGTTTTTGGGGTACAGCAGAGGTCTCCCAGAGAGAATCGTGATGCTTCTGTGTGGGATCAGCAACTCATTGCAGAGAGGGGAAAAGACAGAAGATGATCATGGGCACTGAAGTGACTTTGGAAGGACGCAGGCTGACAGGATGACAGGAATTCTGTGCGCTGTAGCAAATTATTGGAAAGACAGCACGTGAAAACACTGAGCTGACATATAATTTTTACCCAACAACTAGCCTGAACCCATACTAGAGCTCTGGCTCTTATGCTGCCAAACTCAGGAAAAATCTGAACAAAGTTTAAACTTCATTGCTTTCACCCATCAACATAATGAATAGAAGAAGCATCTGTGATGTGACATTGACAATCTGCAAGAAAGGCTTCAACCCAGGGCCAGAAGTTTTCAGTTCTCTTCTGCACAAACTGCCCAGACCAATGCAGGTATAGGTACAAGTTAGTGCACAGATAATTCAAAACAATATTGTGGAAATAAACTGAGCAGCCTGAGACAACAAGACAAAGGATGTTCATGAACTTGCTCGACCTGGCTTGTTCTTGGCAGACACCCCAGATGTGAAATACAAGCACAAGTGCTCTGTGAGAAGAGTGACATGGCAGAAGCAGCCAGGCTGGGTGAGTGTATCCAAGAGATGCTACAGAGCAGCAATTCAGAGCAGAGAGGGGCAGGATGCATGAGGGGAAGGAGCCCACCACCACTGTCCAGCAGACCTGCCCATGATGGCAGCTGGTGGGGATGTGTAGGTCATGGGCTCTGCTTGGACACAATGGCAGCAGCATCTTGTGATCATTGCAGCCTGCTCTAAAACCCACAAAAAAGGTTTCTAAAGCTATTTATACCAAATTTCTGAGCTCCTCAGGGTCCAAAGAGAGGTAAATCTCAAACAGCTCTGCCCTCAGGAAACAGGCTAATAAGGGGCTAATAAAGGAAACAATAACAATAGTGATTAATTTGGCAATTTGTTTTAAATCCCTTTCTTAAAACCCATTAATGTATCTAAAAACTCATCATCTTACTTGTTTTTATTGTATTGAAGTCTAGGGAGAAGGTGTGGAAATAGCATTGAATGGAGCAGGAAGTGTTTTATGTATATAAAGCTGGTCACGGTCATGCAGATTAAGTGGGAGATGAGACATTGGGTCTTGGGTATCACTTGCAAGGTCTGGGTACCACTTGTGATGTCTGGGTGCTGCTGCCCTTGGGAGGAAGAGAGGATAAACAGGCCATGCAGGGCAGCAGTGCAGATCTCCCACACAGCACCACAAGCACTGGAATGGGACAGAGAGCTGGGGCAGCACGGCCCAGTGGGCTGAGAATCCCAGTGCCCTGTGGCCAGCTGAGCATCACAGCTCACATCCACAGTCAGCAAAATACAGGCAGCCCATGACAAGGGCTTCTCTCACAAAATACAGCAGTGTAACCTTTGAGCTGCTAATCATTTTTCCTTTCTGGCAGCCAAACAAATGTTACAAAAGAGTAATTCTCAGCAGCCATTGCACCCTGAGGGTTAAACATGTGTAAGAAGAGATCCAGATAGAGAGCTGGCAGCCTCTGCTTCTCCTTTACTGTGTGGAGAGCTCTTCTGAGACTTGAGGGATGATGGGAGTTGTCTTTTTTTCTTTCTTTCTTTTTTTTTTCTTTTGAGAAATAAGGTCATGGAAATTGTCAGAAGAGCATATGGAGCGATTATAGCAAAAGCACAGAAGTCTCTTAGAGGAAACTTCCTGATTTTAAAAGCCTAATTCTTGTTATTTTACAGTAAGACTGTAAAGCACAAATTCTGTCCAAGAGAGCCAGGGAAAATGCAGTGGTTTGTGCAGGATGGTGACAGAAGTTGAGGTGACAGTGCAGAAGAGTACAGTGTATGAGGGGTGGCACAGGGATACCTGTTTGGGGCCAGCATCCAGGCACAGGGCTTCAGGAGCTGTCACTGTCCCTTCCATGGAAGAAGATGCAACTGCATTTCAGTAAACCTCATGAGAGAGTCTGATTTCTAATATTCACTCCCCCTAAGCCAGCAAAAAGCCACAGGAATAGCACTGGAGGCAAAGCTACAATGTGAGAGTAGCTGAAGTATCACCAGGTAACCTAGCCAGGGCCAGTTTAACTTGCAGCAAGTTTTTACCTTCTTTAATAGTACTTAAAAACTGTGGTGTGGAAGCAGTGTTTTCACAAAGTAGCTGAAGCAGAACAACCTCACATAATCATCAGCCTCAGTGTGTCTGCATGGCTTTGCCTGGTACCACTGGGAATGAGACTTTCCCCTGGGCTGACCTCCCCTGCCCCAGCCCACTGTGCTTTTTACCAGGTTTACCATGTGCTAGGGTATCCCTGCTGATCCCCTCAACCACCCTGCACTGACACTGTTTCCCTAAAAGAACATTTTCACATTTAACTAGTACTTTGCACTGAGCCACATGAGCAATTTCCTGGCTCTGGGAAGGGAAAAGTTCCTCATGGGCAGCTTGAAATACAGCACTTGGGCAGTGAGACTGACTGTAACATTTAGAAATTAGTTTTTATGGTACTTGGTTGATTCAGAAGCTTACCAGGTAACATCAAGAAACCAGTCTTTAATGATCAGTCCCTGGCCTCAGCCTGGGTGTTTTCCTTAAGGAATGAAATTAGTTCAGTGTACATGTGAGCAGTCAGACACCAAAAATAAGTTTTGTTAGAACTGAGAATTTCTCTAACTTTGCTGTCTTCCCTACAGGCTGTGGAGGAAGTGACTACCTCCAGAGCAGGCAGCCATGGACCTGGTGAGACATTTCAGGTATGTATTGGAAGGTAAAAAATGTGCTGGTGCCCGCTAGTCAAGCACTAGTCAGCACTACATCTAAGAAAGACTTCCCCAGGGAAATCATAGACTGCTAATTTGGAGGGAGGAAACAGTGCAGATTTTTTCCACAAAAATGATAAAATAAAGGTCTCCAGCTGAGATACCCATTTGGGGAGATGAATGATAATTTGCCAGAACAGGGGACAGCTGAAATTAATAATGATATTCTGCTGTAATTTATACTGCTCAAAAGTCAGAGTCAAATCAGTGTAGTCACTAGGGTTCTGTACCTGATTTCTCTGAATGAGAATTTGTTCCATTAATCTGTGTGGCTTAAAAGGAAGACTGTAATAACTCTGAACATTGGGCTTCAGTTGGTCCAATGGTCTCTATCAAAGACAAAAAACCCCCTGTGAGTTACAGGGTCTGTGTTTTTGTAACTAGATTAGTTAATGTGATGTGGCTTGGCAGAACTTGTGATTCCCTCTAACACAGAGGGAAGTTACCAGAAGTATTTTCAGTTTGCCAGCTGCAGTACAAAACCATGATCACCACCACCCCTCCCCCAGTTTTACATGGGTAGGACATCAAGTACTGCACCAAATTTTAAGAAGTGAGCTTCCCACTCAAACCAACCAAATCTTCCCAGAGTCAGCTGTTCTGTGAAAGACCACCAAAGTCACAAAGACCAGAATTGTCCCTCCTGACCTTAAGGGCAACCAGGTCTCAGTTACCCTTCTCTTAGCTTGTGTCTCTGCAAAGAGCCTCAGCACATCTGACCACAGAGTCACCTCAGAGCTGGCCCCTGTGAGCCCTCCCTGCCACCCCCAGATTCCTATCTCTGAGCTGGGAGATGCAGAACTGCAGAAAATGCTCTCAAAACGTTAAAAATAAAAATAAAATAGAAATGCTGGCCAAGGAAGGATCAGCCCTGGAAGCTTTCTTATTCTCAGTTTGAGCTTGGACATGAGGAAAAAATAATAGTCATGAAAGGACTCACAGGTTCTCCCAGTACAGATGAACAGCAAACAACACAAAGGCAAAGAGAAAAAAGATAGATAATTTTTTATTATACTCTGAGCAGTTGTAACATGGAAATTAGGACAAGATAACAGGCAATTTAATGCCAGCATATGCATTGGAAAATCTGAAGTGGCTACAATGAGGATTAAATATGACTGGAGAAACAGCCAGCATTGGTATGGGAGAATAATCAAAATAAGTAAAAAGGAGAAAGGGAATGAGGATAAGCACCACCAACCTTTGCTACACTGCTCACAGAAATGTCAAGGGAAAACCCAAACCCATACAACCACACACATGTAAAGCAAAATGTTATCAGCCTGAGCAGGAGGACATGCCTGGACAAGAAAGAAAACAATCAATCTCTGTGAGGTAACCCAAATCCAGCAAAAAGAACCAAAGGGTTCAAGTATTGCAGAGTTAAACTGAAAGTTTTCTAGGTTTGTTTTTTTTTGTGTAGGTTTAAAAAAATATTTTTTTATATTGATCAAAGAAAAAGCACCTAGGAAAAAGAATGGAAGTGGTACTGCTGCTTCAAAGCAAGAGATGGTACAAAGCACGTGGCTCAGAAAAGGTGTGTGAGCACCTACAGCATGTGCATGTCAGTTCACAGCCAGCCTGAGGATTCTGGTTTGAGAGAACAGATTAAAGAGAAGGTGCCAAGCACATGGGTGTTAATCCACACCAGGGAAGCCCACAGCACAGCCAGGCTGGGGAGACAACTCCCACTGTGTCTCAAATGTCTCAGCACAGCCAGGGCCAGGGCCAAGGGCAGCAGTGCTGGGCTGGCTAAAACCACCCAAAAAACACCAAGTCACAGCTGAGGTGCCCTGAAACTGGGTTGGTTGGAAAGCTCTGGGGGAAGTGTGATGGACCATGGTGGAGGACATCACTCTTGTTTGCTGCAGCAGAGCGGTGTGTTGCAAATTGCAAGTGACAGCTGCAGGTCACCAAGTTGCACAAATAACTTGATGAGTTGGGTTCAGGTAATGAATGGCACAACATGCTTTACTGGGACAGGGCTCATCTTGGAAAGCCCATTTCAGCACCCCCACATCTGCTTCAGGGTCCAAGGGCTGTATCTCAGATGTGACATCCTTCTTGAAGGGTGAACCTGATGGGGAGGGCACTACCTGGGTGCTGAGCAGACAGAGCTTTCTGGGATGATTTGTCACAGGCTTACAAGAAACAGAGATGGTGACCTTGAGCAGCTCGAGAGTTATAGGTCTGCCCTTCATATAACACTCATGTAAATGCTCCATTCCAGGCATGCACAACTGACCTCAAGTATGTGGGGGAAACTGTATACTTATTGCTATAAAATGACAGCAAGTTCACTGACAAAAGCAGACTGGGCAGCTGGTGGGGATTTTTAATCACAGAGGACATTCAGTGATCACTGAATGTTAATCCACAACTGTTTACAGAATCACATTGTTACTCCAGCATGTTGGTTTTTCTTTGAAGGAGTTAAAACTGTATTATGACAACATAATGACATGTGGTTATTAACTGACTTAAAAAGAGCATTTAGGAGATATACCATGATTTTTTAAATGTATATATAATCTAAATATAAAAATATAAATCTATATATAAAATCTATATACTTTATATATAAATATATCTAGCTGTGCAGCATACATTCCACAGGAAACAAAGGGGGCTGGTGATAGCTTCTCATAAAATTTTATATTGTGGTTTTCTGTTTTTTGAGATGTTGCTGATTTGTCCATTTAAAAACAAACAGAAAGAAACCCTAAGGAAAAAGCCTAGAACAGTGCTTCAGAGACTTGGTTCTAAGATTTCATATTCAAATATCAAATGACTGTATTACTCTTCTCCTACTTCAGTGTTAACTAATCCAAAGGAAAAAGACAGAAAGGAGAGATAAAGGCACTGGGATGGGACCCAAGGGGATGACACCAGTTATGTCTGCCTACACTTCCACAGCAGATGTGTAAATGAGGATAATAACAGGTTTACTCCCACTCTCAGTGTGTAAAGTTTATGAGTGCATGGGCCATCCATAATTTTATAACCTAGAGCTGGGGCTTCTGGAAAGCAAAGGAATAAAGGGGGAGTTGGCCTTTTCCAAACTTGCAAGAATTTGCTCTCAGAATCGAGGCCACAGAGTGCAGCACTCTGAGTCTGGTCTGCAGAGGATTCCAGACTTGCTGACTCCACCTGGGATTGCTTGGCCTGTAACCTCATAAGATGCTCAGGTCCTGGCTAGATGAAATCAGCTTTCAGCCTGTAAAGCCATGTAATCATGCAAACTGCTTGGAGAAGGTAGGAGAGCTCAAGGGCTTAAAGATGTTTAATTGGCTTATGGAGCTAAACTCCCTAAAGAACTTAAGCTGCTGTGAAAATGGAAGCTGGTTTAAATCCCCAAATCTCTCTGCTGGAAGGTGAAGCCCAAGTGTGCTATAGGGTAGCAGCTCAAGGCCTGCCTGTGACTTGGCTCCTGCACAGCAGCCATCAGCACTCCAGAGGGAACAGGTTTCCTGGGTGGCACGGAAGCTGCTGTGGCCAGGACATCTGGCTTCCCAGTGACTTTGGACTAGTGAAGCTATCTGAGAGGCTGCTGAAAGCAGCTCTGATTCGGGGAGGTCTGAGCATTCTTTCACACCCTAGGAACTAGAAAGTGAGAGATCCATGAGGAATGGAAACCAGGAGGTCTGTGAACATGTGGTGCCTTTGCTTCTACTTTGTTGTTTCTGCTTCAGGTACTGGCTCTCATTATGTCTCATATGATTAAAATGCCACCATTTTCTCCTTAAGAGAAAATAAAAAGTAATTTCTTTTTTAAATAAGGTTAGAGCTTTAGCTATTCCAAGTGGCCACACTAAACAATTTTGTCCTCAGTATTAATTTTTGTGTCCCCTCCTTTCACTGAATCCAAGTCTTCATTTCTGCTCTTGGCATTACTAGAAAGATTCTGGAGCTGCTGCCTCAGCAAAGCAGTGTTGGAGGGAAAGTCCCTTCCCTTGTCTTTCCTCGCTTATGCAGTTGATCCAATCGGCCCTTGTTCTACAGTATTGCACTGAGGTGTTCCCACAGATTTGACATAGTTTGTGTCTCTGGGTCTGTGGGCAGTGCCTAGGCAGTGGGAGGAGGGTGTCTGCCACAGTCCTTCACCCCACTGTGTGCAGACTGGGCTTGGACATAATGTGGCATGAGCTGCTGTTCAGGTGAATATTGTTTCAATGGGTTTATTTAGCACTTGTTTCCAAGTTATCAATAAAAACAGTGAATACACCCAGTCTCAGACCTGTGCAAACACATTTCTGTCCCACAAAACTTCTATGAATAAATATCGGAGAATGACTGGCAGATATACAGAGCCTTCCCATTCTTCCCAAACCACTAAACAACTTGTCAGAATTAATTTTTAAAATGTTTACAGTCTCAGCTGACAGCTGCACTGTGCAGCAGCAACATCAAGATGAGTGCACCTACTCAGTGCTCTGCCCAAAACACTGTGAAGTGCAGTGAGAAGCTGACAGACCCCCACAAGAGCTGTGCTGCCTCTTTCTAGGCTGAGCATGTTGTTATGGGCACAAGTGAAACTTGGCTGGAAGTTATATGCAGGTTATTAATATACAAAGAGAATGTTTAGATAGGAGTGGCAGAGATCCACGGGAAAAGACACAGGCTTTGTTGGAAGAGGACACTGTTGCTCAATGCCTAAATGAGCTTCAGTGCCCCTTTGCTTTTCCCATCCAGAAGACACACACACAAATTAGGCAGCCTCCCAAACACAGGATACATTTCCCTTGAGGAAAAGAGGATTTTAAAGACTCATGCACTGCACTGGGGCACCCAAGTGTGTTTGAAATGGTCGGAGTTGGCAAAACTCTGAGATGAAAAGCAGCTTGGAACTAAAGGGAAGTTGGAGTGAGAATAGAGGAGACTTCCCCAAAGATGTTTAACAGGTCAAAGAGGGCAGGTTTTGTTCCAGAGGACTGGGTAGAGGTTCATAAATTACAGTTCCTCTTTTGCCCTTTTTTTCCTCCTCTAAGAAAAGGAGAAGCAGAGGGCCTGGGAAATGCAGATGTGTAAGAGGGACTTGAGCAATGAATTGGGCTTTTTTTGTAGCTAAGGCAAGGTTAAAATTGTGTAATTTTGTGAGGCACAGGTTAGGCTTGCAACAGGACTGAAAAAATCTGTTTAATTTACTGAGAATCTGCCCAGATTGGCACATGACAATGAGAAGGTTAAACAAGATAGGATAAAGTTAACTTTTTAAAAATATTTTTTTGAGTAAGAAAGGTGTCCCCATATTTAAAGTTGTTGATCTTTGTTTCTTTCCTTTGGGAAAGAAGGGAACAGAAACCAAACCAACACCCTGCCCCCAAAACCCCGTGCACAAGACTTTAATCTGACAATTCCTCCCAACTAGGGGTGATTCAGATACCAGTTCCTTTTAGCTAACCACCAAACTTCAGTGGTTTGGATAAAAGGGAACTGTCGTCTGAGTCATCCAGAGTTAGTATTTGGTTGGCAAAGCCTTGCCTGCAGGATTTTCTAAAGTCAAAAAACCCCTGCTAGTCTGCCAGAAGAATTACTACAACTTGTCTTACTTTCAGAAAAAGACTGCCTACCATGTGATATTTTGACTGATAAATTGAATGTGGTAGCGATTAAACTGTGCATTGTCAGTTTTCTTTGTGTTTTGTTTTTTTTTACTGAGAGATCTGCCTGTGAAGAGGCAGCAGCTATTTTTTTCCATAATTGCATCTGTTTCAGAGAGCAGACAGATGTTGGGCTGAACTTCATTATGGTATTCATAAACCCCATCGGGATCTGATGACCTAGTAACATATAGCTACTGTTCCTTGCAAAGTGTTTCAAAGTGTTCTTACTTTGAATGAAGAAATAAATTTGCAGAAGATGGGAGGGGAGGGAAGGGAAAAACTTACAGCAAGGCAGATGGCTGCACAACAGCGAGATACAATAATTACACAAAACATGGGAGTTCCATTTATTTCAATAAATTATATTTCTCTTTATTTTGCAAAATTGCCAGCCAGCCTTTATGCACTGGTATCATTGTAGGACGCAGATACTAACTTAGTATTCTCATATGAGGCAGTCACGGTGAAATACTCAGTGACATGGGAAAGAAAAGAGAATCAGAGTAGGAAAAATTCTCATGGAGAGACAAAGTAATAGAAATAGCTTTCACACAGGGAAACAGTTATCTGTATAATTCATGTATTACTGCAGAAAATGACCATTGAGGATTCAACTGGTGCTGGAACAGAGTCCAAAGACAGGAGTACAAAATACCATTGTTATAGGGGATATGACTCCTCTCCCTGGCAGTGTTGATGTGGCTGTTTTCAGGGAGAGCAGGGACATGTGCTGGGCTGATGGGAAACTAGAAACTTCCAATGGAAGCATTTGTTTCCTTGAGAAACTCTGAAGCACTGAGCTGAAACAATGCTGTGAAGTCCTGGGTCAGGCAGCCATGCAGGGTTATCAGTCCTGCAAGGAGAGAGCTCCTTGTGCTCCCTATGCTCTGTGTGGGGACAGCCTGGCATGGGCTCACTTGTCTGGGTACCACTGGAAAGAAAATAAATTCCTGCAAAAGTCCCAGTGAGTGGAATTTGGAGTAATGCACATTTTGTGGGAGACCTATATTTTAAACTTTACCCTTGGGAAATGAGGTGGACATCCTGGCTGGGATTACAGTAGTCAGAGACACTTTTTCCAGCTTGCCTGTCCACTCAGGAATCCTTTGGGAAGGAAGCTGTTTGGTCTCATTTTGGATATCCTGTGAAATTGAACTAGCATGGTTGCCAGGAACTGAAAAAAGTTATTTAATTTTTAAAGAGCTGAAAACTACTGTATGTGCTACTGAGTACTGTACAGGAAATGATTGGTTTGGTTTGTTTGTCTGGATTTCTGGTATTTCCAGTTTACTGAGGGTAGCAACCCTGTCTCTTGATCCTAAGGTAGCAGTCTCTGCAAAGTCGAACTCTGAGGACAGATTCAGGTTTAAATATGACTTTCTGGCCCAGCCTTAATGTGTTTAGAATGAAGTGGGAATTTTCTTTAGTTGAAATAGGAGAAAGCATGAGAAAAATTCAGAGCACAATCCAACAATGCATTGAAAACAACGACATTTCACTGTGATTTCCAAGCACTGTAGGGATGGGTCCCAGGAATGTTGAAAACATGGAGTGGGTTGGTGGTTCATTTTTTTAGCATCTTTTAAGTAAATTGGAATGTAACTCGATGTCCATGGCCTGAAACTTAAATCTTCCATTCACAGTCCAAAAAATTTTTGCAGCAGCTGTACTAAGTTATCCTGGTATTTTCTAAGGTGTGACCTGATAAAAGTATTCTTTGCTTTTCTGTGGTCATGAAATAGTACTCCTGGCATTGTATGACTGCTACCAAGCTAGCACCAAGACATATCCAGGCAGTATACAAGCCCATGAAGATTTCTAATGTGTAATCTTAGCCAGCCAAGGGTTGTGCTCTAAAGAAACACTAAGGAGATGTCTAAAATCTCTAGTTCATATAAACCCCAAAAGTAATGGAGAATTTTGTAAAGTATTTTTATTCTGGGAGAAAGGTGCTGGTGTTGGAGCATCAGCATTGATCTGATCAGCTGCCTCAGGCATGGAAATAATGTAGGTTCCTTACAGAAGGTAAGAAAATGTCCAGCAAAATAAATCTCTCAGGGAGTGTTTCAGTGCCAAGGAAAGCTGGTGTTCATACAGATCCTGTTTAACATTGGAGCACGTGCTGGGGAGCTGCTGCAGAGAGGAGTCCTGGGACTGGGACACTGGGATGGCTCTCCACCATGAAGTTGGGAGCAGGGGAACCCAGAATCTTGAAGAAGGATTTATCTCCTACCTATATGGCAGGGAACCTAACTTAAGCTTTGAGGTTTCTGAGCTTCATGTTGGATTTGTATCCTGAAAATGCTGGGAAGTAGATGGAGAGAGTCAGCTCTGGAGTCACAGATGTAGCATGAGCTGCTGAGCCTTGTTGTTCCCACAGCCATGGAAGTGGCAGGGATGTCGGTTCACTAAGCATCATCTTGGTGATTATTTCAATAAGACGATCATGTGTGCTAGAGTTTTCTGAATGATAATTTTTCTGAATTTACAGTTCAGAGAACTGAAAAATGCTGAAAATAGCTGGTTTGTCATTTTTAGGCTAAACTCCCATTTTAAGAAGCTGTTTATTTCCTGTAGACCAGAAATCCTGTTCTCTTATGAGTTATCTTGTTTATTTCTCTGCCAGCTTCACACCTGTAGCTGAGACCCAATGTAAACAAAGCTATAGGAAACAAGCCAGCATGTAAATTTGAGCCTCAGCTTTAAACACCCTCTTCCTTTACTGAGTGTCATGGGGCAGGGGCAATTACTCTTGGTAGGACTATTATGGACCCAAATCTGTGTTAGGATTATGACAGAAGAGCTCAGAATTAGCCCAGTAGTTCGGGGGTACAATGGCATTTCCTTTGCTGAAACAAAGGAAGTTCTTTCCCCTCCATTCTTGCACTTCCCTTTTAATACAAAACATCCTTTGCATGCACATAGACATTTGAAAGGTTTTTATGTTCAGGTCTGTAGCTGCTGAATTTGGCTTCAGAGTTCTGACTATGGCTGCTGGAGCAGAAAGCTGTACTAATAGATTTAATTGTCTCTTGTGTTTGTTATGCTTTGGTTGTTTGGTATTTTTAAAATGGAATTTATTATAAAGGGAACCTGTTCACTTTTTATTATTGGTAAGGTGAATGTGGGTTTATTAACAATTGCACAAATGCATCGAATTCCTGATTCCTGGGAGCTACTCTGCCACACAGCTTCATGCAGAAGAGCAAGGTGGGAGAGCCTGCTCAGAGCTCAGCAATAACATGAGCACCCTGTTTGCTTCGGGAAGGATTTGCCAGGAGCAGGGCACGAGGCCATGAGGGACACCCAGAGTACATTTCTGTGTCTGTAGAACTAGTGAGCAAGCTGGAGAAGAACTCAGCCCTTGTAAATCTGGTTCTACTATGTAAAATAGCCTGTCCTGGTGGCATTTGTAGCCTCAACAGATCTGCTGTGAATATCGGTCACAAAACCAGCTGTTGCTTCTGTTAGACCTTCAAGGCCTTTATGGGGAATGATGCTCTGCCTTCCTCAGCAGCAAGGGAAGAATTGCTCAGAGTCCTGCCTGCAGTGGTGTGAGTGGGACTGGAGCATCCACAGAAACTCCCAGAAGGGTGCAGGGGGAAGGCAATGAAATGAGGTGATAAAAGCACATAGCAGGGATAGTGAGACTTGCTTGCAAAAATACTACAAACCACGTTATACTTCTATATACAGATTTTAATCTAATTTTTGGGTAGAGCTTTCTGTCAAGTAGAAATTAATCCTCAAGTTGGAGCACTCATCAGAGGTGAGCAAGACAGGCAGGATTAATTTTGACAAAGGATCTCAGAGATGGAGGAGGAGAGAGGGTGTTGGGTGGACAACAGTACCGAGTTTCACACCAGTTCTCACCAGGAAGGCAGGAAGGAAGTGGAAAGTGGCAGGAGACAAAGGACAGCCTGAAGGTTAGAGAGAAGAGATAAATAGGGATCGTGAGAAATAGCACAAGCAAAAAGGCTAATGATGTATTTATGTAAGGCAGGAAGGCTTGAATGGGAGTAAAGCTCTGGCTTAGCTTTGACAAAGGTGACATGAGGGCCAGAATTTTCTAAATGCTGCCCAGGGGAGAGCAGGCGACTGGGCTGCTTCTGTGTGTGGATTTCTGCTGTATTGCACATTGCTGCAATACATGTTTAGTTCTTCAACAAACTTACACTTTAATGCAGTGATCAGCCTCAATTCTTTAGCAGTGCCTCCACATGATGGCCCACGTCGGCTGAGAGCACAAATGCAGGGTCACGTTAGTGATAATGTACCCAGCATGGGCTGTTGTACAAGAATACTTTGAAGCTGGGTGATACATCAGCACTTCTTTCAAGGAAATTGCCAAATGCCTTTATTACAACACTCCCCGTCGCTGCTGGCATTGCAGCCGTCCTGGTGTGCTAAGAGGCACCAAAGACACTTTAATCACTTCGTCTTGATTTTATGTCTGCAACTGTGAGACTGTCTGTACTGATTGAGAATTTCGGCCCCTTTGCTTGCTCTCTGCGAGGGGACAATGCCCTGAACATCCTCCGGGAATGTTTAAGGACTTCGTCTCAGAAATGTGCATTTCCACTGATTTTTTTTTTGTCTCTAAATACGACGCCCAAGAATACTCACAATTCCTTCCAGCCTGCTACACTGCGGTTGTACGGTGTGTTCTTTCTGTGGTCTCAATTAGCGAGAGAAGGAGGCTGTGAGGGGCAGCATAGGTAGCGGTGCCGCGGTGGATCTGCCTGCAGCACTCGGGGCCGGGCTGGTGGAGGGGCTGCTGCCAGCTCCGCACCGCGGAGACTGCCCGAGCCCTTGTGGGCCCGCGGGGCTGAGCCGCCTGGGTGAGCATCGCTGGGAGCTCGGCGCTGGGAGCATCACCCCCGCGGGCTCGTGTTCGCAGCACCCGTCACCCACGGGAAGGGGCTGAGGGTGTCTCAGCGTGAGCGTGTGTAAACTCCTCTTCTTTGGACGCTGTCACTGCAGTTTTGAGGGGTTTCAGGGGTTCGGCTAGCGGCTGGTGCGTTGCCCCATGCGCTGTGCGGGAGCTCGGCGGTACCGCTATCAACCGGGGGCCTTCCCGGGCCCGAGTAGGGCGGCGCGTGCGGGGAAACTCCCATATTCCAGAGGCGATCCCCCCCCCTCCATTNTCTCTCCGCCGAAGTTGCCGGCGGCGGCCGCCCGTGCCGGGGAGGGCGTTGGAGGCTGCCGGGCATGCCCGATTCCCTGCGCCCGCCGGGGCACGGCCGGGCCGGCGCGGGCCGCCCGCGGCACCGTTAGCTCGGGGCGGCGGAGCCATGGCCCGCGACTGCGCCGCCCGCAGCCTGGACGGCATCGACCTGGCGGCGCTGCGGGTAAGGACGGCCGGGGAGCCGCCCCACGGCGGAGGGGGACCCCCTACCCCGGACTCGGGGCTGCCGACCCCGCTCCTCGCCTCCGCGGTGTGTGCGAGGCTTCACCCCGCGTTATGCCCCTGTCGGAGGTGGGGGAAGCGCCAGCGCTGCGGGGCGGCTGTGCGGGGAGCGTGGGACATCCGTAGCGGTGGCGGGGACAGCGGGGCGATACTGCCGTGCCCGCACCGGCAGCGCAGATGCCTCGGGGCCGCCCCGGTCCCCCCGCGGGCTCCACGGGTCGCGCTCCCTTCGCTGGAGCGAGGAGCCCGCGGGAGCGCCGCGGAGGCTTCTTCCCCTACCAGAGTAATAAATTTCTACCGACATCCGTAAAATTGTTGTGAATGCTGAGGAGAGATAACAAATGGGAAACTAGGATCTTCTGGAAGAAAATACGTGCGTGGGGTTTCGGCTTTTGTGGTCTTTTTGTTGTTACTGAAGTTTGGGATATTTTATTCCCCTCCCCCGCCAAGCTAAAAAAGTCAGCGTTCACCTGGTTTGCTTTGAATTTTTATTGTTACCCACTTATGTTTTTAATGTAAGCCAAACTTTGGCCACATTAAAAGCTGTGCTGTCAGTGTTTCACATCCACAAAGCAGTAACAGGGCTGTGCTTGATGCCCCCGAGTTCAGTTTGTCCATTTCTGCATAGGAGCTGACCACTGAGCAACTCATCCAACCCAGGCACGTCTTTCGTGGAGCGCTCTCAGCAGAAGACGAGGGAAGAGTTCAATTGTGGCAAAAAGCAGTCCTCCCCAGACAGTGAAACCAAAGCAAGCCACTTTCTAAAAATATCAGGGACAAAAGAAAGAGGGCTAGAAGCCTTTGCAATATTCACAGGGCAAGGAGGGTGTTCCAGACTGGAGGCAGAAAGAGGAAAAGCAGCAGGGACAGAAAGTGAGGAGCGATAGCAAAAAGCTTCTGGCTAAGCAAGCAGAAGTTTAATCTGGCTCTGCTCAGGGGTGTAAGGTAAAATAATGTAAGTTCTTCTTTGAGCTTTAGCAGATGAATCTCATCTCCTTAAATAAATAAGAAAATAGTGTGAGTTTGAAAAGGATTAATTTTGCAAAGCAGACAACAAGCTTTGTGACAGAACCATCTGATTCACAGTCTCCAGTGGCTGAGAGCACTGCGAGTTTCAGCCTCAACATGGGAGGGATAAATGTCTCCTTTTGGAAGAAACCCCTTTGAGCATATCAGCAGTTTGGGGTTTGTGCTAAGTAGAAAATGGGAGGCAGGTGAGGCTGAGCTGCAGAAATGATTTAAAATAGGTGCCTTACCTTTGCTGGGTCTGAGGTGTTCCTGGGGTTAGTGGGAGCTGTTTGGTGCTGTGCTCCAGCCTCCCACAATTGTGAGTGAGATCATTTTCAAGCTGTATGAGATGGCCCTCCTCACCTCCACATGGATGTTTGCCAGGGCTCTCCCCTTTCCCTGGAAAGAAGGTTGCCTGTGGTTTCCTAATGTTGCTGGGTTCACCAGGGCAGTCAGATGCTAAAAAAGCCCCTGAACTCTGCAATAGGTGCTGAGGTCCAGAGGCTCTGTAGAAGAATTTGTGCTTCAGACGTGTATCTTTAGCTGCAGAGATCTGAAAAGTGCCTTTTGGTCAGGCTCTTGCTGCATGTGTTGCTTTTTGTTCTACCTTGCAGAGGAGATGGATGTGGCCTGGGTGCCTCTGGGTCAGCAGTCTTACTCTTGCTTTCTATGTGTGCTGCAGATGACTTGAGGGAGGTGGCCACCATATGGTACAATATATGATGGTAATTAACCTTAGAGTGATGAATGTTCAGGCCAGCATTTTGGCACCTTTAAAAGGGAATCTAGCAATTTGGCAGGTGTTGCCTGGCAAAGGGTGAGCTGGGCCGTGGACTTCCATGGTAGCTGAGAGGAAGCACTACATCAACGATAATATCTAACTCCAAGATAATTAAAAAGGGGCCCATTGCGAAGAATACCAATGAACAATGCAGTGCTGATATCCAAGCAAACAAGGGCAATCCAAGGACCAAAGTCGGAGCCTAGATTAATATCCTTTATGACTCTTAACAAGGCTTGGTTCACTGTGGTGTCCTGATTGAAAGAAGAGAGATGGCCAAGTATTTGGCTGTACTCAGAGCTGTGGAGCCTTGAGATGTTAATGCTCAATTTGCTAGCAAGGACAGGGTAGGATTTACACTATATGAACTTTAGCGCTAATATTTATTTAGATAATAGTTAGGGTCTTTCCTAGAGTGTCAGAAGCCTTTAGAAGCAAACTATTAGGATGCTACATCAGAATGAAATTTACTGAAAGAGGAAAGAAAAGCTAATTTTGAGGCACGTAAATTATTATATTTGCATAATAAATAAGCTGAGAGAAGAAGAGTGGAGACAGCGTGCATTTAAGTGAGAGAGGCAGTTGCAAAGTCCAAGTTGAAAATGCAATTTAGGTTCCTCTGGGTTTCCGTGCACTTTGGGGACTTCTTAATTCAGCAATGCTGCTTTCTGCAGGAGAGGTGGGGAATTAGCATACTGCTTGTGCTTCCCATGGAGTGCAGTAGATATTATGCATGGAAGAACATAACTTTGGAACATAACAGAACATATGGAAGAACATAACATGGAACTCTCTTTACTGGGAGAGTTCCTCAGAGAGCTGCTGTGAGTTTCACTGCCTGGACCATGCGCTGCCCACAGCACAGTTCTGTGCAGAGGTTGCACATGAAGTTGAGGTTTTGTACCACCCATCAGTTACTTTAGCCATAGCAATGGTTTATTTGCTGACTTTAGCCCCACTGAGTCAAAGCATGTCTTGTTTATATCCAGACTAGTCAAAATGTAAAATGAGGAAATGAGAAGAAAGCAAAGCACTTCACTAAGATCCAGTGTTGTAGGCATTCTTATGCCTGTGCTTAAATCCATATGTGAGCGTTCCCAGTGATTTCCTTTCTAGTGAGAGCTTCTGGAATTGGGAGTTAAGTCTGGACAGTTTACTAACTTGTTTTAAAATAAGAGATAGAGAAAAAAAGGACACAGACCGACCTGCATGGGTCAAAAGTAAGTAATCTTGATCTGGTTTATGCATTGCTTTTAAAAAGTTTTGTAAGGTTGATAGCCCAGGAAGTTTAAGATTAAAACTCATTTAATTTACAGATAAAACCAGATTAACTCATTAGTACTTTCAGGTGTGGAAGTCTGGGCTGTGTTGCTCTGAAAGACCTTGGCATTTATAATGACAATTGTGCCAATAAAGGCAAAATCTGCTCAGAAAAAAGCCTGTTTCCACTGGGATTTTGCCTAGGTAAATATTTCTATATCAGATATGAAGAAAGAATTACTTATGTTGAAAGATTAACATATAAGTGGAGTGGAGAGTAGCTTTATACTGTTAAAAAAAGGCTGTTTTGCAACCAGGGGCATAGAAATTGTACTACTGAGATAATGTTTTTCTGTATCACATCCCTCAGCAGGACCCATATGCATCAGCTGACATGACAGATTTCTGAAACAGATGTGCTAAAACTGACACATGGACTTAATAATATTTTCTATAAAACTCTGAGGGATACCATGGCAAGAAATGAGCCAAATGATAAATGGCTTAGAAACCAGGAAACTGATCTCTTGAGTTCTTAATGGTTTTAAATAAATTGCTCAAGTGAGTTTTAACTGAAGCACCAGATTTTTTCAATGTACTCAGTCATTCAGAAGCGAGCATTGCCCATGCCTTGCAGCAAGATGGGCTGCCTGTACCTGAGGGGTTGCAGCAATGCTGCAGGAGAACGTCTGCTGCAGTGGTTTGTGTTAGCACAACTGGTGCTATAGGGAGAGGATAGAAGTTGGTTCACGTGGAATGGTACACTGATCCCTTGACTCATTAATCTTTTATGTAAATCAACAGCAATCTAGTTTGAGTTCAAAGCCAAGAGTTCAATACCTCAGTCAAATTCACTTTGTTATGTTTACAGAACAGGAGAGTTGAGTGTTCTCAGCCTGCCTGTAAATTAAGGTTGCTTGGTTTTTGTACATTCCCTTCACTAAGGTAATTGGACTTAGGTGCTTTATATTGTAGTTTCTTCAGTTCTGCTCTTTAGGTTTTTTCCTTTGTTGCATTGCTCATACCAAGTGTTTCGCAGCAGAGGATGGCAGCTCAGCCTCCAGGCTAGCTCAGTGTGGTAAGGCTTAGGAAACCTGGAGTTTTTTCCTTATTCTACTGGTAAGCTGAGTCAGCAGTTGAACTGTGTTTTTCACACACCTTCATTTATTTGTTGTATCTGCTCTAGTACCATCCTGCAAATCTTCACCGAGTTGTTTTGGAGATAGAGTTTTGCGAAACTTGACTGAAAACTTTAATATTAATGCATTTCTTAGTCTGTGATTTGGCAATTTCCCCCTACGGGTGTAATGCAGATCATTAGGAGACGTGGCTCAGACATTTCATTTTGATGGTGTACAGTTAGTCCCTGTTATGAAGTGCTTGCTCTAATCCAAATAACGTTATTTTTTCTGCTTTTTGCAGGACCCCGCAGGAATATTTGAACTGGTGCAGGTTGTTGGAAATGGGACATATGGACAAGTCTATAAGGTTTGGACGCCTCTGTAATTTAGGATGCTGTTCTTGCTAAAGCTGTATTTCCTAAAGCAGAAATGAGCACCATTTAAGAAGGCGGACAGTTGTTCCAGTAATAGCCTGGTTTATCTTGCTCTCTTTTCTGCATAATGCAAAATGTACCACCTGTGAAATTCCATGGCCCTTCCTCTGTCCTGTTTTCATCTCTTTTTGCTGCCACAGGTCAAATAAACGTATTGGCTTTTGTACTGACTTCCCTCTGCTCTGTGCTTATTTTCTCTTTTTCAAAATTATTAAAAAGGCGTCTGGCAGAAATTTACATCAATGATGGCTAAATTTGGCCTGGATTGAGTGGAGTTCAAAACTCAGACAGCAGTGCTCTTCAAGACAGACGTGTCAATTAGCCCTGCTCTGCAGGCAGGCAATGAAGTCTTTGATTTCTGTCATTACCTTTGTCACTGTGGTATCAAAGCAGATCCACCAACCAAGAAACTACAGCAATTAACATTGTGTGCCACAACATAGTGCTCTGTACGCTATGCAGTGCACGGCTTACTGTAGTTATAACAACCAGCCTAGAAAAGTGTTCTTTCACTGTGAAGCCTTCCCTAAAAATGATCTAGGAAAAGGAAATAGTTGTGATTAAATAGGGAATCAAGTTCCCGTTCGGAGAATGAAGACACAGGAAGGCAAAGGCCATGCTGGTAAACTCTTGGAGGTGCATTAGAAGAGTAGTGGCACTGGAATAAGTCTGTCTGATGTTGCTTCTCCGTCAGGTCCCACTGGTGACAAGCCCCTGCTTGGCAAGTCTGTGTGTGGGTGCAGGCTCTTTGTGCATTGATCCCTCTGTGGAAAAATGCAGGAGCAATGCAGGACTGTTCTTTCTCCAGAGCACTGAAGACATGCTACATTTTGGTATCCCTCCTCTGGTGGCAGATCTACTGTGATCACTTTCCCTTTGAAGCTGTAGGTTCTGGAAAATGCTTTACAAAAGCAGTTCTGGGAAGTCTCTCTTTACCTGTGCTACCATTTTTAAAATTATTCTTTCTGTATCAGAATCAGGATCTTTATCATGTGACTCTTTGTGGTGGTGAAGTCTGTGTTGTTTCTGAGATCGTCATTCAGATACTGCTCTTAGTACTACTGGATTTAAAATAGATGCTGTGGGGTTCACATGGACGGATTAGAAGCCAGGAGATATTTAGATATTTATTTCCTGTTGTTTTTTACCTGTAAAAAGATACCAGACTTCCTGAATGTTCTGTGAAGTAGTTGACTTTCTTTTTGTGTCTGGATTTATTTTATATTGGGAAAGAAAAATTTCAATCTAGTCATTTTTTATGAATGTGAGTGTGAATCAGCTGCTTAATCATGGCAGAAGCAGGAAGGAGAAACATAGTTTGCTTCTCTGCTGCAAAAGAAAATGTTTGGAGCTGTCATGTACCTCACTAGAGTGTTACTTGCCAAAATGTGCAAGAAATACTGACAATGATAATTTAAAATTGTACCCAAAGGCTGTTCTTCACTGAGCAAGTATGTTCTTTATGAGCAGAGTCTGACAGCTCTGGGAATGGGGTGATTTGAGTCTCATTCTGCACTTGGACCGGCTGGAACATCTAGGGAAGGCACTGAGAGAAAGGGTCTCAGAAGGCTGAGGGCAATGAGGGGGAGCTTTGTGCACATGCATCCTACACTGGAGGGGTGAGGGGCTGTGTGTAACCCCAGCTCCATGCAAGCACACCCCTCACTGAGGCTTTGGTCAAATAAATACATGTAAAGAGTGTCTATGTGGTGTTCTGCTCAGGGTTGCTGGGGGATGGAGCTGCTCTTAGCGGGAGCATGACAGTGAAACTTGCAGTTGATGATGATAGCCAAGCTGGACAGATACAAAATGCACGTTTCACACTTAGCGGTCAGCTCCGTCTCTGTTGTGAACAATTTTCACCCAGTCCAAAGCTTCAGTGTGTAGGGAAATCCTCCTGCAGATGCTGAGCACCACCTGAATGTTCTCAGGTGTTGTCTGCCTGGTGGTATCTCCCTAGTGCTGGCCTTGCACCTAGAGCAAATGTCTGTTTTTTTAGAAGGAGGGCAGCTGCAACAGAACCAGTGCTTCTGCAGTGACCATGAGAAGTTAGGCTCATACTCACTTCTCTTTTTAACTTCTGTGTAGTATGTCCTCTGATCTCTAAAATGCTAGGACTGATAAAGTGAACAAACGGAATTCTGGAATCATTTTGCAGTTTGTCTAGTATAGGTTTTTGATTATAAATATTTAAGTTATAAAGTAGTCTGTTATCCATATATATATACTGATATCATTAGAGCATGTTTTTATTCTTCAGAGGTGTTAGGTTGTTCCATATGTTCAGAAACTACACATAGTAATTTGCACATCATCAAAGAAAAACTTACTTCAGGCTAAATAAATTATATTCAGGATTACTAAATTGCTTTGTTGGCTGTGAAGACGATTCATATTTTAATATGTGCAACTTTATAAAAATAGAAATAAAATTTTGAGGGTTCATCATTAGATTTGGAAAACAATGTTTAACGGATTTATTGAAGGAGAGTATTGGTCATACTGAATTGTTCCAGTTCAGGGTCTTTTAAAATGAAACAGAAGAGGTATGGATTGTACACATAACAATGCTAGAGCTGTGTAGAAATGTTATAAAGATGTGTGTATAATAACTGACTAAAAGCCAGCAGATTTTTTTGATAACTTATGAAGTAGTAGGACATAAACATGCCAGTGCTGGCAACTTCAGCCTTTGGAAAGTGTGAATTAGATATGAAAAAAAATCATATGGTACCCAGAAGTCATGAGACTTAGGCTTCATTACCTCTTGAAATGACAAGTTTTTCAGTTAATTCCTGGCTTCCATGTGCTGGAATCCAAAGAACAATCCTGTGTAAGAGGTGGTTCAGAATAGTGCTGTGGGAGATGGTAGCACAGAGTCTTCCCTGAAAGTCAGGGGAAACTGAAAGTAGTTGAAAATAGTGCATTTGCTGGTGGTTGGGAAGTATGAGTATTGACTCTTTCAATGCCTTTATCTCCTGAATGTTCAGGAGCTGAAGGTCAGATTGTGTTCAGTCTCTGCACCATCTCAATTAATGCATGTGGGAACAAGAAGTTTCTGAACATCCCATGCACTACTTCTGACAAGATCTGTCCATCTTCCTGCATACTCTTGAGGCCAAGGATGAAAATGAGTGTGAAGGGCATGCGTGGTTGCTCTCCAAAGGATGAGGGCCATTTTTGAGGGTTTCTAGAGCTGCTCATCATTAAGGACCTGCAGACAGCAGAGCAGTGTTTTGCATCCTGTAACTGTCAGTGTCATTTGAGAGGAAGCGAGAAGGCTGAAGGTGTCACTTGCAAGTCCTTGGGATCTGTTGAGACATGGCACTGTTCTGAGTTCTTTGCCTACTCCCATTACTTCCAGGAGTTTAACTGTATGGACTTCATGGCTCTGAAGTGCTGGATAGTTTGGAAGTCTTGGTTTGGAAAGACAGGTTAGGGTAATGAAGACAGAAACTCCCCTTGAAATGGAAAATATAAACCTCCCTCCCTCTCCAAATTATTATAATTTTTAAAATAAAGGGCTCTTGGGCAAAGATATGGGAGCAGGAATAACAGTTCTTTACTAGTTAATAATAAAATGTAGTATTACAACCAAAACAGTGTCAGAGTCAGAATACGACCTGACACCCTGTTAGTCAGAGTGTTTGGCAACAGTCCGGTCAGGCGGTGGCTGCAGTCCTGGAGTGACAGATGGTGGCTCGGTTGAAGCAGCAGTCCAGTCGAAAAAGATGCAGCTTTCTCCTGGAAGTCCAGTGCTGGTAGAAAAGGCCTGGTTTTCCTCTGTGAGTTCAGCCTTGGAAAAAGGCTGCTTGTGTTGTTCTGAATCCCAGGCTTTATCCAGACAGGAATGCTTGGCTCCTCCCCCTGGGTAGAGCCTCTCACAATGGGATGATAACATGTAATATCAGTCACGCAGCCAGGATCAGTGGCCCATTAATTGAAAATGATCTCTCTGGGCGAAGATGGGTGTGGAAGAGATAAGGAAACTGCCCCCCCATCCCCCCAGGTTTAACAGATGGTGACAGAATAGTTACACCCTACATTCCCATGACAATAGTGATGGTACATCACCCTTGATGTAGAACAGTTGTATGCTGGTCTGTGCTTGTGCATTTAGTAATAACGAAACTGTAAGTTTGGGGGAAGTGAAATTGTTTTTTCAAAGACTTCTGCTGTTAGTTTATCTTTGATGAGAGGTGTGTCTTCCGTAGAAGCCTGTTAATGCATTTTCTATGTTCCAATTTTCAATTCAGGGTCATTTTTCTGTTGAGTAAATTGGGAAAGGGAGATGCGGGCACAGCCATTTTTGATGTGTTTGGGTCACAAAATTCTTCCTCAGCTCCTGAAGAGGCTTTGAGACTCCGAGTTCATAGCTGCTCTGTTTTTTCAGTTGCCAAGATAAAGGGGAATTGTTCCTAATCCATGCTCTGAGAGTCCTCATCCTTCTGAAGTTTTCATGGGCCAGATGAGGTCAACAACAACATCTGTGCCATCTGCTTGTTTTCTGATGTCAAGAGACACCTGATTGGGGCTTTTGTCTTCCTCTGTTTTAGTGATGTGGATTAGCCTTCTCCCAGGCTTGGCATTTTTTAGTGGCCATGGAAAACGGAGGCCAGTGTCTTTGTATAGTTCCAGGGGCTGATGTTTTTTGGCACATGATCTTGGAGCCTGGTGTTAAACCCTGAGAGATTTGCAGCTGCTGTGTGTGCAAAATGGTTGTATCTTTTGTGGAATCTAAGGGCACAGGGAACTTGAGAGAGGTGCTCTGGTTTGGAACTATGAGAGTCGAGAGGAAAAATGTGGTTTCCCAGTAATGCAGCTGATGAAGAAGCAGCAGTGCTGTTGCTGAGGCTTAGCAGGGGTGGAAGTAACCCTGCCTTTCTGTAGAGTCTGCATAGCTAATATTTTTATTTCTATGTGGTCATAAGACTCTGTATACAAAAAGGAAACAGGTGTGAGTAAGGAAGTGTATGGGGTTTGTTTGTTTGTTTGTTTTAACACGGTTGTTTCTTGGCTTTGAATTGTGCTTCAATTGCTGACATGAATTAGGAGTTACTTTGCTGTTGATGTAGAGTGGCAGGAGTGCAGCAAAACATAGATGCGACATTTCAGTTTATCCTAAACTAAATGTCTGTTAAGTTCTTCGTATTCCATTTCACTGAATAACTGGCTTATGTAATTGAGTTGGGAGTGGTCGGAGAAAGGAACATGGATTTTTTTTGAGACTGGGAAGTGTGTGGAAAGAATCACCAGACCATGCCAAATTATGGAGTGTTATAATCTGTGGACTTTATTGAAAACCTTAATTAATGGTAGCACCTGGAAGGTTAAATGTAAGAAACATTACAGTTACAGTCAGTATAATCCAGATGATGAATGTGTAAAAGCTGAAAACTTCAAAACCATCCCTTTTGTGGGTGAGTCAGAAGTAGCCACTTTACAAAGAATGTGTTTTGGGGCTGAAATGCAATTTCAGAGTCTCTGAAGTACCACAGAGACATTAAAAATGACATGTAATTTCAGATTGTTTTGTTGTCATTTGTGGTCAGTTACAGTTTTCAAGCTAATCTTAGTCTTCAAGGACTGAGATATTGGCGAGTCAAGGAGGGAGATCGGTTGTACTCTACAGAAATGACAAAATGCTACTCTCTGTTTCACTAGCAGTTGGTAAAAGTGCTTGTTATCCATTTGCTTTGTTTCAGTTTTTGGTAGAAGAGCTGATTATCTTGTCCACATGAAAAACAAGTTAATTACAGGAAGCAGCAGTGTATAAAGATGCTGCCACAGTGCCTGGGATGGAGTCAGCAGCTCATTGCACAGATCCTTGGTTCTCTAGTGCAAACAAATAATGGGGATTGTCTGCTGCTCCTGGCCACAGGCATCTCTCTCAGGAGTAAGTCTGAATTTAGTATGTGCTACTGCCATTGTAATAAGATCTGAAATACTGTTGTGCTTATGAATGGGTTGCCTTGAAAACTGAAGCATGTAGGTCTGCAATACCAGTAGAGAGGTGTGGCTTGGGGTTTCAGTATTGAATTTCTTCAGGCCTCCAATTTTTAATAAGACCCTTGAAGTCTGCATACTACTAGGTGTGTTTCTTCCTTTTCTCTCGGTTGTCTGCAACTCCTAAATACACTCCCATAAATGCTTCCATGCCTTTCTTGATGCTTCCACACCATGATTGTCCTTTTCCTTCCCTGTCAGAACAGGTGTGGAATTGGCAGCCTTGATACAAGGAGGGCAAACTGTGCCTTGGACTGCATCAGCAAGAGCCTAGCAAGCAAATCACGAGATGCAATTATTTTCCATGCTCTTGTTAGGCCACATCTGGAATAATGTGCCCCATTTTGCTCTCTCAGTTCCAGAGAGATGTTGAGAAACCAGAGAGGGTTCAACAAAAGGCAACCAAAACATTTAGTGGGTTGAAGAAAGAAAGGCTGAAGGAACTGGATTTTTTCAACCTTGGGAAGAGAAGGCTGAGGGCAGCCTAGTCACAGTTTTGAAGTTCTTCAATAATGATTTGTATGGGAGGTGCCAGTACAGGGATGCACAGGGCACATGAGTTGCTCAGAAGAAGTTCCATTTGGATGTCTGAAAAAAAAATTCTGTAGCATGAGAATAGGTACAGAAATTCTGGAATAGGACTCTCATGGAGTCACCCTTGCTGGAAATATCTGTTTGACACTGTCTTGATTAATGTAACCTAAGTCCCTGCTTGTAACAGAAGATGGGACCATGTGTTCCCAAAAGTCTTTTCCAATCTCAATTTGAGTTCAAGACATACTACTGTCAACCCAGCCTATTAGAGTGTGAATTACTAACTTGGAGGATACCAAAAAAAGTTACTTTTATTTGAAATATATATAAAATAGGTAGTTTATTGTGTGTATTCAGTCATCAGAGCCAGGAGCATTTTTGTGCTGCGGTTTTTTAGGGTTTTGGTGTTGTGTTTGAGTTTTTTTTAATCTTGACTTTCCTGCCTATTTGCCTATGGCAGTACCAAACTATATTCAGCACTGGATTTTAAAATAATGGATCAAACATGCAAAATTAATCAGAAGATTGTGAAGTCCTGATTCTAGTTAGTGAATATTTCAGAGGAACTCGATTAAGATTCTTGGGAGTCAGACTAGTTTATCAAAAGTAGAAGAGTAAGGATGTGGAAGAAACCTCTCAGCTCTGGATGCCTCCATACAATAAAGGCTCTGACTGAACAGAGCAATGTACAATAATTAGATTTGCCATATCAGCCATTAGAGAGTAGTAAAATCCTTGCAAATAATTTGTTGGCAGGCCTGTTGCTTTCAGGTCCTCCATGTTTTGGACCTAAAAGTCTATGTGGGAGCATACTATGCATTTTCATCCTAAACCACTTTTTGAGCTCATGTTGCATAACACTTCAGATTTTGTCACTGGGTCATGCTATTTTGAAGGTAAGAGAATGTGCTAAAAATGCACAAGTGGTAATATAAGCATAGTAGGAAATAGTTCAAGCTCTTAATTCCCTCCTCAAGCACTTTGCTGTCCTATAAGCACCTCACTAGTGACATTGATTTGAGTAATCCTGACTGCTCAGTAGCATCTAGAATCATGCCAATGTGCAGATACATATCAGAGTGACCAGAGCGTTATGGGTCTGAGTTTTGCAATATCTGACCTACTCAGAAGTATTTTCATTGTATACAATATATAAATTAGTGGAACTATGGGAAAACTTGTCTATTTGCAGTCCAGAACACGTTCCAGACATGTAATGAGCTGTGGCAGTTAATGAATGGATGATAGGCTATTACTTAATTTTAAACAGCAGAAAATCTAGTGTGTTGTTTATAGATGTTTGAGCTGATCCTGTAGCAGGTTTGCTTTAGTAACTACCTTTTTCACAATAAACTGCAGGATTTTAGAGCCTGGTGGGGACATGTCACCTTATCTCTGTGTCTCTGATTCTTTCTTACAGATCCTTATGAATTGCACTTTCCAAGTCTGCTTTAATGTCCTGAAGAGTGCATGTATGTTTTTTTGAAAGTCCTTCTTTGGTACTTGTGGGCTACAGCTAGTAAAGCATAATAAACAACAAATTGGTTAGTTTCCTAAAATTGAAGAAAAAACTATTTTTCAGCTGTTTGTAGTATACTTTTTATTTTTCAAAGTCCGTGTTTATTGTAAGTCTGCCCTTGTAACCTACTGATCTTGTGGGATTCCTGAAAGGTTTTCAAGATTTGCTTTAGAAGCACCATTTCAAAGGCTATTTCTTCCCCATCCCCTACTGCCTACCCTTGAAAATATTAAATTTTAGTTACTTCTGAGATCTTACAAGTGAGCAGTCCAGAAGACACACTTTGTAGCAAACTGTGGCCTTTGCAGTGTCCTGCAAAATGTGTTTTTAGCTGCTGTGTATTAGCTGGGATGTAGTCTGGGGCAGTGCCTGTAGGAGCTCCCAGTGTGCGAAAAATGCACTTTTTCATAAAGATAAGAGAAAGGCTGTCTTGGAGTGACTTTATGGTTTATCCTGTATCATCTGCCTATGCCCAGAAAATGAATTTTATGCTTTTCTGTGTCTAAACTGAGCCTGAGAGGGAGAGGAGGAGAAAAAAAAAAAAGATTTAGGCACTTCTGCGATTCAAGGCCACTGCTTTTCTGTTGTTCTGCTGCTGCTAAGAAGGGATAACGGCTGGGACAGAGAGAGAGGGGGAGGAGGAAGGACCTGCTTGGCTTTTCCCTGCCAGCTCAGCTCTGGTTTTTTTCCTTTGGGAGAAGAGAGAGAATGAGTTTTTCTGGGGCTTTGGGTTTCTTCTTGTTTTTCCCTCTTCTGAACTCGTTCAGAACATCAGAACATTGGGACTTCACTGAGAGGCTTCTCATCGGTCCAAAAGGGGCCTCCCACCAGCACTCTGGGAAAAGGAGAGACCACAGCCAAAGGGGCTCCAACCTTTTTCCCAAAGTTTCTCTCTCTCTGCAGCGAGAGTTTTTTTTATTATTATGTAGAATTATTGCTATTTTCCTGTGTGTTTTGTTAATTAAATATTTTTTTTTCCTTTTTCTCTTTACTTTTCTCCAGGACAACTTCTGTCCCGAACCTGGTGGGGGGGAGGGGTACACAGGTACCTACAGCCTGCTTTCCGTCAGAGGATATTCTCCTCTGAATTTGTTTCAAACTGGGACAAAGGCTGACGTGGACAGCTGTGGCTCAGGAGATCTTGCTTCTCTTCTTGCCTTTGCTTCCCATCATAGCCAAAAAGCATGAATTTGCTGGAAATGGAGCTCTTCATGTAAGGGTAGCTGTTAAAATGGAGGCAGCCCTTGTTTTTGTGAAGCGTCTTGGGACTCTGGTTAGGAGGAATTAGTGTGCTTATGGAGGTGATTTGTGAAAATTGGTTAGCAGCCACTTACTGAACAATGTGCTGTTTGAAAACAGTTTCACTTGAATCCAAACATGGGTTCAAGTGAAACCGTAGTGGGAAAATTTCAAGAAATGAGTTGGCTTTCGTTTTCAAACTTTGCTTCAGAGATGTCAAAACATTACATTTAATTTGCTTCATCTGAACATATGTTTAAATTCAGCAGGATGTTTAATAGATTGAGGGGAAAAGTACAGTCATACTGAAATAATTTGGCATGACAAAAAGAAATGAGAATATTAATGTCAATTAATATGTGAATGTTAATTATTCTGACTTTCTATTCTGAGAGGAGTGTTTGCAACCAAAAGCAAGACCGGTTGGCAAAACACTGACATTTTGTTGGTATTTACTGAATACTGGAATTTACTAAATTCTGTTTTCTGACTGTGCAGTTGCTACATCTGGTATGAGCTTTTTTAATGCAATTTTTTCTTGTCTCTCTATTGTTAAAAATGGAAACATTTAGAGGAATAGGATGTAAGAGAAATGTGTGGTGGCCTTCTGAAAAGAAAATTCCCCAAGTTCAGTAAAATGTGGATATCTTTCTTATTTAGTATGCTGAATTTAGAAAGGCATTTTCCTGGTATTCAAAAATAACAAAAGAGTAACCAGTTTACTAATTATTTATGTTGCAGTAAATTTGACTACTTCTGTTTTACTCTTGGCTTTAAACCTGTGAACAATTATACTAAAATATGCAACAAAACCAGCATGAAATAAATATGCATATGACTTAGATAATGGATTCTCAAATGTATTATTTACACAGATTGATCCTTATGTTGTCTTGTTATATGGAAAAGGGAAAGAGCTAGAAAAAATATTTTTGCTTTAAGATTTGTTTTTTGCAGTCTAACATGAATTATTTATTGTTACAGGCTTCTTGCAAACATTCTGCCCCCAAAAGCCAAATCATATCAGTGGATATCTGATTGCCTTTTATTATTATTAGAGGGGAAAGTTCAGAGTTGTGGGCCAGCATTATCCCTCATGCTTTGAAAATCAGATTACTGTGGTGGGGTCTTCCAGTTTGCCTGTGTTTTGCCCTGTAGAGGAGGACAGGAGACACCAGTGCATGACTGGGAGGCACCAGACCATTCCTGCTTTGGAATCCCTTTGAGATGAAGGGTGGTTTGTTTCCAGAGACACTGGGCTGTGCTTTGTCATCCCTACCAGTGGAAGATGGCCAAGTTTTGCAGGCAGGCACACAGGGAGTTGAGGAGTTGGGGTGCCCAGTGAACCCTGCGAAGCCTGGGATGGCTTGGACGTTGTGGAAGGGATTCGAGCCACTGAATGTGATGCACTGAGGGCACACTGAGGCACATTTTGTGCATGTGCAGATCAGCCTAAGCAAGTCTGACATTTCCCAAAGGCATTTGAGCTCACATGCTAGTGGGTGAGGGTGCATGTGCAGATTGCTGGGTGCCCAACTGGAACAGCTTTCCTGGCAGAAAAAGGGCTTGCGTGTGGAGAAGATGAATGTATGGTAGCCTGCTCTCCAAAAACGTGCCTGAAAGTGGAAAAACGATGAAGGAATAGAGAGATGCACTTTCTTTTGGGCACTTGGAAAAATTCAGTCAACTCTTTTGAGTAGAGGAAGACACAAAACAAAGACTGAAAACTCAGGTCTTCAGTAGCACAAGTTGGAGAATAAAGAACAGAGAGGATTTGGGACTCATCCTTTCCTATGATCCGCTCTTCCTTTCTTTGCGTTATGTTAGTTTCTAGGTACCCACCTGTTGGAAGACTTTGCGTGGCCTTTATCCCTGGCTTACATGATGGAGTTACAGTATTTTCATGCTGGCGGGAGAATCAGCATTTACAGACATTACGTGAATGGTCAATTTTCTGCCCATACTTGCAAAGCACCTACTGCATTCATGAGGCTGTTCAAAGAGTCACAGCAAGCTCCTGGTCAGGCCTTATAGCGTCTTTTGGCTTCTTACATCTGCCAAAGTCACAGTACTCTGACCAGAAATGAAAGAAAATGGCCTTATCAGTGCTGGGTGGTGGTTGGAGCCTGCATGGCACTTGCCACGTCTATCACACAGATGGGTTCTGAATGTCATAGTGAGTATATTGAATACCTGCCTGGCTAAGCTTTTGCGGTTGCTGTATCCTGCATTTATGTTACTGACTTCTGGCAGACCTCTCCCTATCAAAGTTATTAACATTAAAATAGAGTAATTCTTTATAGTGTGGAGATATCCTTCTAGTCCAACTCTGTCAAGTGTGGCTGGGAGGCTCCAGGCACCTCTGCTTGGGATGGAGGCAATGCTGAGCCACACCAGGGCTGGACAGGGATTGTAGGTGCCAGTGAAGTTTGGGCTGGAGATGACACTGTGGTCTATAAATTGTGGTTCTTAATAGGGAGCCTGTCTGGTTGAATCCTCTGGTGTGTAAATGCTTCCTGATCTTCTGGAGGGGTTGTTCCTTCAGACTAGATGAGCATATACCAGCAGAGGGTTTTCTTTTCTTTCTGGCTTCCTTTATTGCCAGGCAAGTAGCATGAATGTCATCGTACCCTGTTGTCTGAGCTGTAAAAAGCTATTGTGTGATGTGAAAGTACCCAGAGATTGCATGATGTATTTTGATTTCTCCTTAGAGAATTGGGGGCATGATCAGAAAGAGGAATGGGGAAGCTGCTGCCTCTGCATTCTCCCCCACCGTGGGGCAGGCTGATGACTGTGCAGTTTTCTAGGTGTATTCCAGGAGTTGGTTGTGATCTGATAAGCCACATCTGGCTCCTGTCCTGCCTGTCACAGAGGACATCCATGTTTGTGAAGGACCCTTTATTAGCAAGCAGTGTTTGCAATACAGGAGATGACACAGAGGGCTTTGCATTTCAATTTTTTTGTTATTCCCGCCCATACTGTGTTTGCTTTCGGTGCAGATGTGCATTTCTGCAGATGTGCTGCTGAGGTTTTGCGGTCCCAGCCGACGTACTTCAGGTGGGTCTGTAGCAGGGTGTGTGCCTGGACCTGGTGGTAAAGCAGAACAACAGCTCTCTTGAGGTTTCGCAGAAAATAGTTTCTTTTTTGTTTCTTTTCTTTTTTTTTTTTTTCTCTTGATGAAAACAAGAGGAAGCTTTAGCAGGTGAGAGGTTGATGCCTTGCCACAAAGGCAAAACCACTAGCGGGACCCACCCTGGCTGTGGGCAGCATTTACTTTCCCAGTTGATGATAAAACCCATGTTCTCATTGAATCATGACACATATGAGTATTAAATTACTCCAGTCAGCTTTTTCATCATCATTAATTGCTGACTTTTCTAAAACAAATGCTTTTAAAAAGAAAGAGCTGGTAACAGAAGTAAACAGAAATTTTCAGAGAACTGAGCAGAAATCTCCATCTACTAAAGCCGCTGTGAAAATGGAAAGAAATGGAGTTATGCAAAAGATGGGCATTTTGATGACTGGTGTGGCTGGATTGGTGAAAGGGAAATGACAAACCAGCCTGATTCAGGCCACTGAGCATGTCCACACTTAACAAAATTGAGCTGGAAACAAAATTTCTAATTAAACTGGGTCAAACCATGTCCAACCCAGGTCTTTAAGAATAATTGTATGAAATCATGGTTTTTTTCAGTCTTCTGCACATGACGTTATCTGTTTGACCTATTCAGAGAGGATGTAAAGTGCTAACAGTGGCGTGATGGTGTTTTGTGCTCACCTTGCACTCATTTGATTACAGAATCATGGCAAATCAGAATCGCTGCAGGAGAGCCAATCCCTAAAGTTGACTCAGTAACTAATTTCAGAGCCTCTTCTTGTTAGGTATTTGTTTTTATGTAACTCTTATGTTACTGTATGTCATAGGTTGTTTTTTTATGCAGGCATGTCAAAAATAGGTATTTTCTGTAAGCCTCAGTGGTGCAAGGAGGAAAAGTATGTCTCCTCTGATTTGCACAAAGTACGCAGGAATTGAATCATCTTGGAGACTTCAGATTTGGTTGGAATGAGCTGACTGGTTAAAACATGATTGGATGCCAGAGCAGTGCAATCCCATACACTCTGTTTTCTTAAAAAAACCTGGGTGAGCTTCTGTCTTTGATAGTGCAAGCTCCTGCAATCTCATGTGCTCCCCTGAACCTGAAGGTTCAGAAGGCAGAATGCAATGCAAAACACTTGGGAGATGGCTTTTCTGGTGTGGTGTTTTCATATGCACTTGGATAGAGTTTTTTTCAATGACACTTTTGTTGCAAATAGAGACCTAATTATTTAAATTTCTGTTATTTAAATTTGTGCATTGGCAATGCTGTAGAGTTTTAGTTGATCCTGCAAAATTTTCCTCTGGCACGTAATACCAAATTTATCCAAAGCAGCAATGAGCTCTCGGTGGTATATTTTGGCATCTGGATGTAGATGACGGAATATGCAAAGGAGCTACAAAAGGAAGTTTTTTGGAAGCTTGTGGAAGGTTAAACTTTTAAAGTAAATTTTTAAAGTAAGCACTAAATGTTAAGCAGAAATGCTTGTTTTTAAAGTTTATATTATACATGTAAGCCAGGAAGTTGCTGGCATTAGCTGGATGCCTTGTGGAATGTTGAGGTTGCTTTGCTGGGGTTTTTTTGTCTTTCTTGACAGCCAGTGTAGATGTGATGCAGCTGGTTGGACAAGCTATTGCTGTTACAAGGTAAAGGAAACACACAGAGTTCACAGCTTGGGAAATGGCTTTGAGACTCAATAATGAGAAGGATTCTGGTGCAGGGCTAGGCCAGGGGATTCCAGTGTTTCTTTTTTGAATATTTCTATATGTGTTTCTGTGCATGCCCTTTTGTCTGTAGTGGATGGGCCCTGTTGTATTTGGTGTGGAAGAAGTTCACAGAGTTTCCCGTTGCTGCCTGTGAAGGCTTCATGTGACACACCAGCTGACAGTGGTGAGGGCAATCCCGTTGAATCCCTACGCCTGTGAACATGAATGCGTCATGAGTCAGAGCAGTGAGTGTTTTCTGTTTCCATCTGGCCTTCATCTGTAGTTTTATGGAGAGCCTCATTTTGCATTGGCTGTGAACTTTGGGTGGCAGCCCTGCGGTAGCTTGTCAGAGATGCTTTTACACAAGTGGACACACTGCAGCAGTGGCTTAAGTTTATTTCTTGTGTCACAAGCTCTGGCTCAAACCTGAGAGGATTTGTGCAATCACACCTTTTCCAACAGACAAACCATTGAAAATAAACTATTTTTTTTTCATTGTAAAGCGAGGTTTGTTTTGTTTGAGAAATTTGACCCTTTATGAGATAAATTCATATCTGATAAACTCAACAGCAGAAATTCCATTGGACATAGAATCTTTAAGATTCTCCGGTCGACATCGGTGGGGTCAGAAGTGCGTGCCAGAACCATAGTGTTGGGACAATCCATGATCAGTTGTTGGTGGGAAGTGCTCCAGGGAACCTCTGGGAGGTGTGGCCAGCAGTGCAGGGGCTCCCCAGCTTTGTGCTGGGGCTCTGGTGTTGTTTTACCCACACACAGTTCACTGTGTAGTTCACTGCTTTGCCTTGCCCTGTACAAAATGAACTTGGCATGTTTAAACAGGGCAAGACAAAGAGATTAGAGTTTCAAAATCCAGTAGGGCTGTTCAGTTGTTAATTTCAGGAAACTATTGGTACCTCTTGTGACCAGTTCTTCCAATGATTCACTGCTGCTTTTGCTTCATGTGTGCTGGTAATTATGCTGAGCTGCGTTGCTTAAGGCTCTGCGGTTCTTCAGCTGTAATATGTTTAGCCATTTTCTTGAAGTTATTCTGCTGGAGCATTTACATCTTTCTTCCTCTCGAGAGCTCACTGTTCATTTCTCTCCTGCTGCGATTGACTTCAATCGCCACTAGTAATAGAAATTGAGAAGATACAGCATTGAACAGTAGCTGCTTGTAGCTGTTCAGGAACTATTACTGTGTGTCTGACCTGTAGTTTGCTTGAGAGGAGAACCTTTGCCAGCCACACACCTGCTGTACAAAGCTGATTATTAGATCAGTTTAGAAAAAAATAACACCAAGGCTCTTGATGAATTCAGGTTTTTTTGTTTTTGAACTTGGAATCTCCTCTCTGTTTTAAATTCATTAGAAAAGCAATATATACTTCATTTTTAAGACTAATTAGAAGAGTAGTCTGGTTTCATTTTGGAGACTAACTTAATACTGAAAGCCTTTCCAAACATTTAAGTAATTTTCCCTTGAGTTTTGCAGACCATCTGGCCAGTAGGATTTTGGAAGGAAATGGGAATTGACTGCTGCTGTGAGATCAGTGCCATGTAGCTCATCTCTTACAGAAATCATTCAGAAATCTGGAGGCTTGTGTGTTTTTTCACAGACTAATTGTGTTCATTAAATCCCGTTTAATTTTTGGAGAGGATTCACCAGATAGAACCAAATGAAAAGGCACTGAGAGTAGATGCTCTTTTTTTTCTCCTCAGTTAATGCTCTGTGAAGACTTTGGTATGTGTGTAAAAATATGACCTTTCCATATGATCCCTATATGATCTTCTGAACTTGATGGTATTAGTCAGCAGAGTTTTTGATTTCAGGATTCACCTCAGGTTAACAGAGTAATAGGGAGGGTATTGGCCAAGAGATGCTGAAGGCAAGATTCTGAGACTGTAAGAGAAACCCTTTCAATGGCATCTTTTAGTACCAGGCTGTCCTATACTGCGTGTGCTGTACCCAGCCATCTGCAGAGGTACATACCCACATGGTATTGCAATCTGTGTGATAAAAACACCGGCAGAACTAGAACGGAAAAGTAAATCACCCTTAAGGTTGTTGTAGCTCTGTCATCATTTAGTCTGGAACTTGCACCTGTGTATCCTGCCTGCCTCAAAGCCCTTTATAAAAACCCAACTAACCTGTGCAGAGCCTTGTCCATGTTCTATATTATATGCAAGAGAAAATTCAGTTCAAATTCTTGTTCACAAGAATGCTGAAGGTTGTTTAAAAATTCAGTGATATAATTGCTAAGAGCTTAATGTTTACATAAGGTTGTGTTTATGTGGGATAGAAAGCTAATAAAGCTACATTACTTTAAAAGGTTAAAGATCACTCTCCTAACATGAGGTTTGTAATTGCTATGTGCAGCTTAACCTTTGCAGCTTTGTAGCGATGATGAGCCAAAAAACCTTTGAGGGATTCTTGTACGAAAAATCTGGCCACCTATCAGCTGACCTCTTGCAGTCCAGTCCTGACTTCCTTTCAACAGGATGGGGCTGGCAGGACACACTTAACTGCTTGTGACCTTATCCAGCAGAGATGTGCTATGAACACATTTTCTCTAGTGCCCTGTATTTCTGTAAATGGATGACTATGAGTCAGGCAGCAAAAATTCACTGCGGTGGAGGGATTTGTACCTCACCCCAGACTTAGCTTCTCAGCACCCCTGTTCTGCAGAGTGAGAGCCTTCCAAAGGCTGAGGCTTTTCCAAAATTGTTTCTTTTTCTGGATGAATAGACTTCTGGTGCAGCAGAACTTTGCTGTCATAAATCACTACCGAGCTCCTAAGTGCTCTGTGGGACTGGCTCTGTGCCAGGGCTGCTCCAACCCTCCTGCTCACAACAAGAGGAGCCCTGGGACTTCAACTACCCCATTTCCCACTGCCCTGCATCCCTACTGCCCTATGCTGTCCTGAACACCCCACCCCAGCCCAGTGTCCCTAAGCCAGAACTCCATGGGAAGAGGAAAGCCACCTGTGTTCGAAGTCTCTGTGCCCCTGACAGGGTTGGCCAGCCCTGATGAGGGCCTGAGGCTGGAAACTGAGAGTGTTTTAACAGATGTGAAGGGGTGTGACAAATGCCAAAGACCAGGATGAATAGCAAGGCTGTTGAAGCTGTTACTTGTGCAAATACTAGTATTTAGGCTCAACAAAATCAGTTTTTATGTCCCAATAAATGGAGTGTGAGGAAAATGGGATAACTGCACACAAGCTGTTTCTCGAACCTCTCCTCCTCTTCACGGTGCTGCTGAGTTACTTGACCCACATATGGCCCCAAAATGTTGCTTTTCTTTCCTTGTTGGCAGCAATTTCCCCCCCTCCCCTTAGAGAGGGCCTTGCAGTTCCCTCTAAACTCAAGCACCTGGATGACTTTTTGAACAGAGGAGAGGTGGAGCTTCAGTGTTTGTCATCCCCTCAGATGCTACTGAGGTATCATCAGATAGAAATGGGACCAAGTCAAAGTCAGTGGGAGCTTGGTCCTTTACCAGGAGTAGCTCTGCCTCCAGTAACCCTGGGACCCCCAGCCAAGCTGACCCTGAGTGTGGCAGGTGAAGATTGTTTCTCCAAGGTGCTTTACGTACTGCAGCTCTCAATTTCCCACTGACACCCATCACAGCCTATCCTGGTTTTGCCTGCTCCAGAAGTGTTCCTGCTCTTTTTTCTTGCACATTGTTCAGAAACTTTAAGTAGCAGTTGGAGATGTAAAGCATCATGTCTACATGTTAGCTGAGCAAGGAGAAGCCACAGGAATGGGTGCTTCCCTCCAAATGAGCATGGAGCTGCAGAAGATTACATGGGATGTTCTACTGCAGACACCACCCATTTCAAATAAGTAGATGACAAGCCTCTTCGTATTATGGCTAGAATAGTATTTTCAAAAGAGCTTGGTGCTTTGCTTGATCTAGCTGATCACAGAGAATGGCCCATTTGGGAGCAGGTTTCAATATCCCAGAAGATCAGTCCCTAGTCCATTCTCATACAAGTATGCAGTAGCCTTGAGTGGCTCATGTTTTGCACGAGGATGGTAATCTGATGAACTGAACATACTGATATTGCAAAAAATGTAGATATTCAAATATATGTTTGTGAAAGAGCTTGAATTTGTTCCTTTGTTTCATTTTCTTTTCCTACTGCTCTGCAGTCAGACACAGACAAACATTAGGTAAAGCAAACAATCTGTGTTTCCACTCATACAATGGGAGGAAATAGGAACTGAAAGGATAAAAAAATACCTGAACAGGAAAACTGCTTCTGGTGCCTCTTGGGTTTTGCAGTTCATGAGGGTTGTGGTACAGACATTTACAATGGGGATGAAAAGCTGTTGTTTTCCTCCAGAGATCAATGTGATTTGATCTGGTACTGTTGAAATGACCCTTATCCATCCCTCCCTTCTAGACAATGTGGATGTGAGTTGAATTTTAAATGACTGATGGAAGTTACATTTTCTAATCTCTTCTCATGACTAATGTGTTGCTATTTTAGTATATAGGAAGTTCTCCTGTACCACTGCCAACTTAGTTATCTTCAGTGGTATTATGAGTTACAGTGATAATTTTGTTAGTTTCTTTAAGCATGTGACACAAATAGGGGCCCTGAGAGAAATTTCTGGTTTTCTTTTTATACATCTTACCCCTGAAATATCTAAAACTTTATTTGGAAAAATTCATAAAACTAATATTTTCACTTTGAGTGAATGCAAATACGTTCCCACTCCTGATATGAGAAGGGAGAGAAAAGCAATAGGAGGGATAAAATGACCTGTTCTGCACAGAAATAGGGTGGTGGTGTTTGCTAGGAAAGGAATTTTTTTTCACTGACTATTCAGGCCATTTTTACTACATAAATTTGATAAGCTTTATAGAATTACTTTTTTTTTTTTTTTTTTTTTTTGGAGTGCAGTGTAACATTTTAGAGTTTTAAAAAAAAATTAATCCCATTATAAATTATATATATCCTTTGTCTTAAAGAGCACTGAATGTTATTAATTAACTTTCCTTCTTTATATACCTACATGCAGACATTTTAGGGTTTAGTGCTGATATTTTGCAACCCAAGTCAAATGTGAAATAACATTTGATTTATTGGTATGGTCTGTTCCTAAAGTGATAAACTTTAGCTGACTTCTTAGAACACAACTAATCATAGAGTGGGGTTTAGCATATAGGAGAAAAAAAACCAGTACAACATAAACCTCGAAGAGCATGTCTTGATTACCTACAGTGTGTTACTGCTTATGTTGTTCACTGCTGACCAGCATAGGACAAGGGTGTTATTTTGTAGTATTCAGGTGATATGCTTTGCTTTCCCTGGCAGGAAACATTAGGCTCTGAAGGCAGTGTTAAGTTGGAGTCTGCCAGGCAGTCCTATTGGAACGTGAGGGACTGTGCCTGGTGGTGTCCAATGTTGGATTCTCTGAGAGGAACAAAGTACCTTCGTGTCCCCTCATGTTAATCTGAGGAGCTGGTGCTGAGTCTGCTGTGTGCTCTTCCTCCTGTTAGCACAGTTAATGGCAGCAAAGCTATCCAGAGTGTGTTAAAGAACCATAGGAAAGAGGAAATAAAATATGTGCCTATCCTGCCCAAGTGTTATTGGGTGAGACCTGCTACTGTCTGGAAATTGTGTGGCAGATGTGGGGGTGAAAGGGCAAATGTGTTGCATCTACATAGTCAGCACCGAGGCACTGCAGCTGGGTTGTGGTTTTATGGCAGTCCCTGCGTCCTGCACTGCTGTCATGAAACCCATCACTTAAAAGGAAGGAAGGATGTGCTCCAGCTAGGAGATGGAGCTGAGGGCTGGCCTACTGGTAACCTGGAGCAGCTTCCAAAATCTCAGCATCTCCCGATATGACAAAGAAGATAAATGATCTAGGGGAATACAATTATTTGATTTACAGCCCTGAAATACAACAGACATGCAGAGCTGATGTGACAAAAGTGCAACCAAAACTTCTTAACGTCAGTCAGAGTAGGCTTCCTGGAGCCTGAGTTGTGTGATTAAAAGGATGAAGCTGTAATCAAAACAGTAGCTGTGTTCCCACCTGGCTGGTGTCCCGAGCTCTTTGTGGGCAGTTTAAAAAAAAGAGTTTGTTAAACTGGTATCCATTTGTCCAAGGCTATTGTGGTTTGGGGGTTTTGTGGGGTTTTTTGTGTTTATGTTTTTGGGGTTTTTTAAACTATTATAGTTGACATGGATTACATGTCATAGCCTACAATGAAATGGATCGTTTCTGAAATCCAGTGCTAGTATTCAGTGCATGACTGACCCTGAACTTTGCCTTGGGCCATTAACTAAGACAGACAAGGTATAAGCTTTTAATTACTTCTTCCTTGGGATATATTCCTGTCATTTCAAGTTTTGCGTTACTGCTGTATTTTTAGCTGAAGAGCTCCAACCATGACTACAGTGAGTTGTCTCACATGGTCACAGTTTTGCTGAATTGAAACACATGGAGTGCTCTTGCTGATAGAGCTCACCTAAAAACTGTCTTCTGGGGTGACACAGGGTGTGTAAGCCCTGACCACTTGTTTACATTGTGAAGACCCTGAGGGACAGCAGGATGTCTGTATGAGCAGCCTTTTGCTGTAGAACAGTGGCTGTGTCTAAGATGCAGCGTAGGAGCAGCATATCTCTGCAGGTTTTCTGTTTTTGGGGTTCTCCTCCCTGCTTTGCTGACCCGCTGGGGAGCACACTGCAGCTGCGTGGGAGGCTGCTCCTGCCTGCCTGCAGTGTAAACAGGGCAGAGCTCATGTTACCTCTGAGGCTGGATTTAGCAAACATTGCTCATCCCTTCTAAAGTACTGGGTCTGAGTAGAGTCCTATGTGGGTGGGAAAGGGAAACAGAAGGATCGTGGTTTGTTAAGATCCCATGGAATAGGACATAGGGTTTCCTGGATCCCTATGCACAGAGCATTGTTCACTCGATTCATAATTTCTTAAATGCTTTTCTTGTATTAGCAAGATGGAAAGGGTGGAGAGGAGAGGGGAGAAAGGGTGGGGACCAGTCCCACAGGGCACAACCCACTGAGCTGGCAAGCTGCCAGGAACTTCAGGGCCACATAGATTTACCCAAGCTGGGCTAAAACTTCAGAGTTCATCAGTGCATTTTGAACAGGAAATCTGCTTGCTTGAGTTCACTTTCGGTGACAGCTTGCAGCAACACAGCTGTGCCTTCACCTCGCTCCCAAAGGGCAGGTGGCCGTGTGCTGCATCTGTTATCCCATAAGGAATGCTTCTGATTGAGAAAGATCTCTGGCCTACAAAGTCCCACACCTCTAGCAGCCACATCTTGCTTTAAAATGCAAACCTTGAACATCCAGAGAAGGTCCCAAGAGTTAAAGTTGTGGTATTACAGCTTTTGGGATTACACAGGCAGGCAGCACTGTGATGGGTTACCCAGGAGTCCCATACCCTTGTGCTGATGCTGTGAGCTGGTTGTTGTCTGTGCCTGATACCGGAGTGTGTTTGGTATGAAATGGCCCTTCATGAGGGCAAAAAGGTGCAGACTGGGAGATGTCTGAGTCTTCTGGTTTTTGGGAGGCGTCCCGGCACACAGGCACTGGACTGCCTCTCTCAAACTCCTGCTTTTTAAGGGAGAGACAAGTGAGGTGGTGCTTCTGGTTGCAGACAGGACATGGGCAAGAACAAGGACTTCTGTGTGGTCAAACCCACCAGCTCTGTGCTGCCTTGATGTCCTGCAGCAGGCAGTCCCCCGCCTTTCTCGTGCACTTTTTCCTGCTGCAGTTACACGGGGACAGCTCCATCAGACAGACCCAGAAACGCGTGAACATTAATGAGTGCCTGTTGCCAAAAAGGAAGCCTGTGATGGGGACTGCTGTGGACTGCTTTGGCACAATATGCAACACTTAACTGGACAGCTGGCTTCCGCTGTCTGGACTTGCAATTGTCCACTCCAAATCTGTTGAATCCCAAGTGGGGAGAGAAGCTGTTTCCCACCCTCAGGAAGAGAGATACGTGCAGAATCTGGGAGGGAAGCTGTCAAACCAAGCTCTCTGCATATGACTTGCAACCTTATGATCTCATTGGGATGTTGGGTCTCTTCTTGTAATCATGGCCCAAGCCAGGGACTGTCCAAAATTTTTATTGGAACCTAACAGGACAAGGTGTTGTACATGACTGAATGCATAATTTTGTACATGTACTTAATTCATGTAAAGTCCCTTTATCAGCTAATAGCTGGCTGCTAATGCTGACACGCTTGTTTGATTTAAATAGAAAAGTACATGTCTTAACCCTTAGTAGAGGGTGTAGATAAGCAGTTCCTTTATCTGAGGTGAAAAGATAAATACTCATCAACAGAAATAACATGGAGTGATCTGCCCTATTCCATGTATCTCTCCTTGCAGAGATACATGGTTGGAGCTCATTAGAACCAGGTCTTTGGCATAAAGCATCTCCCACAAGTCTGGCTGCAATGAGCAGTCTGTGGATTTGAAAAATGTGTGTGCTGGCTCCAGGTTTGCTGAATGTTACTGTAGTGACTAACTGGCGACTAGAAGAGACTTTATGCGGAAATATTTTCTGGAGATCAGGAATTTAGCTGGACTCAGAGCTAATAGGAGAATTTTTTCCAGATGGGACACCTCATCAAAATGAAGGGTGGAACTTTTAGGAAGTTGTTGAGCCTCAGAATTGTTCGTGTCTAAGCTCTATATGAGCATGATAGAGTTTGATGTTGTACTCCTGGGTAGGAATATGGCTGTTGCAAATGGCTGTTGGATGTTTTGGCTACGTTCTCCAGAGCTGAAACCTGCTCTTATACTGAATATTTGGGTGAAAGATGAAACCTTTTATTAGGGAAACTGGCCCACAGACCATTCCAGCCCTCTGTGCAGTTTCTGGGGAAATGTGCAGTGGATGATCTTAAATCACAACGGGCTGAACTCTAATGATCTGGAGAGGACAGGCAGTGGCAGAGTGAACAGAGGGCTGTGAGGGCAATGCTTCTCCTTCTTCCCATTTCAGGTTAAATCAATAAGGAGGAACTTCAGCATGTCTTGTCATTGGAAGTAAGTGAATCAGTTGATCTTATTTGGTTGGGAAATAGTTAAAACAGCCAGTTTGCTCCTAGAAGCTTTAAACAAAAATCAAAACACCACTTTTTCTCAAGATAATTCACATATGCTGAACTCAGTGGCTTCAGCAGAAGCAGCAATGTGAGAGTTCCCATGAACTCTGGCTAACCTCTGAGATTTATTGATAAATGAAGAGAAATAAGGGACCAGCACTGAAACCTTTGCTTGCTAAGGCATTACTCTCTATCTCTTAACAAGAAGCCCAGGGCTGGGTTCAGGATGTTTACTGCTTTTAGAGATGTTAAGGAAAATTAACTCCAAACAGTTTAAAAGACCAATATTGAGAAATCTGTGGTTTTTTGTTCTGAACTGCCAGCACAGTCATAGTCTGTGCCTTAATGCAGGAGCATGATTGAGTTGTGTTTCTTAGTTAACAGGGACACATTTTTTGAGCAAAGGTGAATCACACCCCACAAAACAAAAGGACTTGTGGTTTTCTTTCCCATAAATACTGATTTTGCAAACCTTTCTGAGGAGGATTTAGTATTCACATTTATAATGATAAGAGTATGTGAGAGCAGCAGGTTTTGCATACATTGGAAATAACTGTGGCAGCAAAATAACCAGTATCTGTTATACAGAGGGACAATTTGACCAGGAGTTATGCTTCAAAACCAGGACTGAATGCCAAGCATTTCCCTCTCTGTTATTCTGATGAATATTCAGGTGCAGTGCTAGGCTAGTACTGATTATTTTTTTCAATAAAGAAGCAGGCTTCCATGCTTCACGACAGTTATGAAAATCAATGTTAGTTCTTGGTGCCATCCTTTGCAGAATCCACAGCAGTCCAGGGGAGACTCCTCTTTTCCATGGGCTGGTCACCTGGTGTGTGGTGTCCAGAGACATGGAGTTACCATTGTGCTTGTCTCCAGACAAACTCTGGGATGAAGACACGATGGCTGTTCTTAGGGGAAGGCCCTCTTGCCAAGACATTTAATGGAAATGGGAACATTTGCAGACAATGGCTCCAAGAGAGGAGCTGTGGCTGTGCAGAGCAAACTTGCTGACCAGGGTTGGTGTTAGCAGGGATGGACACTGACCCAACACCAGCATTCTTCAGGCTGGCACTGGTCGCTGCCCATCCACACTCACCCATCATGGCCTGGGGAGAGTGTGCCCAATTTGTCGTCCCCCTGAGGTCTGTGCTGATATGTAAATCCTATCATTCAACTTCATGAGAAAATGCTTTGCAATCCCAGGAGTGCTTCCATGGAAAGAGGACGCTACAAAAAACTCAGCAGGATTTAGTTTTTTGTAAAAGAAAACATGACTGTGACGAATTGCCTGAGAATGAGGAATCATTTTTCTTTGATGCAAAATTGCTTAGTCTTAGAAATAACATTTGTATGCACTTCTGTGCAGATAGGACTTGGGTTTTAAAATTACATTAACCCAGCTTTTAATTCTGCAGGTGTAAATTGCACCTGCAAATAATTTTGTCTGCAAACTGCAGCATTTCATATTTGATTTCCTGATTTCCAATGGCTTCCTTAACTGGTGTCAGTTATTTAGATATACAGCTTCACAGGTACTACCACTTCAGGAATAAAGTTGCAGTCTTGAAGCTTCAAACCCATTTCTGAACATTTGATGGAAATGAGGAGTTAGGATGTATAGCAAATCCACTGTTCATTCAAATCTTTTGATACTGTCTTCCAGTGTGAGGTCAGTGCTGGTTATCGTAGTAAAAGACTTCATCTGTGGTATCTGTTGAGCAACTTGACGAAACCAAAGCAAGAAACTGCAACTTACAGCAAGATTCATGGTTGTGTTTCTGATGTGGGTTCCTGTGAATCACATTTTGTCAGTCTCAGTAGCAAGTTTACTCTTTTAACAGATGTATTTTCTATTACTTCCCTTTATCTCACTATGTTTTCAAAACCAAGCCTTATTACCTAGTTTGACGTTACCAGTTGTCTGTTGTTTAAAAATGACTATGGGGTGTGGGCATTTCATAATAAAATGTGTAAATGTATAGGCACCCACACAGTCAAAGTCCTGGGTTAGTTCCTCCCCACCACCACAGATATTTTTAAATTCAAAGCTCCTGCATGCTTTTGGGGAAGCAGCTGAGATATAGTTAACTCAGCTGAAGTAAGAATAATAAAAACAGCATTTTGAAGTAAAAAGCATTAAAAAATTAAAAAAAAAAAAAAAGGCAAAAACATGCATAAAACTTTCGTTTCTTGGCAGCCACCTACAGGTTGCTAGATTGATGTACTGGAACCAATAGTTTTGTCTTTCCCCTGAGGTGTGCCAGGAGATGTCAGGGATCAGGGATAGAGCCAACTGCCCAATGCCTTCCAGCTTCCCCAGCACGCCTCAGCCATGGATGGCAGGACGAGAATGTGGCTCTTGTTCAGACATTCTGGGACTGTGCTGAGATTTCCTAGAAGAGGAGGCTTGAGGGCTGGCATAGTTTGTTGAACAGAAGTTAGATGGAGACGCATAAGCTTGTTCTATGTTGTGCTCTGAGAGCAGAGGTCTCTCAGCATTGCTGCTTCCTTTGTGCTAAAGGGAAATTCAACCCCTGTAGAGGTAACTCTGTTAAATTGAGAGCACAGTAAGGGCATGGCTCTGGTAGCAGATCACCAAATTTCACCTTGGTAGTTTTGTGTCACTGGAAGGTTGTTTTGGTACCTTTGGAATCATTGAATAGTTTAGGTTGTAGGGATCATTTAAAGGTCACAAAAGACCTTTAAAAGTCCAGCCCCCTTGGAAGCAACAGAGACGCTTTCAACTAGAACATTGCCTTGAACCTGATTGAAAGCAGTTAGTCAAACCTAGTTGTTATATGCCTAATTTGTTGATGTATTCATAGTTTGCCTACATGTTTTACTTAGTTTCTTCTGTTATTTTAACAGGGTCGGCATGTTAAGACTGGGCAGCTGGCAGCAATCAAAGTGATGAATGTTACTGAGGTGAGTGCAAAACCAAAAATAATAAGATCATTGTTAAACTGCAAAGAAAAATAAATAATCAGATCATGAGAAGGTGGACAGCTCATGAAAGAAGATCCACTGGTATAAATCATGGTTTCTGAGCACCGGTTTGTGTCTTATAAAGTACTGAGTGGTGTTAACACAATCATATTTTTTAAGTGTGGCTGACCAACGGTGACAAAACTATAAGGGAGTGCATTGCCGTATATTTTGGTGGTCAGTAATATCAAAGACAAGAAGTCCATTCCTGCTAATTTCTAGTTGATTATCTGCTTTCAGAGATAGCAATTAAAAGGTTTCCTGTAGCTCTTCACCACCTTTGCTGTGTTTCATCACATCCTATCCCCTCGTATACTGGCCATTAATTCCTCAGAGCAGTGCCCTGACAGCCAGCAAGCAGGAACATGTTAGAAACGCAAATGCAGTGCTTTTTTATTGTGATTTGACAGATGAGGGAAGGAGACAGTTTAATTCGCACTGTCCCTATTCACATTTATAAACAGGTGTCAGTGCTGAAACAGGGTGTTGAAAAAGTTGCTAAATCCTGGATTTTGTCTCTTCTTTTAAGAGCACAGCCAGTAGTAGAGCAGCTTGCCTCCTTGAGACCAAATAAGCCTGAGCCCCAGGAAAGTTGGAGAGACGCCCAACTTCTTCCTCTTGAGTTTCCTAGAAGTCTGGTTTAGTAGGATGCACTTAGACTCACTAAGGACCAGTTCCCTGTTCTGTCACTCTGGCAGTGTGGATATGGAGAAGAGAAATCCAGCTCCTCTTGAGATATTATTGAAGGGTTATCATCTGAAATTAAAAAAGCCAGTCCAAATCCTCTGAATCCTCTGGGCCAGGTCTGCCAGTGGTTCATCTACACATGTGTCCCAGTTTGAGACAAATTCTGAGGAGGATATCCCCTGATGGAAAGCAGGCTGTAGGTTCCTGTGTACCCCTCCCCCCACCAGGTTCGGGACAGAAAATGTCCCCAGAGGAAAGTGAAGAGAAAAAGAAAAAAAAAATATTTATTTAACAAAACAACAAAACACACAGGAAAAGAACAATAATTCTAAATAATAACAAAAATCCCTCGCTGCAAAGAGAGAGAGAGAAGAAAACCTTGGGCAAAAGCCGGAGTCTCTGTGGGTGTGTTCTCTCCTCTTTCCTGGCTGCCGGGGGGAAGGGGCCCCTCTTTTCGGCTGATGAAGAAACTTCTCAAGGGAGTCCCAATGTTCTGAACGAGTCCAGAAGAGGAAAAAAAGAAGAAACCAAAGTCCCAGAGGAAACAAAAAGAAGAAAAACTCCATCTCTTGTCTCTCGAAGGGAACAGAGCTGAGCTCTGGCAGGGAAAAAAAAACCAAAGAAAAAAACCAGTGCTTCCTCCTCCCCCTCTCTCCCTGTCTCCGCTGCTGTCATTTTCCCAANTCTGTGGGTGTGTTCTCTCCTCTTTCCTGGCTGCCGGGGGGAAGGGGCCCCTCTTTTCGGCTGATGAAGAAACTTCTCAAGGGAGTCCCAATGTTCTGAACGAGTCCAGAAGAGGAAAAAAAGAAGAAACCAAAGTCCCAGAGGAAACAAAAAGAAGAAAAACTCCATCTCTTGTCTCTCGAAGGGAACAGAGCTGAGCTCTGGCAGGGAAAAAAAAACCAAAGAAAAAAACCAGTGCTTCCTCCTCCCCCTCTCTCCCTGTCTCCGCTGCTGTCATTTTCCCAACAAGAACAGAAAAAAAAAAAAAAAGAAAAGAGCTGTAACCTTGAGCACAGAACTGTCTGGATTTTTTTTTTTTTTTCCTCCTCTCCCCTCTCAGGCTCAATTTAAAGACATAGAAAGGCATAAAATTCATTTTTCTGGGCATGGGCAGACGATACAGGATAAACTCCAAGACAATAGTCACCCCAAGACAACATGGTGTTCGAGCAAGCGCAAGCAAGCCTTGCTTGCATTTTCATGTGTCTTTTGATTGTCTTGGAAGGCTGCACACCAACTTGGTGTCTGTGATGGTCCTGTCACGTAGAGCAGGTCCAGGACAGTTTTCTCTGTTGATGGTGTGGGGATCCAGCCCTGAGCAGCACGTGGTGTGAACTTGGATGCTGCTGTAATGTACAAAGCACATCTAAGGGCTGTTTTGACCATGGCTGCTGTAATCGGTGTGTGTGGCTGAATTGCCAGTTTGTACTGAGGAGGGTGCTTTTATTTTAAATGAGTGCTACATTAGATTGGTGGGATTTCTGCTTTAAGGTCTGTAGGTACATGTATCATCAGGTGCTTTGGCTTTAAAAAATGGCAGTCACCAAACATGAGGCTGCTAGATTTTGGAAGGGAGAGCGGATGGGGTTTGGATGACTCATTCCTGAGATGAGAGCACCTTCCTGCCTTGACCGAGGAGCTGATAAGATGAATCCTGACACTGACTCAGAAGCTATCCAGAGCTGCTTTCCTGCGTGGCTGGGTCAGTCAACAGTGTGTGAGGACTGGTTAAAGGTGTCATTTGTGGGCTGTGGACAGTGACAGTCTCTTCCTTGATGAAACAATTGAAGAAAAGACTGCAGGAAGGGAACCTTGGAAAGATTTCTTTCCTTTGCTATACATAACACAGTCTCCTTTGTATGCAAGCAACAAACTGTAGCATCCAGTAATGTCTCCTTACTTGGAAACAAAATTTAAATAGAGGACAACCATGTGGTCCCACTTCAGGAATCACCTTAGTAGACTTGCAGGGTTCTGAGAACAAAATGCAGCTGTTTAGGTCTGATTTGCTGCAGGTGACAGAGCCAGCATCGTACTGGGAAACCTGTCTCATTGTTTGAGGGGCAGTGATAGCAGGTCATGCTATTTTCACATTGAAACCCTTCATGGGAAGGTTTGGGAGTTGTGAAGAGCATGTTAGTGCAGCTGCCCAAAGGGATTTTCCCTGGTGCTCTTCCCCCACTAAACCCTGAACAATTCCAGCTCAGCTGTGCTCAAGTGTTCCTGCTTTCTGGCCTTGGCACAAGGTGAGTGCAGGGCTTTCTGCTCTTATTTCCACTTTCCTAATGCAGAGTTGGCTGTATTCCTGCTGCTAGGGCACAGGCTGGCATGTCTGGATGCTGACAGTCACTTCTGCTACTACTGCCATTTTGTTCACCAAAAGATTATGGTTCTTTCACCAAATCTACAGAGTTTCTTTTTCCAGTAAGAAGTCATTTCATCAGAAATTACCTGACCAGCTCCAACTGTTATTGTTCAGATCTGGGGCACTCCAAGAGCTCAGCAAATCTGCCCTTTGCTGTCATGAGCTGCAGCCCCAGGCCGGTTTTTAAGAGCGGCAGCAGGATGCTGTGGTCATTGTGGGATCCTCTGGACATCTGTCAGGAAGTGCTGCTGCACTGAGTTGTAGGGGTGGGGGGGGGGAGCCTTTTGAAATGGTTAAAGGGGAGCTGATGGCAACGTGCGCTCATGCCTCTCCATGCAGGCTCTGCTTCCTGTTTTTTGACAGAGCCAAACAAGCAGAGTGCTTGCAGAGAGACTGGATTCTTGCTGTTAGTCTGTTAAGCTATTGGTGCAGGTCATCAAAGAGTTCTTCCCTAGCACATCATTCTCCATCTGTCTTTGCTTTCATTCTAGAGAGCAAAATAACATTTAAATGTGAGACTTGCTGTTAGACCTGCTCCAGTACTAAGGGGTCTCTCGGTGCAGTATTTATCAGCTGATGATCATGTTTCCATTTGCGGTCAGAGACATGTGTTTTCCAGTTCTAATGCCATTGCAGATAGGCCCACATCTTCAAAAACAGCCTTTAATCATGAACCTGTCACCTCTGTGCGCAGCTATCTGTGCCAAGGAACGCATTGGTTTGTGAAAGCAAACAGCTTTTTGCACCTGCACATCTGTGAGCCTGTTTCCTTTCCCTGAGCAACAGTATTTATGAACAGGTTTGTAGACCCTGGGACATGGGGCTGATGGTAATGCTGGCAAGAGGGCTGGTGGAAAGTGGAAATTCTGAGTGTAGGCATGCACTGAGAAGTGAGAGTGCTTTTATCCCCAGTCACTCTGCTTGAAGGATGTATGTAGCACTGTGGCTTAGCGAGTTTGGGTTCAGTTCCTGGGCAGGCCTCAGACATGACCCATGGGGCACAATCACTCACATTTACCCTTCTGCCTTGGTTTTTTCATGGCAGAGAGTATTTTTTCCCAAAACTCACTGAGGTGCTGGGAAGCCAGAGTGCATTTGTCTGTGAAATGCCCAACTGCTGTCCTTTGTAGCCCTTTGCCATGCAGACTGACTGGCACCTGAAGCTCTGCCTGCTGCCTGCTCCAAGTAGTGTCTTCCCAAGGCACTCAGCCTGTACTGGGCAGTGTTACCTTGGCCCTGTAGGCCAGGATGGGCAGGGGAAGGAGAAACAGGTGCAGGCCTTCAGGGTAAATAAAGACACAAGAGAAAGCAGGAATTGCATCTTTCTGGTTCTGAGAAAGGAGCATTACACATGTGCAGCTACTCTTGCTCTTGTCAGTGGGTGTGGAAAAGCCTACGGGGTATTCTGGTTGTTTTCATGAAGACAGCCACATTCCTGGTTTTGTTTTAAAAACATGGAGGTCAGATTGCAGAGGAATAGAAAATACTTGGGTAAGAGCTAGCATGGTTCAAACATCTGGAAAATTAACTGGGTAAAGGAAGAAGAGCTGAAAAAGAGGCAGTGGCTATGAAGAAGTGGTTGGGATCTGCCAGCTCCCCGAGGGGAACTTTGTGAAAGCCACAGGCTGGTGCCGAGGGCACAGCAGGGAGCCGGGCTCCACCAGGGCAAATTTCATGCAGATGGGCAGAGTTAAAAAAACCTAAACCCTTAACATCTGTAAATATTTTATGTAATTTGCAGAAGGCCTTTACCAAAGACAAGTGTTACCCCTCCACACGTTTGCAGAAGGAGTGGGCAGAATGCAGGAGGGACAGCAGAGGAAGAAAGCAGTCCTCCGTATTTGTTCTTCTTTCTTTCCTAAAGATCCAGAAATTTATGTCGATTAATAGAATCCTTCTGGTCAAGTCCAGGATGACAGTTCCCGTGTCCTTATTCTCTGCCTCCTCCTTAACCTGCTTGTGTCCACCCTTTCACATGCACTGTCTGGCGTCCCAGAGGGAGTAGAGCCTTGTGTCCCTTCAGCACAAGCTCTCACCTCCCTTTGGTTGTGCTCTGTCCGTGTGCAGAGGCCCTCCTGCTCCTGGAGGATTTCCTGCATGCTGTCTGGGAGTCATCCCCCATTTCTCCTGGACACTCCAGGTGCTGCTCTGGGCTCTTCTTTAGCCCCACTAATTCAGTCATACAACAGCCAGGGCTGTATGAAGTCAAAGATTAAGGGTCCTCCTTTCTCCCTAACTACAAACAAAAGATAAACGAACTATTTAGTTTAATATGTGCAGCTTGAGAACCTGTGCTCAACAATTATTATGAAACCTGAAATAGCTCATATAGCTTCAACTAGAGTTTTTTTGCATCTCTGAAGGCTTAATACAGTTAGGCTTTGGTCTGGCAGCATGTCTCCTGGGGTTTGATGCTACTGGGGAAAACTTACTGGTCTCTTGGTTTTGTTGGGAATGATTTTTGTGTGGTCAAGTTTAGTAAGACACATCATATGCATATTCTTGAGGGAATTTGGCTTTAGCCTGTCAAGCTTTAATGTGTTGCTCCAGGTAGAAAGGACAATGTGTCTGGCTTTGTAAGCAGTCCATTGTGATGGTTAAAGGAATGCTTCAATGGCAAAACTACTGGAAAACCACAGAAAAATATCCTTTGGGGCTGAATTGTTCTTGCTGCCTCTTCTTTCTTTCTTTTTTTTTTTTTTTTTTCCTTTCCCTTCAGCTACTAAGTGCTGACTGGGATGTTTTGCAACAAAGTAAATTAGTTTTCAAGTTTGTTGTGCTCCTTTTTAACTGATACAAGGATACCTTGCATCACCACTCGTTTCCTATTAAAGTGTTTGGGATGCCAAAACCTACCTCTGTTTCACTGGGTGTTGTGCACCATAGCAAACTGACGCTGGTTGCGAGCTGCCCGAGGCTCGACCAGGTCACACAGCAGACGTCCCTGAGGGCTGTGTGGCTTGCTGCTCTTTAATAGACCTTGTGGTCTCCTCCTAGGCTGCAGGCTGCTCCCCAATGGTAGCTGCGCCCGTGGAGGCAAAGAAATAAAGAGGAGGTGTCTCTCTCGTGGGTATCAACAGCTTTAACAGCTGCTATGTGTCCAGAGGGGAAAGAGCAGGAGAAAGGCTGTGCGAGGGGTTTTATATGGGGGGAGGGAGAACGTAAGGAGCAATGAAACCAGGGGCTCAGGGCTGGATTCAGGTGTAACTGACAACTTGGGATCCAACAGGGATACAGCAGAGGAGGGAACACAGGGAGGGAACCAATGACACACTGAGGGAGAGGGAACTTTCTGGAGGGAAAGGTGTGCTTCGGGGAGATTGGCAGGGATCCTCCGCCCGGTAGGCGGGGGAATAGGAGGAATGAAACTGGGAGTCACCGCCTGGGAGGCAGGGGAATGGGGGTGGCCAACTTGAGGGGAGGAACAGTGTTCAGGGAGAGGGGTGACAGAGGCAACCGGAGTACAGAGTTATCAGCTTACAATAGAACTGAATAGAACTGGGAATGAACAAAGCAACTTAGCAAGAACCTTACAAGACACAAAACTAGAACTCTCGAATCCTTTGAACCTTCCCCAGCTTGCCCCAAGCTGGGGTACAGCAACAGGGAGGGGGCCTTTCCAAATCAGGCAGTTCTCTCTGAAAAAGGGCGTTTCCTTCTAACATAATTATTAAAACTTGTGTTTTTTCGTTAGTTGTCTCATTGTGCACAATGCTGTATGGGCAGAAGAGAATGTCTGCCCTGGTGAGACTGAAACAAAGACAAGGGAAAACAGACAGCTGGTGCCTGGAAGACGATGTCTAGGGGTACACTAGCCCCCAGTATGCCAGAGGCTTCATGGATGGCATGATGTTAGGAGGGGGAAAAAGCCCATGGTCCTGATAGGGCAGCCTCACAGCTGTAAGGAAAGAGCAGATCCTAACCCTGGCTTACGCTGGAGTTTGATTTGTGGCGGGTCGCCTCCTTCTTGGCTTTGGTCTCCTCCCAGCAGTGCCCTTCACAGGACTGGGAAGACAAATTGGCTGATGTGTGCCCTAAGTGCTTTTCCAAGTATTTAAGTAATGGAGTGTTAGGAATAATTCTGTTTTTGTTTGAATCTGGTTAGTTTCTCCAAGACTAAATTACTGCATGCAGAAGCTATAAATGGGGGAGTAATAGGGCCTATCTAAGCTCACTGAGGAGACAATATGCAATTTTTATGCCTGAGCGAGGACGGTTTTGATTCTTTAGGTCAAGCCTTATCAATCATTGGTTTAGACCCGTGCATTAGGGTGATTCACTTGTCAATTTAAGAACTGTCCATCATAATCCCGGGGTAACTCTGGTCCCAACCTCCTGCTCAAAGCAGGGTCAGCCATGGGATCAGACCGGGTTGCTCACAGTGGTTCCAGCTGGGTGTTGAGGTCTCCAAAGACAGAGGCTGCTTTGCAGTCCTGGGGCTTGGTGGTCTCGGTCACCTGAGGAGCCTCCTGCTCTCTTTTGTTACAGAATGAAGAGGAAGAAATCAAGCTGGAGATAAATATGCTAAAAAAGTACTCCCATCATCGAAATATTGCTACATATTATGGGGCTTTCGTAAAGAAAAGTCCTGCAGGCCAAGATGATCAGCTCTGGGTAAGTGTTGAGTGTCATTTCTGCTCATCAGATTTACAGCTCCTTCTTTAGAGCTCCAGTGTGCTTGGCTTGGACTCTGTCTCAGTGAAGCTCTGAAGTCATTGTTCTGAAGAATAATATATAAATGAGAAAAATTACTCCTCCCTAGGCATCTTCCATCCCTATGATTTCCTTTGAGGATGGGCATAAAGTATGTTATGATTCTTGTGATTTGTGCTGTCATTCTGATTTATTGCTTGAAACTTTTTTCCAAATTAAATGCTTCTGTATTTTTTTTACTGAAGTGAAAGACCTTGTCCTTTTCCCCTTCTTTCCTCATTTTTGTTGCTTTCCTCTGAAAAATAAAAAAAGGAAGCAGAGCAATTGGCAATAAAGAAAAGAAGAATAATGAATCCTCCAGTTTTTTGTCTGCAAGATTTTTGAAGCTCTGCTGCAAAATGAGAAATTTCAATTTTTAAAAAAAATTACCATATTTTTCAGTGCTGTTACTGCTTGCTTTTCCAACTTTGTATGTATTAAAAAAACCCACTACCTAAAACCTGCAATAGAAGTTGAGCTCCAGTGAGGTTTTTTATTGATTTAGCGGTGTGTGTGATTCAGAAATTGAGATTTTAAGTCACTTGGCATCTGAGAAGGCCACGTGTTGTTTGCCATGCCTGGGTTGTGGTGTAAGTGGGTGTTTACAGGTGTTCTCTCTGCTGGCACCCTGGCAGAGCTGTGGTGAAGGTGCCCTCTGTGTTTTTGTCTCCCTACAGCTGGTGATGGAGTACTGCGGTGCAGGCTCTGTCACTGACTTGGTAAAGAAGACAAAAGGGAACTGTTTCAAGGAAGACTGGATTGCTTACATCTGCAGAGAGGTTCTCAGGGTGAGTCCTGCCAGCAGAGCTTCGCTGCTCATTTGCAACAAAAAAGCCTTTCTAAGCCTTTGGTTGCTAAAATAGGTCCCTAATGAGCATTATTGTTTAAAGGTTGTGATCCATGGGGCTCATGGGCTATGGTCCTTGAGTTCAGAAGAGCCCTGAGAGCCTGCATGATGGCTGCTTGACATCCCATATTGTTGTAGTTAATTCCATTTTCTGTATGAAGAACAGAAAATTCCTCTTCCCTATGGCAAATAGCCATCTTCTGAAATTCCATACAGTGGGTACCTAGAAAAGTAAATAAATTTTCTGTTTTAGTATGTCTGCCCTCTACATCAGCAGATCTTACTGCTCCTCACTGCTTCACCTGTTCATGCTTGTAAGATCTTTCTGTTCGTAATTCCTTTACCTGCACACACTCAGGGGTCTCTTTTTCACACATATTAGAGGCAATGTTGACTAAACAGCATTCCAGAATCTTAAATGTGTCCCTGCTGGGACAGTATTCCCCATGAGAGATCTTGGGGCAACATTCCATTCTGTGCAAGCTTAGGGTTGCTTTCTTCTTTTTTTTTTTTTTCCCCTGGAAAATACTGAGGATAAAACAATTCCCAAGTGTAATCTAGTGAACTAGCCTGGAAAAAAAATAGAATGTTGGAGCCAGTCATTCTAAATTCAAAACTCCTTACAGAGTTACTGATCCATCTTCCCTATAATAGAGTTTTACATCTTTTTAAGAGAAATGTGTATTCTGGGAGTTGGAATTTAGATGGCATGCTGAAGTAATGCTTGAATAGGGGTAAAAGTTTGTTTCTGGGGCATAGGAGTTGAGAAATGTGCTCAGTAGAGAATACTGGCCTTCTTGCAGGGATTTGGCACTAGCCTGCCGATTATGATCATTATATCTGGAGAGTGTAGGGAGTTCTGCGAAAGAAAAGGTTAATGGTGTGGTCAGGTTGTTCCTCATCAGTGTGGCTGTAATGTCTCTGTTAAAGCAACTGATGTTAAAACATTTGGTTTATGCTCATGCAACTGAAAACTGTAACAGCATGTTGGTAGAAGCAAGGGATTGGATTTAATCATGCTTGTTTCAAAACAGAATGGCCTAGTTGCACATGGATTGCAGTGTTTCCTTCTGGAAAATATACAAGCTGGGTGGAAGCTCTATTTGAAGCCATTAATATTAGAGAGGCTAAATGTTGTTAGTGAAGCATCTCTGGATTACTATAATGGATTATTTCAATGTGTTCCTTTATATCTATGCTAGTTCAACCATGGCAATTTTGAAATACAGGAGGAGATAGCAAATATTAGCTGATTGAAAACAGTATTTGCTGCATTCAAAAAGAGGTCTGACATGGTATTTTTAACTTTCTTTAGTCCATTTACCATTGAATTTCCCATTTTGTTGAATGCAAAACTTAGACTGCTACAACCAGCCAGCTGCTGTCTCTGGTCCTCATACAGAGCATTCTGCTTTGCTCTCTCTTCTGTTTGCTTTTAAAATAGAGTGTAAGGAGCACCCCTTGATTCTGAGACAGAAGTTTAAAATATTGCTACCTCATTCTCTTCACACTTGACTCAAGAGATTCTCCCCTACTGTCAGGCCTGTGATGAAGAAGACAATCAAACTTATGGTTGCTGGCCTCTCTTCTTGCTGAAAATGTTGCTAGTAACATCTAAAGGACTTTCCTTATGAATAAAGTCTGAAAAGGGTAAAAGTGTAAAAAGGCAAAAAAAACCATTACTCATGGTAATGTTAGAAAGAAAGAATAAGGAAAATCTGGATTTCTTTTAGGGATTGGCACATCTTCATGCTCACCATGTCATCCATCGAGATATTAAAGGACAGAATGTTCTTCTCACAGAAAATGCAGAAGTAAAATTGGGTAAGTTTCCTTAAAAGTGGACTAGAAACCTGTTTGTTAAAATTTAAGATATCCATCTTGACTCAGAATGAACTTTCAGTAACCTAGGTGCAGCATGTGTGCCGAGTAATCACTAGTGCAAGGTGTCTGTCTTGTAGAAAGAGCTGAAAATGTAAAGTGTTCTGCAAGGGTGTCCCTCACAGCCTGTGGTCAATACAGGCAGTCACACACAGAACCAGTCCAGTAGGTCACGGCACCATCAGGCCTTCACAGCGGATGCTAGGATGCAAAAGACTTCCAAAGTAAAAAAGTTGGGGGAGCAAATTTTGCTAATCCATTTCTGTAAAGAAGGTGGTCTTAGCGATTTTCATAAATCTGACAGTAGGTGGAATTACTCATGTGTAAGGGCTACCACTGAATAAACAGTCATCTCTGAAAAAAGTTGGAGGGTTTACTAATTTCCTTTTATTGCTGTGACATGTCAGTGTTGACAACTTCTGACTTCCTAAAACTAAACTCAAATACATATCTCTCTTGAGGAGGGCATGTCTTTCACATTTTGGAAAGACATCACAGGGAAGCGTTTTAAAGGAGAAATCTCAAGGGATGCACTTCTCATTTGTGATGATCTTTACAGTCCCTCTCTCTTTAACTGAAAAAATTCACTTTAGAGTTGGTAAAAAACAAATAATAAACATGGCTTGTGAATGTAGGGTAGGTTGTTTGGTTGAAGCAAGTAAAAATAAGTACTTTAATCTCATTATGGTTTAACCCTTTGTCAAAAAGCTTCAAACCTGGCTTTACTGAAGTCAAAGGGAGTTTTGCTGTCAAATTAAGTTAAGGCAGGATTTTGCTTGTAGTCTCTAAATCGTATGTACTAATTGTCAACTATTCCCTCCTAAAACAGGTAAGATGGGGGTGTTGTGTGTTTTTATAGTCTTGTATAGTTACTAGTTCTACCATTCCTCGCATGGTTGACAAAACAGTTAAACCTTTCCAACTCTGGGTAAAGATGAAACAGATTTAATAAGTATAATGATTAGAAAGAAGAAGGAAAAAAAGTTGTTTCCAGAGAGATTTAGCTCATATGTTTTAAGGTAAAGAAGCTGGAAAGCCAAATGTATCTCAATTCAATTCTATTCCACTTCAGTGTAAGAGCATGCACTACCCATCAGAAGCACAGAGCACACAATGATCCCAAAGGTCAGGTCCACCTTCTTCTTGGAGAAGGTTTGCTGAACAGGCACATGAAATTATAGCAGTACAAATGATTTTGGTTTGCAGATGATCTGCAGTGAGGCAAAATCAATGAGAAAATCTGCTCCTTCATGGTAACCATGGGGCCATCTCCTTTTAGTCCTTCCCTTTCCCCCTTACTTTATCTCCTCTGTGAATACCACCCCAGTGCTATCCCAGTGGATCCAGTTAGTGTATCTTGGGTTTTTGTTCAAAGAGAAATACATCATTATTGGTTATATGGACCCTTTTCATATATGAACAAAACTGTTTTGTTGTACAGTCCTTATTAAGGTATCACCCTTTCCAGCACAAAGGGAACTACATGATTCACTCATTATAATGATCTAATATGAGAAGAAAGTAGTAGGTTCTCCAGTTTGTTCTAAGATACTGTATTAATGTAGGGAAGGATTTATTGCACACTTCAAAATGAAGTGATATGGTGGTTCTTTCCAGCTTTCACAAGTGGCTGTATTAGACTCATCCAAATTTGCCTTGTGTGTAGATACTATTTTGTCTTTCTTTCTAGTTGAAGACCTTGAGTCCTACTGAATGTAGTGTTTAAATTAAGCATAAATTATTCTATAATGTCTTGTAGAGCAATTCTTCTTGCTGTAACACACCAGGCAGGTTTAGCATGCTGTTGTCAAACAGAAGGGAAAAAGAGAGGCAGTTAAATTCCAGCTATTGGATAAGATATACTGGAGGAACTCAGATTTCATATATATTGTAGCTCAAAGGCTTGGTGTTTTAAACAGTATGAAGGTAATCAAGCACACACATTGCCATGTGGATACAACTTTTTGCTAATTTCTTTACATCTTCTTGGTTTTTCAGTGGATTTTGGTGTAAGTGCTCAGCTGGACAGGACTATTGGGAGAAGAAACACATTTATTGGCACCCCGTATTGGATGGCACCTGAGGTCATTGCTTGTGAGGAGAACCCAGACTCTACGTATGATTACAGAGTGAGTGTTAAACTCTCCATAAGGCAAGAAAACATGTGGATTATTGCTGAAATTCTACTCACTTGAAAAGTTCAAACTTCCTGCTTTTTAAACCACTATAATCCTAGAACTGTACAAATAGAAGTATTTGTAATATGTGGGTGGAGGCTCTTTTTAAGAGTGAGGTTTCACTGTGAATATTTTTTGTGAATTTTTAGTACATGAAATACACTTTCTTGAATTTCTCTGCAATAAAAATATACTAAGAAGGTTGCAGGTCTGGATGGAAAGGAAAGGAAGAGATAAATTCCAAAGGAATACTAGAAGTAGTGTAATTTTAATATGGCAAGTTACTGCACACTGTGATAGAGCTGTTTTGCTCTGTACTCAGCTGTGAATCCTGACTTAACTGGCAGTAATTAGTATCCCTTTGCTCATTCATGTGATTGCAAGTGATTTCCCATCCAAGAATGATTTCTGGTCAGTGGCAGGGTGGCTGAGGTGAGAATGCACAGAATTTCCTGTATTTCAGTTTGTGAGCATTTCCTCTTGTCCTTACCATGCAGCATGTTTTCCAGGGATGGCTTTCTGAGCAGGTGTCTTCTGGGTGCCCCTGCAGTCATTCTTTTAGTTCAGGTGCTCTCTCCATTGCCACTTTGCACCTCTCCTTCCAATTGTGGTTTCAGAAATACTTACGAGAAGAACCTGCTACTGCTTTGATTTCCTAGTGATTCAGAAGCTGTGATTCTCCCTTGCTCAGACCTTCTGTGCTGCACTGGCCCAGTGAGGTCATGTTGTATGTGTCAGTCATAGCTAAAAAATGGTTTTGGTTTTTTTTTTTCGTACCATACCAATCTTCTGCTGAAACTCAAGAAGTTAATCTCTTGTCTTCATTCCCTATCCCCAGTTGATTCCCTTCTCAGAATGTGTACTTGCCAGAAGAAAAATAATAAAGAACGTGCACTCCTAATTATTGAGCTTTCTTTGCCTTCAGTAATAATCCTGGTTTGTCTGCTTCCAAATAGATACTGCAGATGGTAGTTTAAAACTGATCAGCAGAGGGTTTTGGAAGCACTTTTGCAAACAGTGCTGTGACTCAAGGTGGCAGAGAGCTAGTCTTTCCCACAGAGGTTTATACCTGATAGGATGGACTAAGTAGCAGGAAGCCACTACATAACTTCTTGCTCTTCAAAAAAACCAGAACAAACAAGTCAAAATGAGTACAAATATGTCCAGATAAATATGTTTGTATACACACTGAGCTTTACAAACACCTCTGTCATCCTCCCTTACACCTGTCTGCCTCTCATGCTTTGGAACTCCAAACCAGAATTCCTTGTAGCCTGGATGTTTCTCTTACTGTCCTCAAAACCTGCAGTACTACCCACTGAAGACTCTTAATTTTCAGTCATTTACTTAATAACAAGTCAGGATCATGGATCTGTGAAATTCCCACCAGTTTTGTTGCTGAATCCCTCCACAAACTGTGACGTGAACTGGCTTTCAGCTTGTATGAAGAGTAGAGAGCAGCTGGACTGAGAGGGAGGGCTCTGTTGATAAAATTAGATTGAGTGCTGGGCTGGGTATGAGCTGCTATTCAGGTAATAGTTTATTCCTTCTAGTATTCGAAGGTTTTCTGTCACTCTGATTTTTAAAAATATAAATTTTACAGAAGCTCTGCAAGTTGGTTTGGCCACGTGCCTCTCATTTGGCTACATTTAGATGCAAAAGTAATGAAATAATGCACATGATTAATCAAGTGTAAACATGTGAAGTTTTTACAGCCACTGGTGGTGGTTGCAATTTATCTTCCATTATCAAAACCTGGCCCTTGGCATCCAGATCATATCCCCGCTGATAAAGGGAACTCCCCTTTGTTAACTGAGCTGAACGTGCATTCTGGCATAAATTTGGCTGCATGATATACTCTCCTCTCATGGTCTCAAAAATGGATGACTTTGTAGACAGAAAAATTCAGACCCCAAGGCCTGAATATAATTCCTGTTCCATCAGTGTAGAAACTCAGCAACAACTGCTCTGAAATAAGCATTAAGACCAAGAATTGTATTTGGCCAGAAGGAGAAGGGTGAGGCACTGCTGTATCTTGCTGCCTCATGAAAAGAGATTTAAGACATATATTTAAACAGTGCCTGCCATATTCTGTCTGTCTCTTGTTTTTGAATGCAGAAGGTCTGCATTTTGGGTCTGGCTGCTTAAATGATGAATCAGCTGTTCAGAGTTGCATGGGAAAGGGGAACCTTCTGGGTAGTAGCACATTTTCTGAAAGCTTAGTAGAGTGGGAGGGAGCAGAATATTTGTTACTCCAAGTAAAACAACATGATCCAGGGGAAATCTAGGGAAACTGTAAAAAAAAAAAATAACCCAAACCCAAGAAGAAAACAAACAAGCTTGAATGCTGCCAGCTGCAAATTGCATTGTTTCTTTTCCTACAGAGTGACCTGTGGTCTCTGGGAATCACTGCTATTGAAATGGCTGAAGGAGCTCCTCGTAAGTGATTTGGTATAAAGGTGGGAGTGTTATGTGTTTAAATAACTCATGCTTGGCTAATGCACAGAATTCTGGTTCTGTCTTTATCTTTAAAAACACTAACTTTTTCTCACTTGAGACTCTTTTGCTATCTTCTTCCTTTTAGACTCTCAGTCTATATTTTGATTCCTTGCCTTCATCTCCTGGCATAACAAAACTTTTTTTGTTAAATTAGCATCAGTTTGTTCATCACTGCCTGTGGATACAACTGAGCAGAAGTGATTGATATGTTGCAGAAAATGTTGGCAGGAGTAGCTTTGGGTTTAGGTCACTAAAAAAAATTATGGCAATGGAAGAAGGTAGGCCTAAAGGTTATATTTTTACTTGGAAACTGGCTTGATTCTCACAGATTTTGGCACTAATACAGTGTTTGCTCACTTGTAATGGCTTTGATCCATGACCACACTTTCAGCCTGACAGTAGATTGCCAGAGTTTTACAGCAAGCTGTCCCCTTGCTCCCCCAGAGAGCCTCTTGCAGGTCAGGCAGAGATCTGTGGGTTCAAAGTCCTCGTGAATTTTTGTTTTCATGGAGAGCTGGTGGCTCTTCCCCAACTCCTGCAGAGCATATGGGACGTGTGGGGTATCCGGTCACTGCTGAGAGCACAGGAGATGAAATCCATCATACTGTGGCCTGAGCCTGAGAGCACGTAGGATGTTTTCAAGCAACACACTTGGCTGTTCTCCCATCAGACTTGATTTTTAGCAGGAGCTAGTTGGAGTTCAGGAGCACTTTCACATCACTGAAGCTTAGTCCCAAGACATGAGTCCGTGGGGAGTTTTCTTTGGGAGAGACTTTGTAACGTTGCATGCCAGTTCGTCTTGCCATTTGTATTTGATGTTTTCCCTAGTTTTTACAGGGAAATGCTGTGGATTATATTCTGTTACCTTGTGTTTTGTTTACTGTAGTACAACAGTGTCTGGGACCCAGAGCTAGAAACCAGACTTCTGCCTCTCATTTCCACTGTATCACATACTACTGAACATACCAAGGAAAAAGTCAAAGCCAGAACCAAATGCAAGAAACAATGGCAGGTGGATGCAGTCAAAGAAATTAATAGAAGGCAGGGAAGGCTTTACCAGAGCATAGTCTTCTCATTTCTACTGGTTCTGTAATGCTTTAAGTCCATTTCTGTTAAGAGCATCACTGCTGAACATCTAAATATTGTAAGAAATCAGCCTCCATGTCGTTCCTATCAGTTGTCATTCAGTAGCTCTGTTTGGTGAAGGAAGACCTTTTACCCTCAACATCTCTTGGTGCCAGATGGAGCACATTCAAAATTCCGTACAAAGTGCCTGGGATAGATGAGATGGGACAGTATTTGCTTTCTGCTGAGTTTCTTGTAGTTTCAGCTTTCCTCAACAGTAGCCTAAAGAGAGGTACAGTGGACTGGAGAGAAGGTAGCTTCTGAATGCAGAAGTGGAATCTGTGGCAAATTGCCTGATAATGGTGCTCCCATTCCCAGAGCACAGGATGGATGAAATGTGTGCTTAGTCATTCTGCTTTGTGCCATGGTGCAGGTTATGAGCTGTGTGCTTTGTATGAGCTTTTCCTTGTCCTGCATTTTCTCGTATGCCATGAACAATGTGGCATAGAGTTTGGTTAGAATGGAGCTTATCATTTATCTGAACCATAAGTCAGACATAATAAGTATTTCAATCTCAGCTTTAACGTCTGTTTATGTGCAAACATGCTTTTGTGTATGGGAAAGGTGAGCTTTTCTATGTCCTTCCAAAGCTGTATATGTAGAAAATTTGAAGAAAGTTGTTCTTGCCTTGCAGCCTTTCTTTTAAATCTCTTTTAGCTGGAAATCTCTTTGTACTCAGAGACTTGATTTCTTGGCTGTAGTATGAATTTGGTTGGCTCCCGGTGGGGTTCTGGGGCGCGGATGCTGTGATTTTGGAAGTGGTAGTGTTTGGAAGTGGGAAGTGAGGCCACAGGGGGTACATACATCCTGCAGTAATTTGTGGTTTCTTTTGCAGCCCTATGTGACATGCATCCCATGAGAGCACTCTTCCTCATCCCAAGGAACCCGCCCCCAAAGTTGAAATCCAGAAAATGGTAAAGAGATGTGTAAAAAACCCTCTATTTTTGCATCACTGGGCTTAGGAGGGTTTTTAGCTCCCTTGTCCAGGGACAATGATTTTATTAAATCATGTAGCAATCTAGGAGGTGATTTCTAAGCTGTTTCTAAGTGCTGAATTAAGCCAGAGGGCAAATAGAGCTTACCTTTGGGAAGCAACACCTTTTCTTTAGAACTCTGCTAAACTATGGCAGATGTTTCATTTTGGTGTCTGAGGCCGAAATTGCAAGATAAGCAAGGAAGGCTTAAATGGGCTGCATGGTGTCAGGGCTTTATCAGAAGATTGCATGGACATTGTGGGGCTAATGGCAGTCACCTGCCTACAGAGAATTACTTTTTGTTTTAAATGAAGTTTATAAAGAAAATCTTCACCTTATCAAAAGGTCAAGGGCATTTTTGAAAGGCCTGTGTTGTCCAGATTGTGGTTTTGTTGATCAGGATGTAATTCAAGGTAACTCCTCTGAGAGGGTGGTGAAGTGTTCACCCTCAGCACAGTGCTGGTCCCAGGACTCACACTGGTGGCAGAACTCAAATTGTCTCTCTCAGTTCCAGTGTAGAAGGAAACCTTGCAAAGTTAGTGCTTTCCATCGCTCAAGAGTAGTACTTGGTCCACAAGTTGGAAAGGATTATTGGTTTTTCTCCACTGTTCTGTCTTTTTCAGGTCAAAGAAGTTTGTAAATTTTGTTGAAAGTTGCCTTGTAAAGCATTATTTGCATCGTCCATCCACTGAGACACTGCTGAAGCACTCCTTCATCCGAGACATGCAGAACGAGCGGCAAGTGCGCATCATGCTGAAGGATCACCTGGACAGGACAAGGAAGAAGAAAGGAGAAAAGGGTAACATGGCAAAATAAAAATAAAAGACACTTCAGAGAGCATGTCCTCCAGATTTTGACAGCAGAGCACAAGGCAAAGGCAGCTGAAATGCTTGAACCAGGAAAATTAAGAAAGCATTGTCCTTGATAGTGGTGGGTCTGTTTTGAAGATTTCTTTGTCAAAGCCTGGGTCCTTAATGGCGTTTTAGTGCTAAAGTCCTTGAAACCTTGAGTCATTCAGAGCAGCCCTGATGCCAGCAGGGAGCAAGGACTCCAAGTAAAGTCTGTGTCTCTGCTTTCTTGAGTAATGCTTCACAAGTGTTTCCTGGTCTCTCAGTTCATATTTCTGTCCCAGATCCAGTTGATTTGCCTGTTGGATCTCCATATACTTTTATCTCGTGAGTTCTTGGGGGGCAGGAGGACTCTTTGCGTGTTTTGCAATGGAGTGCGCAAAAGAGACCAGGGGAAGACCTCCAAGATCGAGTAAAATACAGATGTTCTAATACACCTGCTTCATAGAGTGTGTGAAGAAAACAAAAGTTTGGATTTGTTCCAAATTCCAGCCTTACCCTTCAGAGCAAAAGCTGGAAGAAGCAATTGCAGGAACGTGGGTGATTCTTGTGAAAATGCCTGTGCATGGCAGACTAAGGGCTGTGCAAAGTGGACAGAGACACGTGGCCTGTGGACCCATGACCCTGCCCTCCCTCCTCTTTTTCCTTTCTGTATGTTTTATACTTCCAGAAGCATTGTGAGGATCAGGGACTGTGAGGGCGAAGTTGGAGAGCACTGTGGTGTTGGGAGGTGTCTTACGAATGCTCTGATTTGACAACAGGAATATTTGTGCCCAAAATTAAATTGCAGTTGCAAAGTAGATTTACTGACTCTAGTAGTTGCAAATTCTGCCACCTCTTTCAACTATCAATCTCAAAGCACACTGGCATGGAAAGATAGTGAGTTAGAATTTCTCACAGCTGCCCTTGAGAGGGGTGGAGAAGTGCAATGATAACAGCCACTTCTTCATAAATAGTTATATCTTGACCTGAAAAACACTATTTTTAATCAAAACTCCCCTGAAAAGGAGAATAGTGTGGAATTGCCAGACTGCACACTTCAAAATAGTAACTTCAAAAAAATTTATCATGTAATATAGCCAACAATGCAGGGTAGGTCCAGTTTGAAATTATCCTGTAAAAACTGCCTTCATGTTAGTCTTGAAGAGAACTTTAAAACTATGGGTCAGATTTTTGAAACTTTGTGCTAAAACTAGTATTAGTTTTTATTTTCTTTTTTTACTTACCTAATTACTCCCTTTGATACAGAAGGAAATCTAGATTTAGTGGTGGCCTCAACATAGCTGTGACACAGGTATAGAGCAGCAGAGCAGAGCAGTGCAAGCTTTTATGTCCTATATGAATGTCTTTCTGAAGAAAGTCTCTGTGGTGGTGCTGTGGGGTTTGGGTTTCTCTGTGGGTTTAGCCTAATTTGTTTCAGATTATGGAAGTAGGTTAGTTTTGCAAAACCAATACAGTCAGTCATGGGAAAAGGTGGGTGTGTGTAAAGGGGCTGCCCTGGATCATTATCTGAACTAGATTTTTAATTGTATACATGGATATTTTGCCTCCCTTCGGCCTCCCAGTACAACACGTGACTTTTAGATTCCAGTTCCTGCTTAGCTTGTAGTTAAGACTGAATGCTCAGAAACAAAGTTCGAGACCATGTCTTAACAGCATCCTCCTCTGGTGTTTGTTTATTCTCCCTTTTAGAAGAAACAGACTATGATTACAGTGGAAGTGAGGAGGAAGATGATGAGCTGAATGAAGATGAAGGAGAACCAAGGTTAATTTTATTACTGAAATAGAAAATTTGACTGCCCAAGCTGTTTTCTGCCCCTTTCCCTTCACATTTCCCTCACATTTCCCACCCCTTTCCCTTCATGTTTCTCTCACATTTCCCACCATTTTCCCCTCACATTTCCCTCACATTTCCTGCCCTTTTCCTCTCACTTGTCCCTCACATTTCCCGCCATTTTCCCCTCACTTTTTTTGCACATTTCCCGCCATTTTCCCAATATGTTTCCCTCACATTTCAGGCCCTTTTCCACTCACATTTCCCTCACATTTCCCGCGCTTTTCCCCTCACGTTTCTCTCACATTTCCCGCCCTTTTACCCTCACGTTTCCCTCACATTTCCCGCCCTTTTCCCCTCACCTTTCCCTCACATTTCCTGCCATTTTCTACTCACGTTTCCCTCACATTTCTCGCCATT